>CM027123.1:34254395-34538281 GCA_015476505.1 Urochloa ruziziensis | reverse complement strand
CGCTCCTACACGGCCAGGTAGTCCAGGAGGTGCCAGCGGCCGCAGAGGGTACTATGCCCTCTCAGGATACAGGTGTTGATAATGGCTTCACATATGAGGAGATCCAGGAGATGGAGGATGAGGACATGCTAGATGATGTGGAACCGGAGTATGCTTCGAAAAACGACTTCGCAAGCAAGGCTGCCGCACTGGCCGGTATTCCTGAAGCTACTTTGATGGAGTCTCCGTGTGTGAGTAAGCGTCGGGCTGCGACATCAGCAGATGACTCGCTGGACCGCGCGACGTCGCTTAAGGCGGCAAGGAACTTGGACGGGATGAAAGGTAACAGTCTTAGTGATTCTTTTTTAAATTACTCAGATACTGTTATTGCTACAAATTTTTCTGCAATTGGTATTGCGCTTGGGGATGTTAATTCGTCTGTTAGTGCCTCGGTTAAGTCTTTGAAATTAGTAGAGGAAAGTAGGCTAGCAAGTACCCCTACTCAGGACTTCAAAATCAGAGGTGTTAGATAAAGAGGAGAAAGAGCTCACCGAAGAAGAAGTGGATAGATTCATCCTTAATCATTTATGTGGGAATATTATGGAAGAAGTTATGGATGATTGTAGTGATCACATACAGATGTCTCATAGTACACCATCTCATAATGAAAATAGAAGCAAAGGAAACAGAAAAAATCGTGTACTTAATGAAAGGAGTTTTTTTGGAATAGTGATGGGTTCAAGGACCAAAAGAAACATCGTTTATGATCTAACTAAGGAACAAAACCTGAGTTTTATTACAATTTCTGAAACCGTAAGGAGACATTTTAATGACTCGTTCCTTAGAAACTTGTATGGGGCAAAAAAATTACATATGGCATGTCAAAGTGCCTAGAGGACGGTCAGGTGGCATCCTCTTGGGTATTGACCTTGATGTTTTCCATATAGGAGCTATAGATGAAGGTGATTTTTACGTAAATTTTAATCTATGCAACAAGGCTGATGATTTCAAATGGGCGCTGGTGGCTGTTTATGGACCAGAACAACCTGAATTAAAAGAACAATTTCTTATGGAATTAGTTAATATGTGTGGTAGTGAAACCTTTATCAATTTTGATTGGTGGTGATTTTAATATCTTGAGAAGCCCAGATGAAAAAAGTAAAGAAAATTTTGACAACTGTTGGCCCTTTTGTTCAATGCTGTAATTGATGGTTTAAACTTTAGAGAAATTGTGATGTCAGGTAGACAGTAGAGAAAATTCCCTATTTAGCATTGGAAGAAACTGACCTTCCTTATTTAACACTCAAAACTTGTTTCTTCCTCATTTGGCATCAAAAAAATTTTGATTCTTTTTTTGGCACTTTCGTTAGGTCTGTTAGTAACTTCTGTTAAAATATACTGAGCAGCATGTCATATATTTAGTTGTGGACTAAAATACCCCTGATCCATAACCAGCTCAAAATTGTCCGTCTCCCATTGGTTTTCATCGTTGCCTCGCCAAAATTAGATCTCCGTCTTCTGATGGTGTCACCCCTGCATCCCGTTTTCACCGTAAAAATCAAGCGCTCGTTCCCATGCCCATAATCTCGTCTTTCCAAAACAACAACAACCACATCTCCCGTAAAGCCCACAATCTGCTCCTGCTTGCCCATCTCACGCTGATGTAATGGACACGTTCCCCTCCCCATTCCCCAACCCAAGATCTAGACGCAGCGGCGGGCATGGCGCGGCGGCCACGGTAGCGGACGAGCAGTAGTGCACGTGCAGAGTAGGGCCACAGCGGAGGGAGGCAGCAGCGGCGTGCACAGTTGGGACGGAGCGAGGCTGTGGCGACACACGCGCACAGCCTCCTCTCCAAGCCCAAGGCCTCCCCTGGCGGACATGCTGAGGTGATCGACAAGGCCGCCCATGGCGGCATCTGGGACGGCTGGCTGTCGACCATGATGCTTGACTCCCACAGCGTGATGATAGCAATGGACGTGCTGGGGCTGGGACGGAGCCTGACACGGTGGTGTGATGATTCCAATTTTCATCAGGGAAGAATGGAAGATGGATTGGGGGGAAGAAAGGGGAGACGAAGGAGATGAGGTGTGGGCCCCCCGAGTCATTGAGTGGAGATAGGCAACGTTGGCGCACGAACAGGCTCCTCCGCTCGGTCAAGGTGTTGTTTGGCGGAGGGAGATGGCATGCTTAATGACCAGGGGTAAAAATGTCTTTTCATGTACAGTTTAACAGCCAAGCTAACGGGAGTGCTAAGAAAGGAACGAAACAATTTTTTTTTGCCAAAGAAGGAAAAAACAAGTTTTGAGTGCTAAATAAAGAAGACTGTTTTTTTCTGGTGCTAGATAGGGAATTTTCTCTAGACAGTATACATGGGCAAATTCGCTACCCAACCCAACATATGAAAAATTGGATAGAATTTTGTCTAGTACGGAATGGGAACAGAAATACCCTTTAATGACTGTGTCAGCTTTAAGTAGGGATATTTCATATCACATACCCTTACTTCTTAACTCTGGTGAGCCATCGACGTATAACAGTCCGTCGCCTTTCAAATTTGAACTTGGCTGGCTGCTACGGGATGGTTTTACTGACATGGTGAAAAATATATGGGAAAGTGAAAATGGTGGAACAACTCCTATGGAGTGTTGGCAGGCCAGGATAAGGCGCCTTCGGCAACACTTGAGGGGGTGGGCAAAACAAACAAGTGGAGAGAATAAAAAAGAGAAGAAAGAGATTCTCAATAGACAAGATGTTCTAGACAAAAAAGCAGAGACAACCACTTTAACTTCACAGGAAATTGATCTAAAGCAGTATTTCCGAAATAGATTAGCTGAAATGTTAAGAGAAGAAGAAATCAAGTGGTACCAGAGAGCAAAAACTAAGGATCTCCTAGAGGGGATTCAAATACAAAATATTTTCAGCTAGTCGCAAATGGTAAATTCAGAAAAACTAGAACTTTCCAGCTAAAGGATGGGGACATAACAATAACGGGTGATAGTGATCTAAAAAAATATATTACACGTTATTATAAAGACCTCTTTGGGCCTCCAGTACAAAGCTCGATTACTATGGATGTCAATAGGAGGGATGATATTCCCCAGGTTTCGGAATCTGAAAATGAGCTTTTAGTAAAATAATTTACAGAGGAAGAAGTAAGAGCTGCGATTTTTCAGATGGAGCACAACAAGGCACCTGGGCCTGATGGTTTCCCTGCTGAATTCTATCAGGCCTTCTGGGATGTTATTAAAAATGACTTAATGAAATTATTTGTAGCCTTTCATGATGGTTCCTTACCTTTATATAGTTTAAATTTTGGAACCATAATCCTCCTACCGAAATGTAGAGAAGCCATTACCATTAAGCAATATAGACCAATCTGTTTGCTTAACGTGAGTTTTAAGATCTTCACTAAGGTGGCCACAAATAGGGTGTCGTCTGTCGCCCAAAAGGTTATTAGTCCAACTCAAACGACTTTCATACCAGGTAGGAATATAATGGAAGGGGGTAATAATTCTACATGAGACAATTCATGAGTTGCATAGGAAAAAGAAAAGTGGGGTGATCTTTAAGATTTACTTTGAGAAAGCCTATGACAAAGTAAAATGGTCATTTGTACAACAAACGCTGCGAATGAAAGGATTTTCCGACAAGTGGTGTGCTTGGATAAATGCTTTCATGCAAGGGAACATGTAAGAATTAAGATGAATGACCAAATTGGACAGAATTTTCAAACATCAAAAGGCCTCTGTCAAGGCGACCCATTATCTCCTCTTCTTTTTAATATTGTGGCAGACATGCTCGCAATCTTGATAAACAGAGCGAAGGATGATGGGCAAGTAGTGGGATTGGTGCCTCATCTGGTTGATCGTGGGCTATCTGTCTTACAATATGCGGATGATACTATTATTTTCATGGACCATGATGTGGCAAAAGCAACTAATATGAAATTATTGTTGTCTGCTTTTGAACAGATATCAGGCCTGAAAATAATTTTCCATAAGATTGAGGTCTTTTGCTTTGGGATGCAAAATCACAAGAACAACTCTACTCCCATTTATTTGGATGCCAGCTAGGTTCATATCCTTTTAGATACCTTGGCATTCCAATGCATTATCGCAAACTTGGGAACAGAGATTGGAGAATTATTGAGGAAAAATTTGAAAAGAAGTTTAGTAGTTGCAAAGGCAAGCTTATGTCAGTAGGAGGTCGTCTGGTGTTGATCAATTCCGTGTTAGCTAGCCTGGCTATGTTTATGTTATCCTTCTTCGAGGTACCTAAAGGTGTACTCGAGAAACTTAATTATTACAGGTCTAGGTTTTTTTGGCAAGGGGATGATCATAATAAGAAGTATAGACTGACAAAGTGGAGCATTATTTGCCAGCCCAAAGAAATGGGGATTGGGGGTTTTGAACATAGAGGTACAGAATCAGTGTCTTCTAAGTAAATGACTTTTTAAACTGTTCAATGAAGACGGTTTTTGGCAACAACTGCTTAGAAATAAATATTTGAGAAATCAAACTTTGACCCAGGTACAGCATAAACCCACAGACTCACATTTTTGGTCAGGCTCGATGAAGGTTAAAGAAACCTTTTTAAGTCTTGGCTCGCTTAATCTTAACAACAGTGAGAGTATCAGGTTCTGGGAGGACTTGTGGATAGGCAATCAACCTCTAATGCTTCAATATCCCACTTTATACAACATTGTACGGCGGAAAAACGCCACTGTGGCTACTGTCTTCAGTACGATTCCACTTAATATTTCCTTTAGAAGGACTATCTCTGGTGTTAATCTCACTTTATGGCATAACCTGGTTGCTAGAATTATGCATGTCCAGTTAAACAACGAAAACGATTGTTTTAGATGGGATGCTGCGCAATCGGGTGTTTTCTCGGTACAATCAATGTATAAGACCCTTATGAATAATGGTTCTGTCGCTCTTTATAAACCAATCTGGAAATTAAAGATGCCACTTACGATTAAAATTTTCATGTGGTACCTACAGAGAGGAGTGGTCCTCACAAAAGATAATCTCGCTAGAAGAAATTGACATGGTAGTCTGAAATGTTGTTTCTGTAACTCTAATGAATCAATACAACATCTATTTCTTGATTGCCATTTTGCCAAATTCTTATGGAGAGTGGTCCACATATGCCTAGCCGCCTAGGCTTGCGTCCACCACGTAGTATTAGACATATATTTTGCACGTGGCTTACTGGAATAGATGCCAAGTTTAGGAATATCATTCTAGTAGGTGCATCAACTTTATGCTGGGCTATCTGGCTTAGTAGGAATGATATGGTTTTTGACAAATCTCCTACAAAAACTTATATGCAGGTATTGTTCAGGGGAACACATTGGTTTCGGTTCTGGAACCAAATGCAGCGGCATGAGGAGGACAGAGTTTTAATAAAAAGTGTCTGCCAACGTCTTGAAGCAGTCGTCATGCAGATCTTCGCACACCATGGATGTAGGTTTAGTAATAGGAATCAAGTTTACTTAAACCCTTCTTGAACTTGTGTGCTCTTTGTCCGGTTTTTTCATATATGTTCGAGCAGACGGATGTGCTGCAACTTTTGTAATAATGTGTTGTAGCCTTCTTTGAAGGTCAAAGCCGAATTCTTATTCATTATAAAAAATAATCAAGAAAAGAATACCAAGCATAATAAAAGTGAGCCACACAAGTGGTAAAAAATAGCAAATCTAAAATTAGTTCATTTTTGTCACGTTTACATTCATGCACAATTACCTAAATGAAAATATCTAAATATTTACGTTATCGTCATTGGCTTTTACCGTAAATTAAAAGTTGCTGAAATTTACAGGCTACTCTCTCTAAGATAATCAACGCGGCGTGGCTCAACTGAAGATGTGGCTGCAGGCCTGCAGTGTGCAGCTGATACTACATCCCACAGCACCGAACAACACACGGGCGATCAGAGCACTAGACTAGAGGAGGGGGAGGAGGAATCGTCGGTCACTCGGTGTCGGAGCCCAGAGCCCACTGCCCACACGACTAGTTGCAGCGGAACGGCTGACGCTAAGCACGCCGAGCCAAAGGCGCACAGGAGATAGAACGGGAAACGGCCGGGAGCCTACCTACACACAGAAACAGCAAGATTCCGCCGTTCCGACGTGCCAGGAACCCATGAGCACGCGGCCGCCGATGCGCCCGCAGCCCGGAACCGGGGAAACAAGCGGCAGAGCGCGCGCGGCCGACGCGCATTCCGCGAGATGGCAAGCTCCAGCTGGACCCGAGCTCATCCATCACTCGCGCTACCCACCCAGCCGCCCGCCGAGTACACTAGCCTGTACTGTAGCATCCTCCTATAAACGGACGCCTCCCTGCAACCGAAGGGAAAAAGCTGACTTGACACTCCTCCACTGCCCGCGCATTCACCACCTCCCGCTCTGCTCTGCTCTGCTCCGATCGGGATTCGGGAGCCATGGGCCACCTCCGCGCCGTCCCGTCCTTCCTCCTCCTGCTGCTCCTCCTCCTCCTCCCCGTCGCCGCGGCGAGGGCCAATGACGCGTCGGCGCCGAACCGCCACGAGCGCCTGCGCGTCGCGCTCGACGCCGCAGCCGCGCGCGTGGGCCAGGCGCTCGCGGCGATGAATGCCGCCGCCGCCGTCGAGCCGGCGTCCTCCTCTGACGACGCCCCCGCCTGGGCGACAACGACGCCGCTCGCGGCCGCGGCGCGCGAGGACTGCGCGGAGCTGCTGGAGGAGGCCCTCGCGCTCCTCGCCGGCGCGGGGGCCGCCGCGCGCGACGACGACGCGCTCACCTGGCTCTCCGCCGCGCTCACCAACCACGACACCTGCGCCGACGGCCTCGCGGAGGCCGGCCTCGTCGTCCAGGCCGGCCACGCCCACTTCCACGGCGGCGCGCACCACCGCGCGCACGCGCACCTCACCGCCGCCCGCGCCACGGTCCGCGACACCCTCGCCATGTACTACGCGTCGACCGCCACGGCAAGACCAACAGACGACGCCGGCGCCGGCACCAAGAACGAAACCAAACGCGGCGTGTGCGGGTTCCCGCGGTGGCTGCCGGCGAGGGACCGCCGCCTCCTTATGTCCCCGACGGCGTCGCTGGCGGCGAGCGCCGACATCGTGGTGGCCAAGGACGGCACGGGGACGCACGCCACGATCGGTGACGCAGTGAGGGCGGCGCCGGAGTGCAGCGAGCGCCGGACGACGATACACGTCAAGGCGGGGCGGTACGAGGAGAATGTCAAGGTGGGGATGCGGAAGACCAACCTGGTGTTCGTCGGCGACGGCAAGGGCGTCACCGTCGTCGCCGGCAACCGGAGCGTCGCCGACGGCAACTGCACCACGTTCCGGACCGCCACCTTTGGTAAGTCGTATCACGCTCACCATGCATTTCGTCTGTCATAATCTTTTAGGTGAAAGCAGTGATTCCAAACTTAAAACTTTTATTACCATTATTTTCACTTTCATAGATAGAGATTTTTCAGAATGCATGATGCCAGCACTGCCGGTTGTCCTTTTTTTTTTGTTTCGGTATAAACATCAATTATCACAGTTGTTCTGTCACAATAACGTGTATGCTTATGTGGAAATTAGAATCCTATGTGCCTGATTGCTTGGTGACACCTGGCACTGGTGATTCGCATCCCAGTCATTTTCATGAGCTTAGAAAGGTTGCTGACTTTTCTCAACTGGATCAATGGCAAAAGAAGTGTCAGTAATATTCCTACTCCTTTTGTACATGGGGACGGCAGCAGGCATGGGGCGATGGGGGTAGGGCGCCCTGCCGGCACTTGGCTGCCGCCTAGGCCGTCATGTCGCGGTCATCCTGTGCCTACATATATGTCACGTCTTTTACGTTTGTCTTGCAATAACCCCAGCTAGCCTGCCATGTGCCATGGCATAACCTTGTTGTTGCAGCGGCGTCGGGGTTCGGTTTCATGATGCGCGACATGACGGTGGAGAACGTGGCCGGCCCAGCGGCGCACCAGGCGGTGGCGCTGCGGGTGAGCGCCGACCGCGCCGTCGTCCACCGCTGCGGCGTCGCCGGGTACCAGGACACCCTCTACGCGCACTCCAACCGCCAGTTCTACCGCGACTGCGACGTCCACGGCACCGTCGACGCCGTCTTCGGCAACGCCGCCGCCGTGCTCCAGCGATGCACGCTCTGGGCGCGCGCGCCGCTGCCGGGCCAGAAGAACACCGTCACCGCGCAGAACCGGAACGAGCCCCGCCAGCGGACGGGCATCGTCCTCCACGCCTGCCGCCTCCTGCCCGCGCCGGACCTCCTCCTCGCCGTCGCGCCGGAGCAGGAGGAGCGGCGGCGGGCGCGCGCGGCGACGTACCTGGGCAGGCCGTGGAGGCCGTACTCGAGGGTGGTGGTGATGATGTCGTACGTCGGCGCGCACGTGGCGCCGCGGGGGTGGCTGGAGTGGAACAACGCCAGCGCCCTCAACACGGTCTACTACGGCGAGTACATGAACTACGGGCCCGGGGCGGGGCTGGCCGGGCGCGTGGCGTGGCCGGGGCACCACGTCATCAACGACACGGCGGAGGCGGAGAGGTTCACGGTGGCGGAGTTCATCGGCGGCGCGTCCTGGCTGCCGGCCACAGGGGTCTCCTTCGTCGCCGGGCTCTCGCTGTAGGGCTGCGCCTTGATGTCTTCATGCGCGCGGATAACTAACAAGTGGATGTCGATTTTTTATTTATATTTTTTTTTTGGGGGAAAAGCTGGATGTGGAATTGTTGGGGACTGCATTTAGGGGCTGTAGCGCAAACGGAGTTGTGAAATAATTTAGAATAATTTAAGCCATTTTGCCTTGAGAGTTGATATGTTTGCTGTTGCTGGCGACAAAATTGCAGGACGAAAATGTTGCGAGTGCCTCGGGTTATTTCGACAATCTTTGTAGCTGGCCTAATCTTAGCATCTCCCCCCAAAAAAGTTTCCTGTTTCCCTGCCTAATCTCTAGTAGTAATTGGATTGATCAACGTTTCAGCGCTCGGTAAAGAAGAACCTGCAAGACTTGTGCTCTGGGCAAAGTTAATTAAATGCAGACACAGATTTAGCCTATTCAAGCGGGAGAGAAACTCTAGCGCTGGAATTTTCATGTGACGAGCACTCAGTTCGGACTTCGGACACCCCTCAAGGCCTCAGCATGATGATCTGGAATCGAGTTCTGGGCATGTGCATTATTACAACTAAAATTGGTGCACTACATCTGAACAATGACACCGTTTTGCCCCCTCAATTGGTGCGCAATGCAATGGACAGTGGACTCAACGTTGTATTAAGAACTGAAGACTAGTTAAAGTTATACGGTGAATGTAGAACAACACTGCTCCGTGGCATTATTCTTTGGGTGTGTCTCCTTACAAGGTGACTGTAAGGAAAATGGCCCTAGGCCATGTTTATGATTTTGGTGATTAATGCCAACATAGTCATTGGGACTAACATGTTTGTCAAGATGTATATTTGAAGGTATTTTTAGGTTCCAAGTGACGGTATTTAAGCCATCCAAATTATATTGAAAATCCAGAGACTCAAGTGATGGTATGTTGTAGTCGACACAAGATCCCGCAAGATGATCAAGAGAATCCTGCTCAGAGGAGCACCGACACAATTGATGGTGAGCATCGGATAAGTCGGTGGTCAGCACAGTCAAGCCAGCAGGGCCAAGAAAGGACAGAGCACCGGATGATTCGATGGTTGAGTCATGGACCAACGAATGAATCGGTGGTCAGCGCGGGAGATGGCAAAGTCAAGTTTGAATGGAGCATAGGATGGTCCGATGTTATGTCAAGATTACCAGCGGATGAATCGTGGAACGTGGCAGGCCATAGATGCATTACAAAGGACAAGGAGCACCGGACAGTTCGATGGTACAAGACATGGACCAGCGAATGTGTCGGTGGTGTCGGCTCTGCTCGAGATCGGCTCAGATTCGGCTCTGGCAGAAATATGCATAGCATCGATTGATCCGATGCTACCTTGGCACCAGCAGCGAATCAGTCGGTGGTAGGTTCAAAGCCAACGGCCAGTGCAACGGCTAGTTGGGAAAATTGCTCCGGTGCAATGCGTCGGTGCTCAGCGAATGAGTCGGTGGTCACGCAGAAACTTGGCCGTTGGAGCAACGGCTAGTTCATGGACTTGGGGCTATATATACCCCCTTGGCCGGCCATTTGAAGTTGCTTGAGACTTGGGGAAGTGGCTGATAGTTGCTCTACTCATTTACAAGTGCTCATTCCACCAAAGTGCTTAATAGAAGATCTAGGTGATTAGCATAGAGCTTAGTGCTTGATTAAGTGCTAGTTAGACCTTTTAGCGCATTGCTTTAGGTGTTAGCCTAGAGTTTAGGCGAGGTTTGCACACCTCTATCTATCGGTGCTTGCGCGCACCAAGAGTTGTAAGTATCGGGGCTTGTAAGTCTTGCGAGACCCTCCAACCGAGTTTGTGGAGAGGCCGCCGTTACTTTGTGCTAGGGAGGTGAGGCCCTAGGCGATTTGCCGAAGCTCAACCAAGTGGAGGCGGCGAGGAGCATCCGGGAGAGGCCAAGCGGAGACCCACTCGCGTGTGGGGAAGTCCCGTAGGCTATCCTACGGAGTGACTCGACCGGGGAGTTTATGCCCTTGCGCGGGCATTCCCTTTGATAGGGGCTCCAACAATGAGGACTAGTGGAAAGCCGTGGCTTTCCGATACCTCGGGATACATCGCCGTGTCGGGAGTTTGCTTACTCTATCTCTTTACATTCTGCATTACTTATTGCACTACATTCCGCATTTACCTTTCCTAGAATTGCCATGTGTAGTTGCTAGGATTGGAACCTAGGGTGCAAAACTTTTAGCGGTAGAGTTAGCAACACATAGAAAAACCTAGTGCACTTTTAGATAGAAATTGAAATAGGTTTTTATATGTGCTCTTAGCCATAGATTTTTAGATTACTCTAATTCACCCCCCTCTTAGGGTGTCACGGTCCCTTCACCCGAAACCTTTTCGCGAAAAATTTTCATCAACTAAACAGGACCTATATCCTCCTCATCATTTGCACACTGTAGCGAATAGTGTCTCTTTTTGAGCATAGAGAATAGTGTCTCTTACTCATGGGAAATCTTCAATGCAAAGTTTTAGTTTGACTTAAGTCAGAATTATCTAATTTTTACAATTCTATAGAAAAAATATGTCATATCTATATGTCGGTGCCGGAACCCGGCGGGGGTCCAAACACCTGCAGAAAGTGCGCTGTGTCCCGTCTCTCGATGGTCAATGCAAGGGCAACACGATGACACGGATTTATCCTGGTTCCGATCTTTCGATCGTACGTCCAGTAGGGTGTGCTTGTGCACTATATTGCCTTGCACCGGGGGTGCTTGTAGTAGGGGGCTACAAGCTTGGCGGGAGAGGAGGATGAGCCCCCAAGTCCCTTAGAGCGAGTGGGAGGTTGAACGTGGTGTTCTTAGCAAACTTGGCGATGAATGAGTGAGTAAGCGTGTCGTGTCTTGTGTCCTGTGTTTCTAGGGGGCTGCCCCCTCCTTTTATAGTCCAAGGAGGGGCAGTTACAAACAGTGAAAGTACAGAGCTTGGCGCAGTGACAGCGTATGACGGGGTATGGTCGCAGGCGCGGCTCCTGTCCTTGCGCGCGTTGTCGATTATACGACTTCCTGGCGTATGGGGCTCTGGTGCTTGACATGGCGTCACCTGTTCATGACGCATGCTCCCTGTGCTCCTGATTTTAAGGGCTTACATCGTGCGACGTCATCAAGTGCAGCAGTCCGTGCGTCCTATCGAGGGTTCCCCATGCCCGTTCGAGGGGTTCCCGTACCGGAGTTGGTGGAACAGGGGAACGTGACAGCATAGGTCTGCCACACTGCACGGGTCAGTGTGCAGCGTCGAGGGTGACCGCACGGCGTCAGGAGTTGGTGGAGATGACCAGGGATGGGTGAAGGATACGTCGATTGACTCCCCCATCCAAGGCCGTACAGAGCCATTAAATGCTCTTGTCCATGGGGCAGGTGAACCATCAGTGGGCCCCACGGGCGTGGGAAGGCCTCGAGCGAGGCGGAGATGGGTCGTCGAGGGCGGCCTCCGGGCGTCGAACGAGGTGGCCTCCTCGGGTGCCGGGCACCCTCGAGCCCGACGGAGGTTTGACGATGCCTCGCTTAACCCTCGCCGGGTTAGTTCGTTCCTGTGGCTTAATTGATAGTTACCGTCGTCTTAGGCCCCCTTAGGATTGGCACCGACACTATAATATTCCCTCTGTTCAGAATATAATCCTAGATTTGTCCTAAATCAAATGTTTTTAACTTTGACCACAAATACCAAGCAAATAAATTGCTATAATTTGGCATAGTCTTGTTTCCCGGTTTTCTCTTATCCTTTATTTACGGCAATTAATTAATTTTGTGATGGTATTTTTGGTGCGCAATTTTTTTTCCAATCACACAATACAGACAGAGGACACTCACATACATGCATGCATACTCGCCTCTACGAACACACGCATGCAACCCTATCCCTATGAGCACCTCCGAAAAATTTAGCCAGCAATGGGCATGTCATCTACCGCTAAAAAAACGGTGCTGGTTAAATTATAGAATAATTCCAAAAAAATATGAGCACCAGTGTCGAGTCAAGGACTCGAACTCTGAAGCAGGTTTCACCACAAAAGAATCTTATCGACTGAGCTAAGCTCAGATTGTACCTTATTTGATTATTAGCTTGTACGTGGATTTGTGGGTAAGGCTAATCTTGATGTGAGTTTCATTTTGATGTTTTCAAGGCACTCACATAAACAATAAAAAATAAAATGGTGTTTAAAACTATCTCTATCCTTTATTTACGACAATTAATTAATTTTGGAATGAAATTTTCGGTGCACAATTTATTTAATTATCAGCTTGTACGATGATGCATGGATTCTCATTGCAAGGTGGTAACTCAAGGTGGTAACATGTTTATGCCCCTATTTTTTATCTCGTGTTCCGCTAATCCACTTCACCGCTTGCCCCGCTCCTCTTATGTATCGGGGGACCAGGTCAACTTGCCTTTCCATTGAGACAGTACCTAGTCTTTGTATATTTTTTTTTTTTATGATCCGAGGAAGCAACATGCAAAACACAGAGAGATAGGATAGCCCTCATAGAATGATGATTTTCATTTCTCCGAGGAGCCAGAGCTTGTCTAGTGAACAACAATGATGGACGGATTCTCTAGCTGAGTCCACGGATCGTCGCTACTTTAATGGCTTAATAATCTACTAAATGTTGGATGATTTTTTTTTTTTTTTGCTTTCTCAGATATTTCATAAAATATGGACTCTCTATTGGCACTGAACTGCCTAATTAATAAACTGACTAATCTAATGAACAATGATGACGGATTATCCGGCTGAGTCCACAGATCCTTATGGATTAATCTACTAAATATTGGATAATTAGACAACTGCGGTATTAAATTTCGAATCAGATTAAACATGATAAAAATAAAACATTTTTATTTATTTAACATTTTAGCTTTTATCCATTTCTGTAAAAGTTAGTCAGTTATATAATGGGTCACCAGAGAGTCATTTTCATTGATTCCTACAATCCTGAAGGATTAGTGCATAAAGATTCATTGCGATGCGAGTTACATGAAACTCGCAGTGTCCTGCAATCGCAATGCAAGCCCTTACTGGTTTTTCGTTGGAGCTGTGCACTTGTGCGTTGTGCCCGTTGCAATGCAAGCGCTAAGCAAGCACATGCACGCGGCACGCCACATTTATCCCCCTCATCTCGTGCTCCACTTTAGCATACTGGTATACGTATATCGACCTCTAATCAATGCGACTGGGTCCAGATCAGCCCTTTTTGTTAAGGGTGTGTTTAGATGAGAGGGTGAAAAGTTTTCGAGATGTCACATCAAAGAAAATTTATCATTTAAGAGTAATAAATGTAAATTATTGGTAAAACTAATTACAGATCTAGCCAGCAAATCGCGAGACTAATCTAATGACGGGTAATTAGAGGGTAATACAATTAGCGGACGATTACTGTAGCATTACTGTTGCAAATCTTGGATTAAGTAGGCTCGTTAGATTCGTCTCGCGACATACACTCCATCCATGTAATGAATTATTTTTTTTCGTCTACATTTAGTGTTTCATGTATGTAAGATTCTCTTTTGAAATTTTTTCGCATGGCACCTAAACACGGTCTAGTACGACCTTGGAGCCTTTGGGGTTTTAGGTGATGCGAGAAAATTAAAGAAAAGGCTCAGTTATTGAAAAAAAATAAAAACATCAAGAAGAAGAAGAAGCAGCTTGTGACAAGATGTAGCTTCTTCCTTATGTTATAAGATGAAGGGTGTCGATCTATCACTCACAGTTCAATAGGTTAAGAACACTTATCAATAGCAGTACGGTTCATTATATTGTGCCTTGAAAACAACCATGATCCTTAATTCGATCTGCTTGTCCTATATCTACAAAGGTTTTGTGGATATTGTAACGTCCCGTCTCCCCGAGGCCAGGCCCGCTTACCCTGACAGCTCTCTAGGGCCTCTAGACTATCCTCATAGACCAACACATGTCTTTTTTGCGCACTTTGTCCTCACTCATACGCACCCGGAAAGGACTTCCCAGTCGGTCACCCATCATGAAATTGCTCTGGGCCAAGCACGCTTAACCCCAGAGTTCTTTCGAGATGAGCTTCCGGAAAAGAAGTTGCAACTTGTTGGTATGAGTATTCTATCAATCTTATGAAGCCCTGGGCTGTCACAATCTCACCTCCTTAGGAGGCCGACGCCCTCGTCGGTCAACCCCAGGCCAGGAACGTCCCCTCCGGCCACGTCCATGTGCCCAGTGCCAGCGCATGTGTCATGCCGTGTGACCACCCTGGGCTCACACCAGCCATGCGCACCATGCCTGCGCAACTGCGACCCCATGCGCCCGTGAAACCGCGAGAGTCGGCTCTGATACCAATTGTAAGAACCGTCCAATTTGAACTCGGATTAAGTGAATTGATGGTCATGCCAATAGGATAAGAATCACCACTTATTCGCCTTGCGACGTGTCAAGTGTCAACTCACTCCTAGAGATGCATAACTCGGTGCAATTCAACATAAAAGAGAACAAATCTGGTAGTTTAGGTAGGTGTTCCATAACACGCCCAAGATCGACCACACCCACCGTTACAAATTACATCATCACATGAACCATAAAGAGCAATTTTAAACAAACATGGTTTCACAATTAAGTTACAAGTTCTTACATAAATGGTTCCAACGAGAATGAAAAGAGAGCCCAAGGAACAAGTTCAAGCTCTCAACTTGACCACATGAAAGATGGATGAGTTTGTGTTTCTCCAACATCTAACTTAGATAAAAAGAGCCACAATGCAGCGGATAAACGATCGATAACGCAAAAAAATGATGGTGTCATTGCCCACAAACACCACCACAACGATGTCACATTTTCATCACTCATCACCCACGCTTGGATCGGCGGGGTAAAAGTGACTAAAAACCAACTCCGGCTCACCTGCAACTTAGAGTTTCGAAAGCAACGTGAGTACATGGGATACTCGCAAGACTTACGCAAGGAAAATATATAGCACCATGCAAGGATATATCAAGGTTAGGCTTTAAGGTTAAATAATTTTAGCAAAAGCTTAAAGCGACTCATCCTTGAATTTAAACCATTAGCATGTTAAACAACAACCTACAAGCATCATGTTAAACGTGCAGCATGCCCCTCAATCAATAAGAACCTCCTCAATCAATAAGAACCTCGTTAGTGGATCCCTCTTGTGTCGAGATGGGTTCAAGCTAGTGTTTGAGTCAAATAAAGTAGTCATTTCAAGATATGGCCAATTCATTAGCAAAGGCTATGATAGCGGAGGCTTGTTCCGCTTTTCCCTTTCAGATTTTTGTAACAAAGTGGTGAACCATATTGTGATTCAAACAATTCCGTGGCTAATACATGGCATTCTCGTTTGTGTCACATTAATTTTGGTTGTATGTCGCGTTTATCCAGTATGAGTTTAATTCCTAGTTTTTCTACTGTCAAAGGTTCTAAATGTCAAGCATGTGTGCAAGCAAAATAACCTCGTAAGCCACATAAGGTTGTAGACGAGAGGCACACGACATTATTAGAACTCATACATTCTGATATCTGTGAGATGAATGGTGTGTTGACCAAAGGAGGGAAAAGATACTTTATGACTTTAATTGATGATGCAACTAGGTACTGCTATGTATTCCTTCTAAAAACTAAAGATGAGGCGCTAGAATGTTTTAAGACTTATAAAGCTGAGGTGGAGAATCAACTGGAGAAGAAAATAAAACGTGTTAGGTCTGATCGTGGCGGAGAATATTTTTCCAATGAGTTTGATCTTTTATGTTCGGAGAACGGAATAATTCATGAACGAACACCTCCATATTCGCCTCAGTCTAATGGGGTTGCTCTTCACAAAGTTTCTTTACTCTGCTTCTCCTTTGGCTGGAAACCAGCAACTTGAAAGGGGGAAGGGGGTTAATTGGCTGATGCATAAAGTAAATATGCTTTCGATCATGCTTGGTTCAACTTTGAATGGTAGAAACAGAAGCATGTAAACTAGCAGCTCTGAAACACTAATTTCATTAAGATGTCGAACTATGGGAAACTTCAAAGCATTTGGGTTCAAGATGTTTTGTAGTTTCGCAAACCACAATATCCCCAATACCAAGGGTATATTGGAGTTTCTGAAAATCCTCTCCCGCCCTCTTTTTTCTTAACTGAAGCTATGTCTCACTTGTCCTTTGTGTCCGATCTCCATTGTTCATTAAGCTGAAAGCCTGGATGGGAAGAGTATGCATGCATTAGCTGTTCATGTAATAATGTACTTATTTAGACGGGATCTTGATGATTTTTATCCTCTTTTTTTTTTCTTGAACCTTGTTGATGTTTATCATGTACAAAAACGCTGATGAATATAATGGCCTTAGCAGAACTTTTTATATGGAAATGTGGACTTACTTGCTCATATGCCATGACTGCCAATAACATTGTTCCTTTCACAGTACCATAAAATGCTGTGGTACCTTAAACTGCGGTATTTTACACATGGTGTTTTCTGAAACTATAATTTTTTAAAACGATAACATTCCAAACACACCCTAGGTTGAAAATGTGAGGATCTTGCTGTTTTGCATTATGCTTTTACCACTCTCATTCACTGTCCCAACAGCCTTTATTGCTTTCTTTTTGTGTTTGCTAATGGAAATTGTAGTTCAAGATGAAAAGGAATGGTTAGAAACATCGTGAGTTAACCATTTTCCTTTGTTTTCAGACTGATGGTTTAGCAATAATCCCAGAGTATGATTGGAAGTTATTCTCTGAGGAGTGGAGTGCCACACCTGAAAAAGGAATATCTGCTGAAATTGCTTTTAGCAAGAGCTCTCAAGACAAACTGTCTGCGTCATCAGAAGCAATGCCAATTATGGATGGAGATCTGGACCAGTCTCTTGATGATGCTGATGATGATTTGGGGGCCAGAGAGCCGTATGTCAGAACTATTCCTGAGGTAAACTAGCTCTTCTAGAGGTACACTTATTCTAGTATTAGTGGTTCGCATGGTTGAGGCTTGAGAAAATAATATGTTAGGAAGACCTAATATGAGTTATATCGTGTAAATGTAAATGATGAATATAGCTAGTTAAAGCAAGAATAATCGGGAGTACTACTATACCCATATAATTCAGAGGAAGAAAAAAGATCTTTGTTCTGATGGAGTAAAAACATGCTATACTGACATTACTGGTGAAGCACTGTGGTGCTTTTATGATTTACAAAGATGTTATGGAAATGAATTTTTGAGCTCATTTATTAACAAAAAATGTAGTATCATGTACACTAACAACAGTAAAATGGCTCTTTAACCACCCCCTCCCCCTCATCTTTTACAACCTTTGTACCTTATATACTTTAGATCTCACCTCCCAGTTTGATGAGTCTGAACCCCATCCCATACAGAATCTTGAGACTTGTGCACTTACAATTGTGTTACCTTTCCTAATCAAATTTGCATCTTTAGCTCTGTGCTGCTTCAAAAAGTGTCACTGTATTTTCTTGTTGTAGTTCTTCAATGTTTAGACTTCACAATCAAATGCTTTCATGCACTTAAATAATTTACATCTAATGTGTGTAAACTTACATCGTATAATCATATTTGTAGGTTTGTGAAGATTGTATTGGAGAAAGGGAGAGCTGTGCATTGGTGGAGAAGCTCAATTACCAGAATGAAGATATCCATGTCTATTTAGTCCGTGGAAAAGAAGCACCAAAGTCTATTAAAGAAGCATCTAAAGCTGTCGTCGCATCAGATCGTCGGGCTTCGAAGCGTTCCTGGAGAACAAGCTCTGGAAATTCAATCAATTTGAAAGTATCAGGTTCTACATCCGTATATCAGTTGAAACTCATGATATGGGAGTCTTTAGGGGTATGCACACTAAATCTATAAAGTTTTGCAAGCACAGCTGTTGATTTGTTTCCTTCTCTGTATTTCAAAAGGGGCTTTCAGACATTTTTTTTTTACTTCTCCATGCTCGTTTTTTGTTGGTTATACTTGCCTGTTTCTTTGGACTGCTCCAAATTATTAAAGAACTTAAACTCTTCATGCATTCAGATTGTGAAGGAGAACCAGAAGCTTCACAAAGGCTCTGTTGAGATTGAAGATGACTTTGATACTCTTGCTGATAAGGGTATTTTTGCCGGGGATGTTCTTCGGGTCAGGGACTCTGAAATCTATGAGAACCGCGACATAGCAGGTGAATAACCAAAGTATGATATGGAAAATCATGAAAAAATGGAGGTTGTTGGTGTTTTTAAGCATTTGCCATTTATGCGTTTCAGATGAGATTTCAGAGCAGAAGGCTGATACGCTACAGGCTGAGGAAGGCTTTCGAGGAACTCTGTTGACATCAAGTGTTTCAGCTCAGCTTTGTCAGGATATAGCACTTAGTGAATAAGTTATCACATCTGATGTATAGCTGCTTATCTGCTGATCAAAATGGTTAAGCTTGCTGGGAGGTAATGTTGACTCACTAATTATTTGTTTTTATTGTATATATATACTTGCCTTTGTTTTGATTGCATAGCATTGCCTTTCTCAGGACCTGTCTATTTTCCCCTCAGCTTATATAATCCAGGTAATAGGTGTGGAATAATAACAAGGTTAAAATAAGCAGAAATAGACTGGTCCTGGGTAGCTTATAGGATTAATAAGTTGCGGGGCCTAGATTATATAAGCTGTGGCTTATAAGTTGGGGGTGTTTCTTGACCATAAGCGTACATAATCTGAATTATAAATCTAAAATAAGCTGTACGCCTCTCCCTCTGCCTCTGAGCATGCAGCATCATATGAATTGGTTCCACCGTTTATCCATTCAATCAATGGAACTTTTAAATTAGCTACTGTTTCAAACACTAGTTGTTTTGTGTGTATATATAAGCTCCTTTACATGCTTCATGTATGAGATAATTGTTAGTAGCAAATAATGAATCTGGAACCTTGTCCACCACATTGCTGCTGTCCTACCTTTTAGTCCATTGTCCATACCCTAGCTCCCTGCTTGGTGCTTACATTGTGTGATCTGTCATCAATGAAACGCTAACGCATGGTGTCTTGTGATGCAGGAATCGTGATTGCTTCGTAGCGGAATTATGGTGGTCCTGGTGGCCGGGCAGGATTTTTTGTCAACTCCTTATCTCGGCTTTTTTCAGTGAGGAAAATAGAAGAGGCTCCTCCTGAAGCTGTCGGTCTTCCCTGATGTAATTACATGGCTAGTTGGCTATTTCTGGCCGTCGTGTGGGCTGCTTGCGTAGTTTTTTTTTTTTTTACTCTCTTTTCCCTGGGAGGGCTACGACGAGTGACTTGCCTTGTACCTGGTGGTAGTGGTGGAGACATGTAAAGACAAATTTAAACTGAAATATCCACAATCAAGAAGAATGGTACTACTACTGTACTTACAGAAGTTGACACAGAATTCTATGAGTTTATAGATCATAGCTAGAAGCAAACTGAAGTAACAGAACACTCCATTAGCTAGAAGAAGAACAGGACACACACACTTAAGACTGCTACCCAGAATCAAAGCAACAATGTCATTCTCCTTCACAACCAGAGTCAAATCAAGAAGTTCAACCAAGAAATTTATATCACATTGTGCAAAATGCTAGTCCATGAATCCTCACATAGATAGGCCCAAGCAGGCAAGCACCAAAATCAGCACTAAGAACACAAAAGAGTACTACTTAATATGGCACTGTAGTTCTTATGGCATTTTTCAAAACGAGTTCTGACGGCATTGACACTAAGCAGAGATTTCCAAGGTGCAGGTCACATGAATAGGGTGTAATCTGTGGCCCAACTGAGTGACAACCTAGCCATTCTTCAAAACAGCCACAGAGCGTCTAAAATATCAACATGAGCCCAATCATCTCACAAAAGATTATTATACTCTTCAAAACATAAACTGTACTGAATATATTCTAGTGAAGATTAAGAAGCTTAAATTCGATCAGAGAGATGAATTTCAGCAGGCTGCAAATGGAAAGAAAAAGTGAAAGAGAAGCCTAAACCATAATCATCTTTAGTTTCGACTTTTGCTTAGGTTGATGTCACAAATTTGAAAAATTCCATTCTACATAAAGGCCACATAAAGGGGTGTCACAGTAGATGTGCAATGGCCACATAAAGGCCCACTAAAAACAAAGAATCAGTGCATTTCCTTTGCTCGGCTTCAACTCAACCTTGCTGCTACGACCTAATTTAATAACGCTGATTAAATTACTGACATTTTATAATTGCAAACAACCAAAACCTCTCAGCGCTCGGTGGACAACATTTATCATTTAAGTACCTTGTTCATAGAAAATAAATTCCTGCCGAGTGAGCAAGAATAACAAGGATCAACAGGCCCTCGCTGGACTGCATTGCGTTGCTGATGTTGGAGGCATCATCTACCATCACCGTATCTAGCACAAGTTCAGAAGCCGCCTTCTGTTTCAAAACAAATTTCAAATAAGTTCACCATGTCATGATAGCAACAATTCAGCTAACATAAATAAACCTAATAACTTTCAGGCTCAATTTATAATTGACAACAAACCCTACATCCTCCAATTATGCAAAATTCATCCCTGGCAATAACAAAGAAAAAAAGTATTTGCACACTCCTAAAGGCATGTTAGAATTTGTTGAATATATGTTAGAATTGATTAAGGTAAGAAGGAATAAACTCAATCAATGTAAGAACATCTCATATTCGCAAGCCATTCCAAAACATTTCCCTCCCTAAATCGTTTCCCCCTCCAGCAGCTCCCCCAAATTTGAATCCTAAGATTTTAAAAGTGGCCATGTAGGTAATGTCGGCCTGAACCAGGAGTTGGCCGGCATAACAGATGGGGGCATGATTATTGCAGGATTGCTAGAAGCTCATAAACACATAATGCAATTTGCAAAAATTCAGGTAACAGAAGACAAGCTGTAATTAAGCAGTCACATGGAAACAATTAGCAAAAATTCAGGTAACATAGAGATAGTAAATAGAAAAAATAAATGGGATTGCAAGGAGCACAAACATATTGGAACTCTTTGGTAATTAAGTTTCAGTTCTTTTGGATTAGCTACTCTGCCCATGCATTTCTAAATGGTAAGTTCCAGAGAGAGAGAGGGAAAATCTTTCTGCAGTGAACAGTGCTGGAAAGCTGAAATCATGGCAAGCTTTTATCAATTTATCAATTAGCTAAGAAGTAAAGGCATAATTCTTTTCATCTCTTCTGAACAATGAGCTAGAATGCTTTGAGCCTAAGAACAGACATATTTTATCTGTATACAGAGTAAACCATACTTGGATAGTCAAGTCCTGTTGGCAAAATTAAATGCAGGTCAATGGAGGAGATATTGAAAATTATGAAATAGACACAAATATTGTTAACTGTGAGGTTGGATATCATCTGCTCCAACTTTTAAAAGTATGGTATTTCCTGTCAACTCAAAGCTTATAGGCAGAATCATACCAAATTGCATGATGCTATATTATTCCAGTTCCAACCATGTGCTACCAAGAACTTGACTGAATAGAAGTAAATAACCACCGGTCCTTTGTAACACCTATTAACCAGCAAGGGTATACTGCAATAAGAAAAAAACAAACTTCGAGTATGCAAGTAAAACTGAAAGAACTGAAGTGTTGCAAATTCTTTTAATCACCTGTGGTACAGAGTGTCGCTCTACCTCCTGATGGAGATGGTGGAGGCAGGCAGCACGGGGAGAAAGATGACACAGCGATGCATTACTGTACCACGACATAGGGATGGGGTTGTGGGCGCGCTCCTGCACCACCGTTCGCCGGCCGAGCTACGCAGGGTGCCGCAGCTGGGGCGCTACCCCACGCGACGTCTCGGTTGTCAACGTCGTCTCTACCATCGCCCCAGCCCAATCCGCGAGCAGGATCAATAGAATCAGCAGCAACCAAATCAGCTCCACAGGAGACCATCCACACCCGATCTCGACTCGATTCTCTCCCCTCCTCGAGTGTTACTACAGAAGAGTAATGTCAGGATCTGGGGAATCCTGAGGTGGAAATCGCCAAGAAAAACGCCCTTTTCCCATCGGAGAGATAGGTCACAGTGGGGGAGGGGGAGCCTTACCTTCGTCTTCTTGCAACGGCAGCGCGGACATCCTAGACTTGGACGGTGGCGCGGTCGTCCTCGACATCGACAGTGACGCCGCGGGTGTCCTCGTCGTGGACGGCGGCGGCACAGGCGTCCTCGTCGTGGACGGCGGCGGCGGTACGGGCGCGGATGGAGAGCGAGGCAAAGGTGGGGAGGCAGGGCACGGGCGCAGAGGGGTGGGGGTGGGGGTGGCCGTGCTGCTCCACCTTTGACCGGAGGATGCGGATCTGAAGAGATGCGGAAGATGCAGCCTGCGGGCGGAAGAGAGCGCAGTGAATGCCTACGGTAAACCGCGTTTGATAGAAATTTCAGCTCCTTTATATGACATAGCAGTGCTCCTGCTTTTATTTAAAAAAATAGAAATTTCAGGTCCGTGGAAAGAGGAGAGGCGACCTGAGGGATGGGATGATCCGGACGTTCCTAGCCCTCGGATGTGAATGAGTGAGAGAAAAAGGGCCTAATAAAAGATCTGGACGGTTTATCGTGAGCATGTAAAATATTTGTGTGCACAAAATGGAGTGCACAGAGAAGAAATCATCTCTATGTGGATATGGGATGGGGTGGATGTAGAAAAGAAAAGAACGGGTGGTTTTTAAAGGGGTATAGATGATAGTACATTGCGATCATTAGAGACTGCAGCAAACGGGCGCGACTGGTAGGCGCACATGCGGCATGCCGACCATCGCCGCACAGTCCCCAGGCCAGCAGGCTTCCTCTCGCAAATGCTTCCCTTTCCTATGCGCGGTGGACCCCACACGGACCCCACAAAGAACGATTTTTAAAAGAATTCATATCTGATGAACCGAGTGTCCAAATCAAATTCCGATTACACCATTATATTTGTTTCGACAAGATCTTCAAAACTAGACCACACTTGCATATGTTTAGACTAAAAAAATATGGAACATTTTTTTCAAAAGCGGAAACACTTCATTCGATTTTAACAACGGGAACAAATCACGTGACCGTACGGAACAACAAAATCGTACAATAGGAACATACATTTTAACATGTGGAACAAATCATCTAAACTAATAAAATAGAAGTAACAAAATATTATACAGAAGGAACAAAAATATCATATAGATGGAACATAAATATTAACATGTGGAACAAATCATTTAAACTGATAAAACACAGAAGTATACATGAGAAAAAATATCATATAGAAAGAATAAGTGATAAAATATAAAAAGGAGAAAAAAGTAAAAGAAAAATAAATAGAAAAAACAAAACAGAAATAAAAATAAAAAATGAAGAGCAACTACCTACCTGCATGCCGCGCTTACCACGTGCGCTAGCACCCTGCTGCTCCCGACGGGCCCACCACAAGCGGTCCATAGTGCTCAGCCTGCATGCTGCCACCATCGTTGAATGTGTGACGCGCTGTTTCTGAAGAGGTGTGCGGGGACTGCCGTCCCACCGCACGTGCGGTGTATAGGAAATCCGGCAGCAAACAACACTGACAAGTCAAAGGTAAGTCTACGGTAGCTGAACTATAATATCAGTAAAGAACTTGTACACGCATATTAGCTACATGCTGAATTTAGCACTTGGATTTCATGCAGTCCGACTCTCTAACACGTTAATATACACCACATTCACTCCTGCATTGCATCTGGCTCTGCCTCTGCCCCTCCATCTGGCTCTGCCCCTGCCCCTACATCTGCATCTTCCTCTGCCTCTGCCTTCGGAGGGGGTGGTGGCAAAACCTCCTCCACCATGTCCAAAAACTCCTGGACCCGTTCGTCTTCATTACATGCTTCTAAATGCTCATCCCTGTTAAATCGTCTCCCACATTCTTCTATCATCTGTGGTGGAGGATAAAATCAAACAGAACAAAACGGTAAAAAGTCAGAATGATGACCAAATACCAACTAACAAATTTCTGCACTTATTTGCAGATAGACCATCTAACAGTAAACAATAACAACCAAATTGTGCGGACATCCCAACCAATTTGATTCCTGGTGACAAGAAGCTATCGAGTGTACCCATTGTAAGTTATAGCAACTTATAAATGGGCAATTCTAGGAAGTGTAATCAATAACATTAACAATCATTGCCTAATATTTGAGACACTTGAACTACTTTTAACTGCCCATTGTTGCAAGGAAGATTCAGGCTAGAAGACGAACCACTTCCAAAATCAAAGTCATGGACAAACATTAGATAGAAAACCAACTTATGGACAAGTCAATGTTCTTAAGGATATGAAACATAAGACAGAAATCAAACTTATGGACAAGTCAACGTTCTTAAGGATATGTAACAAGTATAATTGCCATACCGTATATCCTTTCAAGCTCATGTCACGTGATTACAGAAAGAAGAAAAAAAAGCAGACTTTCCAAAAAAAATGTGCATTGTGAAAAGCAACTCGGTCCATTTGCTTCTATATTTAGAAATATGCATAGGTTCCTGAATAGGCAACACCCAGTTACCCTCACATCAATGCTAAACTTCAAACACGCTCTTTCTTTCAACAACAATAAACAAAAGCTAACACTATATCTAATACGATAGGAAGACACTTTCATGGTGAAAGAAAAAAAAGTTGTAACTGCAATAGCTTAGTTTGCATTAACCAAGCAATATAGCAAAACTGGAAGAAGAAAAAAAAGCATCCTCATTGTCGGCAGGATAAACACAACAGTACCGCGTATGCATCAGCAGCTGAGGACGGTCTCCAGTTCATGACATTTAGCTTATCAGCGTCTGCAAGCCTGAAACCCTCACTTCTCTTCACAAATTCGTAGATTGATTCCCTTGTCTGGCTGCCAGCAGGGGTTTTTAAGAGGTACTCATACACCTAAGCGAGATAATGACAACTATTAGACAAGTTTAGGCACAATAGCATACAAAAACAAGGTAGATGAAACATTAGGTACAGAGCAGCAAAAGAGTAAGCGGTCACCTTACACTCTGATGCAGCAACAGCCCCCAAGCATCCCATAGGATCAATTTTGGCTCCTCTTGATCGCAAGAAATCAAGTACTTCGAAGTTTGTAAGGGGCCCTGCATTTTCTTTCAGTCTGCAGAGCAACAGTCGGCACTGGTTTAACATGATGGCTGATAAGCAACACAGGACATTCAAGACGTGGACACTTAATCACCATTTTACGTGTTAAAACCTTGAAAACTGGAAACCATCATCAACCAAGGATGTCCCCTGTTAACCCACAGATCACCACTAACATCTGAGGCACTAGCTGGACCCCATTTGTCAAGAAATTCTATAGTTGAAAAATATGTGAAGAACAAAGATTGACAGCTTAGCGCAGCATACGAGTAACAGCGAACAACAAAAAGTCACAGGTTGGTGGTGAGAGATGACCACTCACATCTTCATTGCTGCTGCGGTCCAGGGGCCGACAGAAACTCCTTGGCAACTTACTGACTGCTGGATTCACCTTGCTTGCTGAAGAAGACGAAGAGTGGCCTAATCGGAAGTTCAAAACATGGACAGATCGGTTAGGAACAAACCTTGCATGCAGCGTAGGAAATCGGTACCTAGTATTTTCAATCTACGCTATGCCTAGCCAAAACTCCAGTATGCAATTTGGTAACACTGTTAAAAAATGCTCCAAACAATTTGGGTGGCGTTTGGTTCAGATGATGGAGCGGTAACAGTAACCCTATCAGCTACCCCGGCTACCTGTTACAGTGTAATGATTACCGCACTTTGTTTGCTTGGCTTGAGTAACTATATGATGTGTTTGGTTGATAAATGATAACTACGGTAACAGACAACAAGGTACTTACGCTCTTAGAACAATACAGATAAATCTCCAAATTAGCAGAACTATTCGAGCTTGCAGAGAAGGGGCAAACGGCTCTCAGAACAACACAGATAAGTCTTCAAATTAGCAGAACGGCTACTTGAGCATGCAGAGAAAGGCAACAGGCTCCTAATTTTTTGCTAGCGCTTACAGATAATGGGCTTTCAAAACCAATTTGCATTCTTTACAAACAAAAATATGTGATGACACAGCTTTAAAAATTACGATAGAACATCTTCTCTTCGAGCTTCAAGTGTTTCACAGCAGCAAGCAGACCTCACTTCATCTTTTGAGCCTCATCTAATGAACAGGAGGGGGGGGGGGGGGGGGGGGGGTGGGGATACAAACATCAGTACAAAAGGATGAAAGCTGGAGTTTACAGGACAAATGGCAAGTTCAATACTACAGCAACCAAATGGCAAGTTTTATACAGAAGCAAAAGGAGGGTGCAAGGACTGGACCCAACAAATATACACCTAAAAATTACAGAATAAAGCAGAACTTAACAATCTTCAGATCTCAAGCTAAATTTAAACTTGCACCACTATTTTAGCCGAACCAAGAGAAAGAAAGCAGGGCACAGCAAATTTTCTAAATGCAAGTCAGGTCGCGTCATCAGCAAGAAACTTTTGACATTCACGGATTCACCGTGTTTTGCTTCTCTGTTTATGTTTCTGGCTTGTTCTGCATTTTTTCTCCGTCACAGAATACTATTGAAATAGCTAAAACCAGCCAGTTTTTCCAGCGGTAGGACAGAGCGATGAACAATAATCAATACCTAATTAACATAAGAAACTCAAGTGGTATGCATGACAGCAGCTCATAAATGTACAAACCACAAACAAAGAACTGGGCCAACAATGCTTGAATAATTGCTCAGTCGTTTAACTGTGAAATCTGAAGCAAATTCATCTTTGTGCCATCACGTTCCTCTTGTGTTCCTGATACTTCCTAGTACAGATGCCCTGTTTTAGGAGGTTCCCATTCCCATGACCAACTTGTTTTTTATTTGAATAGAGACGACCCTCAGGTTGGCTAAATGAATTTCTTTGCATTTGCATGTCAATCACCATTTGCTCTGAACAATATCTGTGAATATTGTATTCTCAATATGCTGCTCTTATTCTGATGCATCACATTGTCAGACTAGAACTGCATCACTGAAATTGTTGGTTGGTGGACAATGCAATGCTCCTACAACTACCATGGATGCAACTTAAACATGCTAAAGAATTGCACTGAATAGATTACAAAAACAGTTCCATGAGGAAATAAAAGACAAACAAATGGGCCAACATATTCCTGGATCGTGTTCTACTGCTACCATTCGCCACAATTAGACACCAGCCTCCACATAGATCCATTGCTATAGGGGGGAAATGAAAGGGCTCAGAGGAGGAAGAATACATATCTCATACAGATCATGTCCTCCTGATCCGACTGATGTTGGTCTTCTCCACGACTTCCTGCAGCAGAACCTGCCTTTAACCAAGAATCCCATCCAATTCAAGAACACAGGAAGGGCTGGGGGGGGGGGGGGGGGGGGGGGGGGGGGGGGGGGGGGGGGGGGGCAGTTTGGGGTGTGGACACGGATGGAAGAGGGAGAGGAGAAGAAGAGAGAGGAGGGGACAGTGATCCTCAACAATGACGACGCGGCTGAAGACACATGCCGGAGTCACCAGTGGCTGTGAACTTGTGATTGCTGCGTTGCTGGCGGAGATCTCTACCGTCAGGCGCTCGTGAAGAAGCTCTATGTCGGCAGGGAGAAGTCCCTGCGCCGCCCCCGAGATGGCAAGCAGGGAGCAGTGATGCAGCCGATGCAGAACAAGTTGCGGCGGCGGAGATACCGGAGCTCGCGAGGTCACGTCTTGCACGAGGGAAAGCGATCAAGCGGAGACGAGAAGGAATAGGGAGGGGAGGGAGAGGGAGAGAGAGGTGGATGGCCCTCACCGGCGAGAGGTGGCGCTGCGGAGCTCAGGTGGCGGCGGCGGCGGCGAGGGAGGCGTCGTCGTCGCGGGGAGGGGTGGGGAGACGCGAGGGAGAGGGGGGCGCGGTATCGGATAGCGGCGGCGTTGTATGGGCCGGTATTCAATCACACCGCAAACGATTACGGGCCGCCCCCAACCAAACATAAAGTATAAACTAACGGTAATGGGTCGCACTGTAAACGGATCACGGGCTAAATTCGTCCAACCAAACGCTTCCATGGTGCAGGATATTCAACCTCCAAATAGAGTTCCATAACGGCCTTACTCCCATGGAATTCAAACTGGAGTTGCAGACACCACGTTCTTTGTCTCTTAAGTTTACAGCAAGCCGACAAGCACTACGAACCGTGAAGACACCCAATTTCTCATAGCGCCATGCAAGTAGATCCTCACATTCCAGACCATGGAGTTTAATATTCTGGATTACCTCTCTATCATGAGGGAGAAAAAAGCGTTCCAGAATTCTATTGTCCCTGTGGTTGCTTGAATCATTTAACAGTTGAGCAACTCTCTTTAATCGACAAGGTCGTTTTCTCGAGACACTTAGCAAGCGGTGAAGTGGAACACACACGAGATAGAAAAATCATGTTTAGAAACATCATAAACATGGCATGTACCCTAGTGCTTGCAGAAAACACATAGTTTCGTGGATCACATTTCTGCAACTGGACAAGAGAAGATACAAAGCAAAACGCACTTCAGTGTACTTTCTTCATTATAAGGAAAGGGTGAAGCTCCCTTGATCGTTCCAAGCAGCGTCTGTGCCTTGATCATCACAACCTCCTATCCTTTTCCACAGACCCCAGGTACATGGAAGGCATCTTGTAGTCATGCACTGCATGATTTATTTTACTATTTCTCTTGTCACAAATATACATCTATTAGGACATGGACAAAATATTCAGTATACCACTCTTATAGCCGTAAAAATATATTATCTTAATTAAAAAGTACTATATAGTACCGGCCGTAATTTCGTTACTCGAAACGGCTCGCGCTATCCACCGTCTCTAGGTTCAGAATCCTGCCGATTCACCCACATGGTGGGACCCATGCATTAACGCACTCTCTCCACATCCCCTCACCCCTCTCGTCTATCCAGAGCGCTCCCCATCTATTATCCATTCATTTTCTCCTCCCTCCATCTCTCTCTCTTCGCTGCTAGGGTTTCATCGCCGGGAGGAAGCTCGGGCTCACGCCCGTCGCTTGTCGTCGGTGAGGCAGCTCAAGCCCACATCCTCGCCGCGCGAGAGGCGTCTCGAGCCCGCTCGACGACATGCAGGCCTGGGAGTGGCGGATCGAGGCGAGTTGGAGCGCATCATGGGATCCTAGCCGAGCTCCCCCCTGCCCCCA
Organism: Urochloa ruziziensis; assembly: GCA_015476505.1. Taxonomy (NCBI): domain Eukaryota; kingdom Viridiplantae; phylum Streptophyta; class Magnoliopsida; order Poales; family Poaceae; genus Urochloa; species Urochloa ruziziensis. The sequence continues at coordinate 34,508,500 of CM027123.1, read as the reverse complement.
CCCCCCAGCGAGGACGGCGGTCCAGGTGAGACCCTACGAGCGGGCCATTGAGGCGGCATCCTCGGGCGAGCTATGGCAGGGTGGCCAGTGAGGATGCCGCTCCTATGAACGCCGACGACCACATCTCCCCCTGGAGGGGAGTTGTTTCCATGGATTTTGTCAATCCTCATCGTAATTTTGAAGTGTACTGACTTTTTGGGGGATTCATTTCTGGTGGAATTTTTTGACAGTTGCAGCTCGGTGGAGGAGGGGATGCACACGAAGGTGACAAATAATTCATCCAGGAGTTTGTGGCTTTTGCATTCAAAATCGAATTGATGTATGTGCTTACATGGACGGAAGTCCCGATTAGAGCATTTTTTGCAAGATAGGATTTTTGTAGGCATCGGTCCTATTTTTAATTCAAATCGAAATAGTTTACTGCACATTTGTCACTCGATTTCAGTGAATAGGCCTCACACTCTTGCTGTGTTTTTAGAGTAATTGATATTGTCTTCTGAATGTGTTAGGTTTCAGGGTTGCTATAGAATTGATACTTGTGGTAAATTTGTAGTTGTTTCCATATTCATGATGCATTCTAAGAAGCGATTAATATATCAGTCATCTGTGTTTTTAGTGGTGGAAGTTAATATTTAGTTTCATAAGATTTAAAGAGTATAGTTTTATGGATAGCAATTGCATGCGTTTTTTATCAGTTCATCACTGCCATCATTATTTTTTCGATTTTTGGTTTGTTAAAAAGCATGGTATGTTTAGTTCTTGCCTCCACCGTGCCACATGCCACCATGACCCACAGCACGTGACATGTTTGTTTGCTTCACGCTGTAGCTTAGGTACGCTGAAGAAAATAAGTAGCAGTTCAGTTCATTTTTGGTCAATGGCTTGCTAAAAGTTTGGAACATATTCCATTTGCTGTTGCTTAGGCGTGATCGGAACTGCAGCTAGGCATTTTCTAGAGGCAACCAGATAGGGTTGTAGAATCTCAGTACTGATCACTTTTTGGTATTTTTGTTCATCAAATAGTACTATTTATACAGCCCTGTAACGCCGCTGCTTTACTGCCTTGCAGGTTGATCTTCACCTACAGACACGCGCTGTAGAACATTTCCCACTGCCATAGAGGTAATAATAACTCTCTTTCCTATTGCATATATAGGTATTTGCATATGTGGGGAAACAATGAGCCTGATTTGCAGTAGTCGTTTTTATTATATCAAGCTGATAAGATATGTACATGTATGAGGGTTTTTACAAGAATCAAGCTGAAAGATTGCGTATGTGATGATCATAAGTTGTGTATGAGACTATGAGACTATCATAAATTGCGTACTATATCATATATTTCTTATCACCTGCAACTATAGCAGTTTCTTCCAAACTGATCCCAGTAGGAATATTAAAATGGACTCTATTTACAACCATGGCAGACACCTAGATGAACTTTCTTTGTTTTTCCTCAAAATTTTCAGTGTTACCAACAATAGCACCATGTGTCTGGTTGCTAGCAGCATCAGCACTAGCAATCTGGGTCTCACTAGCAGCAGCTATGTCATGGGTAACAACTGGAGTTACACCAATCTGGAGTGACACCAATCTGCTGATCCTCTCTATTTGGAGAGCATCAATACGTCACTAGGATATAGGTTGCATATTAGACTGTATGACACTAGGACCTGAGGTAAAGTTCTACGTGAACTGGGAATTTTATCATTATGCTCTTTTTTCTGTGGGAAACCATGTTTTTGAATTCATGTTTTTATTTGTTTTGCCCGTAGCTCTAAGTTGCTTTAAGTTTATTATAAAATGTGCAATTTTTTCTAAACAAAAATGCTACTGGCCATCGTGGCAGGGATAAGTAGGTATTGCGTGAGCTGTTCAAGGGAATGTTTTAACTTTCTGTGATTCAATTGACATTTTAGCTTGTGTTTTCAGTTTTCAGGTTCAAGGGATTTTTTTTTCTCATATTGGGTGGTGTAGAGGAGCTGCTGTTGTTTTTCTGGGATCCTTTTTCCGCCTGAGCATGGTGATATCTCTCATTTGAGCCTCTGAGGTGAGTCATTACTCCTTCGCTGAATTCGATGATCCAGTTTTTGTAATTGATAAAGTGCATGCTACTCTTTCTTGTCTTTGCCTTTATTTTCTGCTTTGCTTATCTGCAATCTGATGTGTTGTGGTTTCTTGTGGATTACCTGTGTGTTACAAGAAGATTTGGCACCAACTGCTAGTAATCAAACATCTAGGTACTCATTTGTATATGTTTCTTTTTACAAAAAAAACTCGTATTGGCGGGAATAGATGGTCTCACATGATATGCTATGGTTCATTTGTTACAAACATATATTAGTTATGTCAGGGGAAAACCATTTAGAGTGCTTAGAATTAAATTATTAAAGTAATTGTAGTAACTTTTTTTACAGCTTTCTGCAGCCCCACCCCATTCATTGCACACACATAGTTATATTAACATTCTAATTAGTTTCCAGGTTCTGCTCTAGCAACGTTAGTGCTGGATTGTAGAAGTGCTGCCCCCTGCAGTAAATCTTTTCTATGTTTTCATGTTCTAATTTGACTAACAAAACTGCGAAGTTAAGTATTGTAAATAACTCTATTAAATAGAGAGTTCTATTACTCTTTTTGCAGTTATCAATCCTGAAATATGATGCTACACATGCTTCAAATTTTGGTTACCAAAGTATAGAATTCTAGTATTATACTATCAGATTTTGTGTGGCATTTCCATGTTTTTTTAACAGAGACCTCTTACCTTAACGTGATAACTACTTTTTCTATTTTATTTTTAAAATCGCAAATGTGATTGTCATAATTTGCTTTTGTATTATCGTAAAGAGTTTACTAGATTATCATAAATTTCTTTCTTGATAAGATTATTTGTGCAGTCCCTATGTCCTTGTTTTCAGTACGTCCAGCAACATTATGCTAGTTTGTTTCTTAATTTAGTTTGGAAGTTTGACAGTAGCAGATCGGTTGCAACAGCTCATCATTGGAATGGCATCTTCATATTTTGTGCATGGTTGGATAGTAATTCCTTTTTATGGTTGAAAATGCTTTTTGTGCATATTTTAATGTGCTTATAACTTCTAGATAAATTGCTTATTACGTTCCAAAAATTGCTTATTGTAATGTGTTAAGTTGGATTAGTAGCATACACAATGCTAGAAATTAGGTTGTGTCGGTTCTGCTTGGTGCTTGAGCTTGACTGCTTGGTGTTAAAGTAGGCTCACACAAACCAATGATATTCAATACATGCCTTTTGAGTTGAATGCATGCATTTTTTTTGGTTAAAGTGTTATGCTGTTTTGGCAAAACTCATGAGCATTTTAACTGTGCTAGTTTTGTCCATTTTTTAGTCTAATATAGGCGATCTATGTCTGCATGGAAATATGACTTCAAAATTAGATGAATAGGACTTTTTTGTTAGGAAAAATGTAAGAACTACAGTCGTGCAAATGAATCATAAATTAGATATGCAACTTAGGAAACATAACATGTCAAGATTGTCATTTTTTCCTTCCCACATCTGCAGTACAAGCTCTCTGATTGTTTTTTTTTCTTGCACACTACATGTTGCAGGTCATGAATGCAAGTACAAATCACAGTATGTACTGGGAGTCTGGGAAGGAAAGATCATGTGTTCGTTCACCTTCGGAGTAAATATTCTGCATCTGCAGTTTCTAAGATGCATGGGGCAAAATGCTAAAAATAAGTAGCTTTACATGTTCTAGGAGGTGGTATATATTTCTATGTTCTTATGCAGTCCTTCAGTGTACTTTCTTCATTATAAGGAAAGGGTGAAGCTCCCTTGATCATTCCAAGCAGCGTCTGTGCCTTGATCATCACAACCTCCTATCCTTTTCCACAGACCCCAGGTACATGGAAGGCATCTTGTAGTCATGCACTGCATGATTTATTTTACTATTTCTCTTGTCACAAATATACTTCTATTAAGACATGGACAAAATATTCAGTATACCACTCTTATAGCCGTAAAAATATATTATCTTAATTAAAAAGTACTATATATTACCAAAATATTTTTCATGTGAATATAATATTGTCAGTCCATATGAAAATTTAGATAATGTAGTCAGAGGGGCTTTAAAAACAATTTTGGATAGAATTATAATTGTGATTGGAGAAACTACTAGTTTATTAGGATTCGGTGATGACTTCATCAAACTCAAGATTGTCCACTCTCGAATGTGCTCAGATTCGTTAGAAAGAAAAAGTTTACAAAATGGGATTCTTAGATGCATAGAGTACTAAATGTGGACAAAAAAAAGAACTCATTACATGGATTGAGTGTATTTCGTGAGACGAATCTAACGAGCCTACTCAATGCATGATTTGCAACAGTGATGCTACAGTAACTCTCCGCTAATCATGATTTAATTACCCTCATTAGATTCGTCTCGCGATTTGCAGGCGAGATCTGTAATTAGTTTTGTTATTAGTCTACGTTTACTATCTCTAAATGGTATTTTTTTCTTCTAAAAAAATTTGCATAATGCATCTAAACATGGCTATTCTATGAGAGCTCTCCTACTCTCTGTGTGTGTGTTTTGCAGTTTGCTCCCTCAGGTCATAAAAAATACAGAGAATATCTATGGTCTTAATGGAAAGGCTAAGGGTAAGTTTGGTTTCTTTGCCCACTTGCCTTGCCTCTCCTTGTCGAGCAAGGTTAGCCTTGCCAGAGCCAGAGAGAGGATTTGGCTTGCCTGGCTTGAGGAAGAAAAATCTTGACAGCACAAGCACCGAGGTAAGCAGCAAGAGAACCAAACTAATAGATTTTTGCCCAGCCAAGCAAGGCAAAGGCTAGCAAAGGATCCAAACTTGACCTAATTGACCTGGTCCTTTTTCTGGAGACGCTTCAAAGGATCCAAACTTGCCCTAATTGACCTGATCCTTTTTTTGGAGACGCTTAAGAGGAGTGAGCAAGCGGTGAAGTGGAACACAAGATAGAAAAAGCATAAACATGGCATGTACCCTAGTGCTTGCAGAAAACACATAGTTTTGTGGATTACATTTTTGCCTTGCTTGATAGCACAAGCACCGAGGTAAGCAGCAAGAGAACCAAACTAATAGATTTTTGCCCAGCCAAGCAAGGGAAAGGCTAGCAAAGGATCCAAACTTGCCCTAATTGACCTGGTCCTTTTTCTGGAGACGCTTCAAAGGATCTAAACTTGCCCTAATTGACCTGGTCCTTTTTCTGGAGACGCTTAAGAGGAGTGAGCAAGCGGTGAAGTGGAACACAAGATAGAAAAAGCATAAACATGGCATGTAACACATAGTTTTGTGGATTACATTTTTGCAACTGGACAAGAGAAGATACAAAACAAAACGCACTTCAGTGTAATTTCTTCATTAGGAAAGGGTGAAGCTCCCTTGATCGATCCAAGCAGCTTCTGTGGCTTGCAGTGACCAATTACACAAGACAGGATCGTCGCAACCTCTGATCCTTTCTCAGACCCCAGGTACATGGAAGGCATCTTGTAGTCATGCACTGCATGATTTATTTTACCCCAGTGACCAATTAATATAAAGTTTTAATATTGCATTATGTTCTGTTAGTTTTACTTAATCTAACATTAACATAAATATGATCTTAACTTAGTCTATTCATGATCACTAATTAAACTTAATGCAGAAAAACTTAGATTAATTTACCAGAGCCCTGAGATGCCATAGATGCCTCTGACATTGTAGTTGTAGATGAACTGATGCTTGATCTTCACCGGATCGGGAGCTTGTTGCTCCTAGTTGATGAAGAGCTTGATGTTTGTGATGAGCAGCACCCTTCTGTTCTTCTTGGACGTCACCTTGAGATGAATTCGTTATTGAACTCGTGGAGGTCAAGCTTCCAACCCCTACAGCGCCCTAATCGATCGGAGTTGTCTCACGTGAAGTGGATTAGATGCACGAGGCACCCCTCCTCCTCATGTATATAGCGCTGTGGGGCCGAGGCCGACTCCTATTTGGTTACGCTTAGGTGTACTCGCCGATCACAGCACATGAGTCCTAATCACGTACGTTAGGTGGAGTTTGTACGTGAAAAGGTGTTCTCTCGGTTGTTAAGCCAAGATCACAAAATATTTCCAACATTCTCCCACTTGATCGAACGCTAACAACTGATGTTCGCTTTAAACTTATGTTCATACTCAGTATAACAGCAAGACCCAGCTAATGCATCGACAGTAGTCAATAGATTGCTACTAGGACCCCATTAACCAAAGTTCACTGCAATACTTTGTTAGAACACTTATGAACTTATTGGGAGTTAATACGGCCTTTCCCAGTAATCAAGACTACAAGGTCATCCACAAATCCAAAACTAATTTCACGAAAAATAGGATAAATAGAAAATCTTTAGTAAGTCGTGTTGCCAACATTTAACTTAGTGCCTTTTCAAGCATAACGACTCGATCCTGGGATCTTTCTTTCACAACACAATATATAATCATCAATAGGCTTGACACCATCAATTATTATGTCGCTACTTGAAGGAATACTGTAATTAAATTACAGTAGCATTGATTTAAATCAATGCTAATTATTTCTTAGTACCAGAATATAATTCTTATGTCTGCCTGATTAAAACATGCTACACAAAATTAGCCTTATAATTATGCTAACTTTGTTTAGAGCGTTTCTGCAGAATTTGCTCATGTCTCCAAGAGTGAAGGACATAATCTAATTGTGCACTTTTACATCCATAGACTCTTACAAAAACTTATCTAAATATTTCATAATAAATAAGCATGTTATTAGGTGCCATAATCTTTTAGCACCTTTTCCAGTGGACCTGCTCTGGATCATAACTAATAAGTTTTGTCAAGCATCCCGGCTTATAATGCTAAGTCAACTACTTATATTCTTTAGCATATAGCTTCTGACAATTTGAAGCATAAGGAACGTCTTTCTTTATTTATTCTTAACTTTATACTTAGAACATTAAATTAAATTTGCTACATCAAGCAAATAGAACAGGCGTGGCTTTTCATTCATAAATGTCACTTAAACAAATTTCTCAACTTATGCTTTATAGTGACAAAATCCTAACACTCACTTTTGTCCAATCTTAGTCATCTTAATGCCTACAATATAAGAGACTTTCACTAAGATATCTCTTATATCTAATTTAATGATATAATTAAACTCTTTCTTTTGTAGCACAAACTTATCACTACTTCACTTAATAGAGCAACATTTACTTAGAGTATTAGGAAGTTTAATTTCTCCACCTTAATCTTAAAACATAATGCCCACGATATCATAAAACATCATGGTGAGCCACAAGCTTAGCATTTAATTTTCTTTTGGAATCACTTCTCAAAATTTATAGACCCTTTATAGCCTACTGTTTTAAATCCATCAGAAATTGCTATTAAAACCATAATTATAGGTTAAAGCTCATAGACTCAATTATGGCCATTTTATTGTAAATTACAAAAAAAAATTAGAGGCTCTTTTCTTTTGTGCCTAAATTAACTGAATATTGAATACTACACATTTCTACGTGATTAATCAACTAATGAAAAAACCACAATAGATTTTTTTAGCAGTAAATGGACGTATTCTAACTTATAGCACAACTAATAAGAATGAGAATTATTTTATCTTAAATCATTGGTACAAGAATTGTCGGACATGAAGGCCCAGGGCCCACACGGACGCAGGAAATACTCCAAGAGAGGATATGGCAACGAGTAGAGACCGTGGCGCAAGACAGCACATGACTCTACGAAGCATGGAAACTAGTCAATAATAGGAAAGCACTCGCATAGCGAGGCTAGCTCGGGTTACTACTCGAATTAGACTAGCAATCCACCCTTGTAACCCTGCCCGCTAGTATATAAGGATGAGCAGGGACCCCTCTCAAAAGAAGTTCAAGTTCTAACAGGCTCTAGACGGGTTCTGAAACTCAAGTCAGAGCACTCGATACAATCAAAACCCCTTAGAATATAGAGAATCTCGACTAGTCTCGGTGATCATCGATCAACGAGACAAGCTTGTACTCATATTCATCGTATGTAATACAAGATCAGCAACAGGACGTAGGGTATTACGCCTAATTGGCGGCCCGGACCTGTATTAATCTCGTGTCACATAATCGTCGAGTTTCTGATTCTACTGTCACTCCACCGAAACTCTACTACCTAGGGATACCCCTTGTTAGGACTGCCGGTAAAACACCGACATCTGGCGCGCCAGGTAGGGGTGATCGTCAAGAATCCCATGGAGAATTCGACGACTTCACAACCAAAACAAGATGGTCCGAGAAGGCGCTGCTCTCGGAACCAAGATCAAGAGGGTGATCGACGACAGTAGCTCAGAAAAGGCACCGCCAAGCATGGAGGAGATCGTCGAAAATTTCGACGGAATCCAACTGTCTGACATCGTCGAAGGACAAGTGCTCGAATCAAGAACACTCTTGAACTTCCTCCCAGCGGGTTCATCCCGAGTCCAACTCAATTTCAACGAGTGGCTCGAGCACCCACCCAACCCTACCCACTTTCGGATTACACAATCTGGTGTCCACTTACCAAAGACTCATATGCTCCCAATTTGAGTCAATGATAGAGCAGTATGTGGATATCCTAATTCGGATCAGCCTAGAGCATGCCACTTCTTGCAAAGAGACAGCCCAAGTACTCGACTACGACTCAGACTCGGATGACGAAGGCCCCGGTGGTGCAACTAGGAAGTGCCTATTTATAACCTCAACACCAGAATGAAGAACCGCAGATTGGAGGTAGACAAACCACTCAACCAATAAGAATTGCGGCTCGCCCATCTTGAGTTTCAAATCCGATCAAGACAAGTTTCAAATCAAGAACAACATCATGGCACACCATCAGGACCGTACCGTGTACATGATTGGCCTCAAAGACTTCGAAGAAGCAAACATCTACAGGAGGGAAGCATTCCTTGAGCTCTCAGAAGCACTAAACAATCCTAAGGAGCAGGAGAGGAAGAACAATCGAGTGGTAAAAAAAATCAAAGGAGAGCAGAGCGACGCGCTACTCTACGGAACAAATTGGGCAACAACAGATTTGCTCAATCAAGCAAGTTCTACAATTTTCCAGCAGCCAACGCCATGGAACTGCACTTCAGGCTATCCCTTATGCATCAAACTGCTGAAATCAAAAATCTTCTCAGGTTAACCACCACAATCATCAAACAACTCGATGATTATGAAGCCCCACATGAAGAAGAAAGTGATGACTTAGAAGCATGTCTACAGATCGTTGCAGTAGAGCAATATGATCCTCAAAACAACTGGAAGTTACAGCCTCATGAGATTCAGAGTACTCTCAAGAGAAAACTAGTCGAAGACGCAACAACAGTCATCCAACATCTCAACGAGCTAAAATCAAGCTCTGATTCAGCAGCATTCAAGGAAGAACTTAACAGGAGATGCACATTGCACCCAAATCAAAAGCACTTCACTAAAGAATGCTACACTCTGAAAAAGGCGCTGGGGATCCCTGTGAAGAATCAAAAGACTGCTTCAGTAGAGGACGTACCAGAGGAGCCTTACTCCTATCAACACCACGATGCTATGGTGATGGTGATCTCTCGACCAATAAAGGGACACCAGGGAAAGAAAGCAATACCAGTATCCAGGCGATTCTTCCCAAGAAAAATGGATACCGACATCTCCTTCTCAGAGAAGGACCAGTGGGCAACTTTTTCAGAAGCAAACCCACCACTACTCGTAGTGAAACCAGAAATTGGTACACTCAAGACTACAAAAGTACTAATAGACGGAGGGGCCGGGCTTAATCTACTGAGAGTCTCATCTTTACACGATATGGGTTTCGACTCCAAAATGTGGATGGTACTACGCGACCGCCCCGTTCTTCGGAATCATTTCAGGCATAGAAGCTATGCCAATAGGGTCAGTGACCCTTCCAGTAACCTTCAGCGACGGCAACAAGTCGAGGACAGAGTACTTAAGCTTTGAAGTGATCGACTTCAGCACTTCATACAGCGCAATCTTTGGAAGGCCTACTCTAGTCAAATTCCAAGCTGTACCAAGCTACAACTACCTCATCCTCAAGATGCCCACTCGAAATGGCGTCCTATCACTTCAAGGAAGCTTAGGACAATGTCGCTGCTGCCACAAAGGAGTCGTCAGAAAAGCAACTCCCTCAATTAAGCAAATCTGGCCAAAAGAGTAAAAAACTACTCCTCTCAAGAAGAAGCACATTCACTCGTGTCAAAAGACCCCAGCCAAACAAAAGGCGGTACAATATCGAGTAGTTCTTAAAATAGACTAGCTCTCCATACAAAGACTAGTCCAGTCGTTAAGTAGTTTTTACTACTACATATGTAACCAGGGATCATATTATATAGACACATAAAGTATCATCGATCGTGTTTCCGCGTAAAAATTCCCTTTTTACGTCGGTCATTCGACTACTTTGTCTATAAGAACCACTCGTCACAGATTTGGAAGGTTTTTAACATTAAAATAACCCAATCTGTGGGCTTTTGGTTCCCAAAAAAACTTCTTCATGGAAGGTCGAAGCCTTGAGGCACTAGCCAAAGGATTAGATAACCATAATGCGAGAAGACAATTCATACAATGAAACATCCACACTTTATTCAAAGGACTGGTTACAAGAGTTGTCAAAACAAACAACGTTTACAAGAACAAGGACATCAAGAGAGCAAGCATTTACAAGAACAAAGACAGTAGGCCACCAAAAGCAGCCATACAAGTAATCACCGTGCCTTCGACCCAAGAGTAGGCTGCAAAATACCCATATCTGGCATCTTGCAACTTCTTTTCTAGCATTAGGGGCACGGATGGAAGATCTGTGGAGTGAAGGAGCAGGAAGCCAGAGACCAGGCCTCAGGAAGACCGCACTGTATACACGCAGCACGACATCATCGCGCTGGACCAGCCAGTCACCAGCTACACCAAATACACCCATCCCAAGATCAATTAGATTTTTGGGAGGAAAGTAGAGGCCACCACCGGACTGTCTACACTCAGTACGGTATGAGGACACCATCTACGGCTATTGGTGACTACCTCCCACCACTCCTTTGCAACTACTCTTCTAGCATCAAGACTTCAAGCACAAGGACGACCTTGCCCAGGAGGACGAAGAAGAGAGGAAGCTGAGAAGAAAGCCAAGGCAGCCATGACTCTGGAAGCATAGGGGCTAACTGTTGGTGGTCATTATTATACGGTTTTACCACCAACATTCCTCACTATTTCAGGCTCATCTTGCTCATAACAAAGTAAATTTGATTATTTCTAAAGAGTTCCACAAGTTTTGTATAAATTGTGAATGAAGGAGCAAGTTGGGAAAAGAAGAGGAAATTTGGGCACAGGGCCAGGCCGGCCGGCCTAAGCTAGGCCGACCGGCCCCCTTTCACCTCTTCTGGCCACATCATTGATCTACAAGTCTACTAATGTATGAAGGATGATCATGAGCCATGCATTTGATGTCGGCTTGATCAAAGGACCCGGAAGGCCTAGGACCCGGAAGCACATGACTCTACGAAGCATGGAAACTAGTCAATAATAGGAAAGCACTCGCATAGCGAGGCTAGCTTGGGTTACTACTCGAATTAGACTAGGAATCCACCCTTGTAACCCTGCCCGCCAGTATATAAGGATGAGTAGGGACCCCTCTCAAAAGAAGTTCAAGTTCTAACAGGCTCTAGACGGGTTCTGAAACTCAAGTCAGAGCACTCCATACAATCAAAAGCCCTTAGAATATAGAGAATCTCGACTAGTCTCGGTGATCATCAATCAACGAGACAAGCTTGTACTCATATTCATCCTACGTAATACAAGATCAGCAACAGAACGTAGTGTATTACGCCTAATTGGCGGCCTGAACCTGTATAAATCTCATGTCACGTAATCGTCGAGTTCCTGATTCTACTGTCACTCCACCGAAACTCTACTACCTAGGGATACCCCTTGGTAGGACTGCCGGTAAAACACCGACAAGAATATATTCTCATATCTCATCAAGATTTCTCTTCCTCCTTTGTGAGCTTCCACTGACTCCCACTGATCCCTGCATCCTTTTAGACACAGCTATTTTGTCTCATGAATTAAATGAAACAATTAGATCAGTTGAGTATCCATAATGGTAGCTCTTTAATTTGTTTATCTTTGGCACGACATTACTTTCGTCTTGCTTAAATACCACTAATGATCTTCCTCTGCCAATCTAGCCCACCACAGCGATAGCTAGAAAATGAACTAGAGCAGCAAAGCTATGATTAAGTATTCACAAACAGCGATGGCCAGAATGGTGAACACAAACTATACTTCAAAAGTCTCTGATTCTATTGAACTAGTCCACCCAGCGATGGCCAGAAATGAACAAGAACAACAAAACCTGTGAACATGTATCCACTAATCCGCGATGGCTAGAATAATGGACAAAGTCACACTAACTTATTTGAAACAATTGGTAATTATGGAGTATTACTCCTATCACAATGGTATTTTAGTGAGCATATCTCGCAATTTATTCACCCTTTATTTATGCCGAGTTTCTATTTCAGCCTTTTGAATATTAAATTCATCCTTTATAGGCAAATAAGAGCATAGTGAGACAAACTTATAGCTCCTTTATTTTCTTAGCTTATTTTCCATAATAGAATCGGCACATTGCACTTAATGGTTGGAGCATCTCTTTACTGATGAGACATTCCATTCTCCCCTTCGAATTGTGGTCTATACGTAAGTGACCCACAAAATTCGACAAGGTCTCATCATTTTCTTATAAACACACATCACATAATTATATCAAATAAGAAGATCACATAAACTTTACCAAAAGGCAAAATAAATAATAATTTAAACTTGACAATGCTTTTATTGTTACCACGAAAACATAATGTGACAATATTCCAATAATGAAATAAACTAAGATTCATCTTAAATATTCACATCATCAAGCTAATTGTTGGAGTCAATAGCTAATTCTAATAAGAATATCATAACGCTTGGACTTCAACTTCATTCATTCATAATGATTTGCTCCCCTTCTTCTTATAGTTCCTTATGCATAATCTGCAAGTGATGTGCACATTGCACCTTAGTCCACCATTAAGGGATAATAATTTGCTAAGAATTTAGCCATAATGAAACAACATTATCAACATAATTTGCAGCCACTTACTTATGGATCTACTTCTTCATCATTTACGCAGCTAATGAAATCAAGAATGCTCCATGTCTCCCTATTTGGGTTGTAGCTAGACTTGATAGAAGCATAACGAGCTGGCAAAGATGACATAATACTTTCCACAAGGAATTCATCAAAGATGTCTATTCCAAGTGATCTTAACTCATTTGCTATGCCACATATGCTCATAATATGACTCATGACTCCACTTTTATCATCATAACGTGAGGGCATTTTCGTAATCTGGACGTTGGTATACATCTTATAGGAACTTGATAATTTTCCTCAACTGACTTTAGTAGTTCCTTAGCATCCAACTCAATTCCATTTTCCTTATCGGGAATTCCTCCCCTTATGGCTTCTATGATCGATTCCTTAATGATCATTTTAGCAATTCTGTTAGATTTCTTCCACTTCTCACTGTCAATAGTGTACTTCTCAAACTCATGAGCATAGTCCAAACTATCAATTGTAGGAGCAACAGGCTTGTCCTCACATAATGCATAATGAAGGTCATAGAGCATGAGAACCTCCTGCATATCTCTCTTCCAGGCATGAAAATTATTGCCATTAAGAGTGATGATGCCACTTAATAGAGCTGCAATATCATCAGCTGAAAATCATAATAATAACATAATGTTTCAGTAATAATACAATAAGATGCACATGAAAGCATAAAATTAACCCTACGATGGTTTGATTAAAATCATGCATATAAGTTTCAATTTGCATCATCGATGGGCAGAAAACAAACGAAACTTATCATTAACTCATAACTAAAACAATGATGGTCAGAATTAATTATGAGTGTACTCTAACCAAACTTCTCGATGGTTCCATTTTATTAGAGAGCATCATAATTGTACTTGGTTGAAGAAAAATAATTTCAGCTGATATAAAAAACAATTTAATGCTATACTTATTCTTAAACATAATGGAGACTTTAAATGAACCAACTTATTCTTAAATTAAAATTAAAACTTATTTAAATCATGCCAAAACAGTGCAGAAAGATTAAATAAAATAAATTGCACTGAAAAAAAGGCTCATAAAAAAACTTAAAACTCAATTGCGCATAGACATTAATAAATTTAAGGGCACCAAAATTGACTATAAAGAGACGCAACTCTCAACTTATTTAAACAGTGCAATGAACAAACATTAAAATTTTAATTTGCACTGAAAACAATAAGGTTTATGAACTTAATAGCCCAAAATTTAAATTATACGCTCACGGGAATAAATGAACTAAAAACTTAGATGATTGAAGGCAAAGTACTCAAACAGGCCCATTACTTCTCAGGCACACATGCAGCTAACAGCGGCCCGAGACTACGCTTGGCTCGGCCCAACTCACGGACTCGACCCAGCAGCGCGGTCCAGCTAATGGAACGGATCAGCTCGGCCCACACATGCGCACATGACCTAGCATGGCAGCCCGTTAACAGCCCAAATTCATGGCCCGGCCTGCTCCCTAGCTGCCTGATGCCGGCTGTTGATCTGATCGCACGGACGAGGTGATTCGGGCCAAGCTTAAGGGCATCGAAACCCTAATCGCCGTCCGCCCGTCCTCACTCATCTCAGTCTCTCTCTCCCCTTCTCCTCCCACCCCGATCCTGTCGAGCGGCGCCGCCGGCGGGACCTCGCCGCCCGTCCCGCAGGCTTCCGTCGCGGGCTCTCTGGCCAGAGGACGCGTGCGACAAGGTCGCGCGCGCCTCCGTCTAGAGGTTCCGTTCGGGTGCCGTAGCGGCGACAGACGAGAGCTTCGGCAAGCGGCTCTCGGCCTCTGTTCCCAGTCCGGCAGAACGTCGGCGAGCCAAGGTGACGGCTCCGTGCGGGTCAGGGGTCCGGCTGCAACAACCTGAAGCCGCGGTGCTCGATCCGGCAGCCCGAGGCGTGCCGGTCCCGGTTCGACTGCTTCGAGGAACCGGGACAACCGGCCGCATCTCCATCTCGCCGCCGCCGCGTCTCCGTCTCGCCGCCGCCAAAAGGAAAAGATGGTCCACGTACGCATCTTCCGCCATGCCGACATCCAAGCCCTGCAGAAACGCTCCGATCAGAAGCTCGTGTCTGTAGATCTCGTCTCTCTGGAGTCCGTGCGCATAGCGAGCGACTCGTGTGCACTCCTCGTCAACCTGATTCAGAGGAGGGACTGGCAATGCCCCAATCTGCTTGAGCGGAGGTACTGGCGCTGTGACCAGATGGATCTCCTCTCGCTGATGGCAGGCGTGGCGCTGGAGCTCCACAAGATCAAGGATGATCTGTATCCCCTCCTCGTTTCTGAGGAGGGCAAGCTGGAAGGGGGCTTCCTGAAGGACCTCCTACTCCTGAAGAACTCAGGAGTTACGCTCGTACGTCTGGCGAAGGAAGCTAAGGAAATAGTCGAAGGATGTGTCGATGAGGAGGATGAGGATGATGAGGAGGATGTGTTTCGGCTCTTAGGCGAAGTGAAAGATCTTGGCAAAGAGGTAAAGGATACCGCTGATCTGGTACTGAAAGGTACTAACAACGTTGCCTGGCTTCGGGCACATCTCCCGTCCGTGCTCGATCAGGTCGACCTTCTGATGTCGACCCCGATTCGTTTCCCTGATCCTGATGGAGAGTAGACTATCAGCTGTTTTTTGCCAGCTCTGGACTGTTGTGATGAGTATTTTTTTAGGGGCGTGGCAAACAACTTAGAACTATAGGGGTAGCTTGCACAGCTTTCAAATGTTGCGATGTTTACTTCTTGAGTGGCAACACCGTTTATGTTTGGATGATGTTAATGGATTTTCAATGATTTGTATTATGGTGCTGTTTTCTCATTCTGTGTTAGCGTACAACTTGCAATTACTTTCAGTTAGGATGATGTGGAATGGCAGCTCCACCACCATTCTGTGGAACGGCAGCTCCACAAATATTACGGAAAAAATCATTACGGACACATGGTTTTACTGCACAACTAGAAATCCGTGTTGTCGGAAATGACAGCTGGGAAAAGGTTCCCTGAATTCTATCTTAATTTCTGCTGTTATGTACCCCTGTGAAGTATACTGCATCAAATATCCTTTTTGGACACTACAGATCACACACCACAGCAGTTGCTTGCCTTTTGAATTGTTCTCCATCAAACCTTAGTTTTTCCTTTTTTCAAGGTTCCACCCATCCTACACTCCATCAAAAGCTTATTTAGTTAAATCTTAATTGACATAGGGGAGCAAATGGTAGGTTCCACCCGTCGTACACTCCATCAGGAACTTATTTAGTTAAATCTGAATTGGCATAGGGGAGCAAATGGTAGACTATTTTTTGATCTACTGAAGCCTAATAGGGCAAATGTGGATTGCGACACTGATTTTCGGACACTATCCATGTCTGACTCTGATTCCATGAAAATAATATGGGAATGTGACACCATATGAGATGAGACTTGAGAGGTATACATCCGAAGTATCAAATATTAAATGTTGAGTACTCTATTATGATTTCATCACTCAAGACTGACAATGGCAATTCTGTGAAAGGCATTGTGAATATACCTCTTTAAAATTCTGTGAGTATGCAATTTTTCCCATTTTCTTAATGCTAAGACAATGCCTTTCAACCACGGAGTAGTTTTAGTTGTTAACATTGGTTGGCCCGGATGACGCTTATTTCACAACTTAACATCGGTTAGCCCGGATGACGCTTATTTCACAACTTGGCCTGCAAAAATAAAATAAGCCTGCGCCAACAGCTTTGCAAATTAAATATTTGTCACGAGTCAAATTGGTTTAAATTAGAATTATGACATGTTTTTATTGTAACATGCTAGTTGGATGTGTGCTTCTAGTAGCACTATAAATTTTTGCTTGGATGCATGTTTTAAGGCCTGGATATGGTTCTGTTATGGCTGCTGGTCCAGTGAGGTTTGGGGCGGAGATTGTAGGGGTGCGAAGGAGGATCGCGGGGGAGAAGTCGCGCTCGACGACGGGCAGGGGCCGTGGTCGCGTGCGTGAAGAGAGTCGGGGCGGCTAGGGGTATCTCCCGGCTCCCTGAGGAAGCCGGAAACAATAGATTGTTTCTGCTTAATTCAATCACCACATATTACAGAGTATTTATAACCTTTGCTAATAATAGGAACTAATCTAATCTTGGGCTTTAAGCCCCTAATGCATGCGCAGGCCCCTAATGTGTAACCAATCTATTTAAGGAAATATAGATAATATAGGATATTTGGATGGCCCTAATGCCTGCCGCACATAACAGGTTCATTCTTTACAAATATAGATAATATAGGATATTTGGATGGCCCTAATGCCTGCCGCACATCAAAGGAGCACAGTCCAGGTCATTTTCGAGTACCTGAAGATATGGGGTATGGTGAATGATCTGATTTTGCATCAAAATGTGCCTGACCAATATGTGTGGAAGCTAACACAATCTGGCACCTACACAAGCAAGTCAGCTTACAACGCTTACTTCATTGGCACTATCAAGTTCGGACCTTGGAGAAGAATTTGAAAGAGTTGGGCACCTCCTCGCTGCAAGTTTTTCATTTGGCTTGTGTTCCATAACCGGTGTTGGACAGCGGATCGCCTTGCCAAGAGAGGCTTGCCCCACCATGCTGCTTGCTTGTTGTGTGATCAGGCCGAGGAAGACATTCATCATCTTTTAGTAGGCTGTGTTTTCGCTAGACAAGTTTGGGCAAGCATCTTCATTCAGCTGGGCCTTCCTACCTTGGCGCCAGATTTTTCAACAGCCCGTTTTTCTAAATGGTGGTGGACGGTAAGATCGTCTGCTCCTAAGGACTTGCGGAAGGGTTTTAATTCATTGATTATCCTGGTCGTCTGGGAGCTTTGGAAGCATCGTAATGCCTGTGTGTTTGATAATCATAGGCCTAATGTTCAGGAAGTTCTTAGGGCCATTAGAGATGAAGGAGGCCTCTGGTGCAGCGCTGGAGCAAAAAAACTCCAGGAGCTGATGGTCACGTTGATTAGTCTGGGAGATTAAGAGCCTTTTAGGGCCTTCCCTGGCAGCTGTGTTTTAGTACTTTGTGAGTGAGTGAGGGTGTTTGTACAGTGGGTGTGTGCGTGTTTGTGTGTGTGTTTGTCACTGTTTTGGCATTCTTGCCTCTCTTTCTACCTTAATGAAATGACGCGCAGTTCTCCTGCGTTGTTCGAGAAAAAAAAAGATGCGGATGAAAATCTAACTGCTGAAATTGTCTGATAAATTATGTTGTGTATTGCAATGTTTTCTTATTTGTGTGTACTGGATGCAGGTTTCAATTTTGGCAGGAACACTTGCTAGACTTGATAGAGAAGCATCATACTACAAGAAGTACACCTTTTCTATCTTTACATGACCTGCTCCTTGTGATAACTAGTTATTTAGTCAGGGCATCCATTTGCACACCATACATACAAAAAGGAAACGAAATAGACAAACATTAATTCTAGCATTTGTAGTTGTGATTGTTTATACAAATTACACTGTAGTTGTAGTTCATCTCTATTTTCCCTATGAAGAGAAGAGATGTGTTGACTGTTGAGAAAGAATTCAAATATATATACTCTTACTCCTTTTATTTTATCATTTTATCATTAATTTTGAATTATCGAACTGAATACTGTAGGCTAGCTGTTTGAAGCTTAATGACATATTACATTCTGTGAGCACGGCTCACCATGCCAGGGATGCTGGCACGCTGAGGATCTTTCCGTGGGGGGAGATGGTGGTGTGGGATTGGCTCCCTATTGGCTGCCGGTGGCAACAGGAGCAGCTCGGGTGAGCACACTGCTTCTGTACTGTATAATGGATGTTTGTATGGAATTGTTGCTGCTGCCCACAGATCTCAACTTGCTTATGAAATTGTGCAAGCTGCAGAGATGGAGCAACAAGGTTTCTGTTGTCTAAATAACTATTTTTTATATATGCTTGCGTCTTCCAATTTTTAGTATGTTGCATCAATGTAAGTTTCTGTACTTGCATCTTCCAATTCTCAATTGGCTGTCTCAGCTGAAAACTGATGTCAGTTGTTTTGTCTGATACTCTGATATCCTTCGTTCTATTTGTTTACTGGATGAGAACCCGATTTGCTAGTTGTACTGAACAAGCTATAGCTGCTTACTTTGAAAATTTTCTAATTTCTTAGGCTGCCTAGTTTGATTGTCAGAACAGTTATGCATTGTCAGAACAGTTAGATATAAATTATTGCAAAAATTTCTGTACATTTCCACACAAATTATATAAGTACATTGTTGTCAGAACAAGGTGTTGTGTGTGTACATACTACTTTAGGTGGCTAGTAATCTTGATATATGAAAAAATTCTAAATGTTTTTATGCTGCATTGTCAGGTCTCTTGTATTATTAGCCTGCACTACACTGTGCATCAGTTGGAACGCGATTAAACTGCATAAAAATTGCCGAAGGATTTGAATATTTTTGCGAGGTCCAATTGTCCAATTTGCTTGATGATTAATATGCATAAAACATTTGTTCGTGGTTTTTATGTATTGGGTAGCCATGATAAGAGTAGAGTTTTTATGCTGATAAGAGTATTGGTCCCTACTAAATATGCATAAAAAAAATTTCGACAAAAATCATTGGTTTCTATGCTGATAAGAGTAGAGTTTTATGCACGACTAAGTTGAACCACAGCGTGGCTTGATCCTCTGATTGACATCTTGGTTAAAATGCATAAAAAGTAGAGATACTGATTGAGTCATATGTAGCTTGAGTCATAATGTAAAGCCTGCTCCTCTTCTCTACGGTTCTTTGATTGCTTCAAATATAAATGAATAGCAGATATACTTAATGAACTTTTTAACTGAATCTGGATGTATAGCCTAGCTAGTTACAGTTTTGAAGAAATTAGCTAGTTACAGTTTAATTTTTGAAGAAATTAACTAGTTACAGTTAGGTGTCACCTGTATGTTGATTATTGAACTATTAAATATAGGATGTGGATTTGACAACAAAAGTGTTAGTGATAATTGTCAGACCAAGGATTAATTGAATAAATCGACGATGAACTACTGGTTCCAGACGTTGATGGTGTAGCAGTACTACTGGTTCCTGACGTTAAACGGGAGAACTGGTGGACTGTATCTGAATGTATAGCTTAGCTAGTTACATTTTTATTTTGATGAAATTAACTAGTTTCAGTGATATATGTTGGTCGAAGGAATAAATAAATCGGAGCTCAACTACTGTAGTCTGTAATTCTGTGATTGCTTGAAATCGAAATGGATAGCTGAATAACTGAATCATGCAACAAGTAATCTGAATGGATAGCTGAATAACTTAACGCCGAAGGATGTTCCTGTCACCCTGAGCTCTCCTTCATCGGTAGAGAAAACTATAACTAAATCTATTGTCAGAGGGACCTATAACTTAAACAACAGTAACCATTTATTCGGACAATAGATTTCAGTTTGATCTATGGTGGCAAGTGAGCTTTGAAGTCATGCCAGAGAATAATTAATGTGGATTGGCCCTCAGAACTCTTGCTTCCTCTTTTGAAACAAACCTCTTATTGAATATTTAGTCTATTATTGCAGAATTTAGTGAGGTAGGATTCAAGTATAGCAAAAGTAAATGTGTTTTGTTTGAGGTGTTTCAGAAGCTGGAACACCATTGGTGTTTACTGAAAAGAAACTTGTAGGAGACAACCTATCTCTTCAGGATGCATTAAAAATTTTGTCATATTGCAATGGTTGCTTTATGAAGGATGAACTAGCCATCAGCCAAAAGCCTCCCAAGTCTCCTCAAACCATCATGAAAGAACTTCTATCTTCTCTACTGGAAAGTAAAGGGATGCCCCCCTCAGTTTTTGGAGCAGCTTCTAAGTAGGCTTCGTTTCTCTGATGAAAATATCTATTGTTATTACAGCTATATTTGCCCTTTCTTGCTTAAATCTCATTCTGATGTGTGTAGGTGGGACACACTTGGTGATATTGAACTTCCGAAGACATGTTTAAGAATCCATTGTGGGAATCAGTTAGCGAGGAACTTTGGCCATTAGTTGCCAAGTATTGGATGGACTCTTTATTAGTGAAGCTAGAACATCTATTTGGTCTGCTATTACTCTTAAAGTCAATAACCTTGTATGTTCATGTGGTCTCCCGTCCTCAATTGAATTTCTGTATTAAGTATTTTTATAATTATAATTTGTGAAATGACTTGTGGCATGCATTTGGTTACCCTACCAAGCATTTATTTATGTTGGGGATGCTCTTTTCAATATGATTGATTCAATCCGTCCTTTTTTGGCAGGGTAAAATCATGCCAAATGGTACAAGAGAGTACCCTCAAGTGAATGTCTTGGATTATTAACCTCAAGTGAATGTAGCAGAGTGACAGAAAACAGTGACAGGGAAGCTTGTTCTTGTTGGAACCAGGAAGAGCAGAGGCTAAATTTTGGCCGCTATGATGTCAAGAGAGTTGTTCGGTCCATCTATGTGCTCTTCTCTAGGAGCGAAATCCCAATAGCAAAAGAAGACATTGCGGACTTGTTGACACCCCTTCCTGAGTGGTCCACTGAGGATGATCTCGCTATGTATGCTTCACTCTATGAGAAATCGGGTTTCCGGTATCCAATGGAGATGCCATATAGGTAACAATAGCAACTGGGGCAATCATACTACTCCATATTTGTTTTGTGGGTTTTGAAATATCAAGGTGTAATATGCTGCATTTGACAGGTCTCTCCATAAAAGGAAGCCAATTGAAGATCCAAAATTTCAAGTCCCAGTGTTTGTTGTCATGGGGGGAGAGACCTAAAAGGAAGCCAATTGAAGATCCAAAATCAGGATGTGGTGGCCCCACTTCATTTTAGCATTTGACAGGTCTCTCCATAAAAGGAAGCCAATTGAAGATCCAAAATTTCAAGTCCCAGTGTTTGTTGTCATGGGGAAGAGACCTAAAAGGAAACC
Source organism: Urochloa ruziziensis (assembly GCA_015476505.1). NCBI lineage: Eukaryota > Viridiplantae > Streptophyta > Magnoliopsida > Poales > Poaceae > Urochloa > Urochloa ruziziensis. Next base: position 34,486,417 of record CM027123.1, on the reverse strand, counting down.
AATTGAAGATCCAAAATCAGGATGTGGTGGCCCCACTTCATTTTAGGATATATATATGCTCTAATTCGTCATGTAGTTTCAGGGCAGCAGACCATTTAGTCTTCTTGCCCCAGTCATAGATCATGTATTTCCCTGCAAATAGATGTTTATGTATTTCAAGTGATAATTGTTGTGAAACACGTCGTCAACGGTTGGATCTTCTCCCTCTCACGTCTCTCACGACAAGCACACAAGAACAAGTATAAAGTAGACAAGATACAATATAGGTGGAGCTTCTCTTTTTTCCTCAAATCGATGTATTACAATGGGGTGCTCCTCCGATTATATAGTCCGAACCAAGGCTAGAGATTATGGTAAGAGCCCACAAGCAACCGGACAAGGACTAGTACTTCTAGTCCTCCTTTCCTTCTTGGAAAGTCCGGTTGTTTTACAACACTCCCCCTTGGGCGATTACCGCGAATGCATGTCTCATTAAAAACTCCATCCGAAAACCCAGTGGAAAAAAAACGGTTCTTGGAGAAAAGAGTACATATCAACCGCAATTGTATTGCACATGTTGACTCGTCAAAAACCTTATGTGAGAAACCTTCAAGTAAAAACTCACAAAGGCAAAAAGAGTACAACATTAAAGCTTCTGGTTATACACAATTCTATATTTACTATCCTTCATGAATAGTGATGAATCTTCCAGATTTATGCATGAACTTGATGATTCTTGCATTAATAATCTTCATGATCTTAAATAATTGGTAAACCTTCATGGTAAATTCAAAAATTAATCATCAAGTTGATTCCTTCTGAGTAACAACATGATGAAAAATATGCTCCCCCTCATGTCGACATCTTTTAAACTTCAGTGTTCAGTAATGTCTTAGTTACATTCTACATAAATGCATATGAGTACAATAATTAGTCCTTCAAAGACTTAACTATAATAAAGAGCAATGCTTCAAGCATTAATAACCACTTATTAAGTGTGCAACACAAAATAAACTTTATCTTTTCAGAGGAATATTGGGCTAATAAGTTTCAATTCACATATCTTCTAGATATTTGATTTCAAACTTCAATATTCAAATTTGAAATAATAGCAACTTTATCTAAGTGGATTCTAGTTTATAACCAATGATCTATTCACTAGATCTTCAAATATGGCTTATTCCACTATAGATAAATCAGTCTTCACTTTGGCATTTGAGGGGATAATTCAAATCGCCAATCACCAATATACCTTCAGTGGTATGTGAGAATACTTACTATCAATACTAGATAGCTATGCACAAGTGCTTAAATGGTACATTCAGAACCATATGATTCCTCACTTCATTCTTAGTTTATTTGGGTCTGTATAAAGTTAATTCATATCTTCGAGATTATTGGTGTTCATTCAGGAAATGACTGATAAGTTCTTCAAGAAATTTCTAATTCTTCGAGAATATTATTTCTCTCCTATGAGAAATTCTCTCATGCACACGAGAAGTGATTCACACAATCTTTTAAATTTAAGTTCTTCTATAAACTATACATTTAAAAAGTGTTATTCATAATAAGTCATTCTATGACTTTATTTTCTTCCATTATTTAGCTCTTCTAGAGATTTTAACAGAAATATTATCTACCTTAGACATTTAATACTTGGTATGAGATTTACTTTTAGTTCCTTCTAGGAATGATGAGTCCTTCAAGGATCAGCTATGGATTTTCCGAATCCACCAATTAACTGCATAATATTTAATTTATTCTTTCTTTCCATTTGCCAGATAAATAACAGAATATTCACTCAAACATAATGGGAGTTTGTTAGTCTTTAAAAGACCAATAAACCATTGCATTTTACCATATCATTATTTCATAATGACTTATCTAATTTGAACTTTCAGATTCAAATGTTTTCTTCATGATTTAACCTCAATTGCATTCTTTATTGACCCGATATGAGCGCTTCATGCGACTCTGCCATGGACTTTGTGGATCCTTGTTCTCGTTAGAGAAACATTGCAATGATAGAGCTAATATTGTCGACATTCATTCTATTTCTCCCATATCTTTAGGATACGACTATTATATAGTCAATTATTATCTGCTATCCCAACACAAAAATATTGCGCGCACTTATAGTGTTAGGCATTCATCTTCATGATGACCATTCTTAATTTGTGAGGTATTTGGCCATGATGGTCTTCTTTCCGGAGTTCTATGGAGGTTTCAGTAAAATTTGTATGACAAGTTCATTTAATCCAAAATTAACAGGCGTCCCCATAGATTTTAAATTAATGATCCAGTCATTTGCTATGGTGAGTATATTATTAAATACCCGGGATATACCACATATAGCTTTATGTTTACTACAAGTAAACTTAACTTCTGGTTAATAACTTCAGGTTGTTTCTCCTAATCTCCAGTTTCCCATTTTGTGAGTATTCATTATGTGCACATTCTCACTGGGACAAAACTTTTCAAAGAGTTTCACTTCAAGTGTGTTTCCACATCAGGTGGTGCCCTTCATGGGCTTCCTGTGGGGGATATAGTACCCGGGTGCCTCACGAGCAAGCTTGGCAGCCCACCAAAAGGGGGCGGCCCACCTCATCGTTCTGGACCTGAAGACGTGCGGGACACGTCGGCGCACGGAGGAAGGATCTGGAAGGAGAAGACCTAGTTGGAATAGGAATTATTGTAAAGAAGGAAAGGATTCTTAGAGATAGGATCGGATACAAACCGACTTGTAACCTTGCCCCCCGATATATAAGGCGGGCAGGGACCCCCTCCAAAAAGATCAGACAACAACTAGACCACAACGGAACACATCTCAACTCACAATCTACGCAATACAACACCCCAAAACAGGACGTAGGGTATTACGTCGAGTTGACGGCCCGAACCTGTATAAACCCTTGTGTCTGTCCATCCTAACCATCTTGCTTCCGATCTTTGCGATCTTCCCTGCATTACAAATCACTTCCGTGGGCTACCCCGTGGAAGACTGCCGGAGATAATATCACCGACAGTGGCGCGCCAGGTAGGGGATATCGCCGAGATCAATCTGGTAAGCTCGATGGATCGCGTCAAGATCTTGGACAGCTGCAACCTCCCGGACGTCGACGAAGTCGAGATCCAGTTCGGGGACGTCATCACCGCCGCTTTGGATACCCAAGCGGCAGGAGCTACGGTCGCCACGGAGGTCTCCTCTCTGGCGCCGACTTCGGCCATCACGGCCCAATCCGATCCGATCGCATCTGATCGTGCCGGATCTACCCCGCTGAGTCCATCGCAGAACGCGAGGCCAGACCAGTTGGGAACAGATCTACAATCACTCGGTTCCGATCCGACTCCTGAGAGTCGCGTCGCCGAATCATCGCAGAGCGTAAACGCTCAACCAACGTGCGTCCAGAGCCCTGAGGTCATTACTGTTCAGACCCCTGGCTTTTGCGCGCTTGCTCGGAAGCAGAAGAAGAAGGACATCGTCCAGTCGGATGATTACTTCTCTGGGAGCGACTCCTACGGGTTAGATCTACTGGGACCCTCAATCCTGGACGATCTACCGGAAGGATACACAGTGTCCGATGCCTCTACAGAGACGGAACTATTAGGATCACTCGGAGAATTGACTCCGAGTAGTTTGGAGCGTTATACGCCCACATCCGACTTCTCCGAGTCCGAGGAAGACTACCTCGCGCAAGAGGGAGTCGGATCATATTGCTACATGGTGGCGCCAGCAACGCCAACCAATCCTGTCTCAGAAGATGAGGTCACTCCTGCTGAGGAGACGACTGAAGCCAGGATCCAGCGTCGAGGACGCAATGCCAATCGGGCGACTCGCAGAGCCGCACGACCGCACGGAGCCACCGCATCAGGATCTGGCACTGCTCGACTCCAAGAGCCTCACTCTGAAGATCATCGTCGCCAACGGGATCAACACGAACGGAGGAGCACCCGGAACTTGATGCGCGACGGCATGTTTGAGTTCAACGGATACGACATCTACGAGACACCGGTCCAGAACCTCGTTACTATCAACGAGGAAATCAATCGGCTGCCACCTAACACTCCGGGCCTGGAAAAGGTAAGGGCTCTCGTGCAGGCCGCCTCCGTCCAGGTTCACCAGATGCAAGGCAGAACGACCACGGACGCTCCTGAACCCGGTCCATCTCGACACCGGGCCGGCGGCGGATCGGGTCGTGATGAAGACCTCCGCACCACGATCAACAGAGATCGAGATGCGAGGGACATCATCACCAACAGCACCGAAGAGCGCCACCGTGAGGAAATCCGACGGCGCGAAGAGTATGATCGGGATCATGGAAATCCCCGTCGTAACCCCAACAGGAGCGGCTACTCGACGGAGTCAGACTACTCTGACCTCTCCGGTAGCCCAAGGCGCGGCAACAATGGTGGTCGCACTCCGCCACGACGACGAGTGCTTCCACCACCCAGGCGACCGACTCCGCCAAGAGATCGAACTCCACCGCGCAGCAGAACCTACCGACAGGACCGAACTCCACCCAGGACTCGGAACTATCAGAGGACCCGTTCCCCGCCCAGGGACCGGGATCGCAGGAGGGACAGCACGCCCCCAAGAGCAACCGACGGATCGGGTCCGAGCGATTCCCGCCCTAGAGGTCGGATCGGCGGATTCCAGTCGTTCACCGAGCGCTTGAGAAGCGTGACGTGGCCCAGAGGCTTCAAGCTGTCGGATATCGACAAGTACGACGGGAAATCTGACCCATCTCAATGGCTTCAGATCTACTACACCGCCGTACAAGCGGCCGGCGGCGACGAGGACGTGATGGCAAACTATCTTCCCATCATGCTCACCAAGGACTGCCGCAACTGGCTGGCAGGACTCCCGCAGGACGCCATCGACAACTGGGAGCAGCTTACCGAACTCTTCATCGGTAACTATCTCGGTACCTGGGAGAGGCCCGGGAGCAAGCGACTCCTCGGTCAGATCAGGCAGCGCAAGAACGAGACCCTGCACGACTTCGTGCGCAGGTTCTCAGAAAAGCGCAACTCCATCACGGACGTCACGGATCAGGAGGTGATGTCAGCTTTCCAGCGCGGCATCTCCGACGGGAGACTGATTCACAAGTGGACTCGGAAGCCACCCGCGACTGTCAATGACATGTTCCGGGTTGCTAGCACATGGGCGGATGCAGAGATGAGATCTTAGACAACTTGGAGCACTCGAATCATGCAAGAAAAGACGGAACAATTACAGCCAACGATCGGTCAAGAAGTGCTCGGGGGCTACTGTGGGGGATATAGTACCCGGGTGCCTCACGAGCAAGCTTGGCAGCCCACCAAAAGGGGGTGGCCCACCTCATCGTTCTGGACCTGAAGACGTGCAGGACAAGTCGGCGCACGGAGGAAGGATCTGGAAGGAGAAGACCTAGTTGGAATAGGAATTATTGTAAAGAAGGAAAGGATTCTTAGAGATAGGCTCGGATACAAACCGACTTGTAACCTTGCCCCCCGATATATAAGGCGGGCAGGGACCCCCTCCAAAAAGATCAGACAACAACTAGACCACAACGGAACACATCTCAACTCACAATCTACGCAATACAACACCCCAAAACAGGACGTAGGGTATTACGTCGAGTCGACGGCCCGAACCTGTATAAACCCTTGTGTCTGTCCATCCTAACCATCTTGCTTCCGATCTTTGCGATCTTCCCTGCATTACAAATCACTTCCGTGGGCTACCCCGTGGAAGACTGCCGGAGATAATATCACCGACACTTCCTCACATTTAAATATTCTGGCATTATACTCACCTTCATGCGAGTATGATTTAGTGCGTGTTTTTATTCGTGCTTCAAGCTTTCAAGAATATTTTATGAAGATCATTATTCCATTCAATACAAGGCATTCATATAGGCTTTTTTCTCCCCCTAATGCCAGTATTACATATTCATAAATAATAGCATACTTCAATAATATCCTCATGAGCTTTACATAATGGAATTTCAAATCCATATTTTTAAACTTCAAGTTAATGCCCATGTATGCTAATATGGTGAAATTAACAATTTTTCACGCACCTAATTTCAAAATTTAGGGGTTGCTTGTTATGCAGTGAGCTAGACTTTATTTGTATATTATGCAATTTGGTATGTTCTGCCATACCTACAAATTTGCAGTTCTAAAAAGTCTACAAGACTATTTTATTGTCTAACTTTTTTATTTAGCCTAAAATATTTTGATTCAAATACTCATACGATATACTTTAAGTAATTTATAAAAATAAACTTCACGTTTATAGTTTGCAACATTAAATCTACACGAAATTTCTTTTAATTGCTTATTCATTCAAGAATTCCCCATATGCCCTATAATTTTAAACCCATGAATACGAAATAGTTTTCCACACAATGGACTAGCAGGTCCATCTTTTATTTGTCCGCAAACTCATTCTAATTGAGTCATTCAATTTCTAATTGATTGAATAAAATCACTATTGTCCCGATTTCAAAGTGGTTTGCTCCCCCTGATCTCAACCTTCTTGATGACTTCTAGTCATATTGTACATCTACATGAAATGCACAAATTGGGTCAGCGTGCAAGCTGATTGATAGTGCGTTGTGATGGCTGGCTGACCATCTTAACAGTGAGAGTTACTACTTAACAGGAGAAGCTTGAGTATGTATAGCATGCGAGCTAATACAATGAAAACAATAGTATTGTGGCTTGTAGCCAACATAAAGCGAAATTTTAATATAATACTCATGCAAAGGCTAATAATGTAGTAACATGCAGGTTCTCACATTATTGTGGAAAAACTATTAACAAGTCATTCTCAGTGACATGTGGTATATATGGATTACGAAGGCTATGCGCAGAGCTACAGACTTAGTCATTATAATGACCACAGCTACAGGCCAACTTGCGCGTTGGTTTGTCCATCAATCTAACAGGATGCAGCTCTAAACCAACAATACTACAAGATTAGGGATATGCCTATTAGATTTTTCAAGTTTATCCACATTCTTCATATGTCTCTATGCCTCAAATTTCTTCCTTTTTCATATCGTAATTGCACTTCAGGTGATGCTATGCTTCAAGCATAATCTATGAACTATTTCAAATATTACATAGAATTAAAATATACTGCTAGTATATTTATGGATGATATGAAATCCATAGTTGTACAGTGTACAATAATGTGGTTTGGGTAAAATAAACTTCTAGTTAAAAGGGCTTATGTATTCGGTACATAGTTGAGTAATATACAATTTCTAGACTAAATTGAATCTTCTGAGTTCAATTAAAAAGTATGTACATTACTAGTTAACGTGCTTCATAAAAATTCAATTTCCGTTCTACCTTCATGGTAGAAATGCACAATAACCGTAACCTTCATGGTTATTTGAGACTTTTAGTGGAAAGTTTGTTTCAAATAATTATCAAATAGGCAATTCAAAGCAATTATTTACAATATTCAGCATGTAATTCTTTATTTATTTCATGAGATTAAAGTTATTACTTCAGGTAAAAATTGCTACAAGCAAGTGGGCACAAGATAAGGTGAGAAAAACCTATACAGAGGTAAGAAACACTAATATATTCAATTTGCCCTTCTATTCTGGGAAATATTCTTAAAATTTTGCTCAACCTCTAGTATGGAGCAAAAAGTAATTGTTTCTCTCTTCGTGAGCATAACCAAATTCTTCATGAATATAATTAATAATGCACCTTATGTAGAAAATTCTATTTATGTATGGTTAAGGGGTGAGTATGAAACTTCTTTGTTTCAATGTATCTCCCCCTGATCCTAACATCACTTCAGGAATGTATCTTATTTTCCTTCCAATTCTATAATTTATGCATCACATAAAAATATTTTCTATATTGAGTTTATGCGTATTCTTCTTGAATTGCAAAAATACCTACGTGGAAAATAATGTGATTCTTCAAGAAAACACATAAATTTTGTATAACTTCATGTTATTTATAAACTCAAATAGTTGGCATACAACTTACGAATTTACTGCTATTGTAAAATCATAATGCCATGTTGGAAGAAAAATACGTTGTTTCACATGGACAAAATAACTTTCAGAGTTATATAGCATTTCTTCTTCAAATTATACATTACTATACTTTAAACCAATGATAAAAATTTCTTCTAGAAATAGTGGACTTCATGTCACTTCCTACATTATTCATGCAATTGCTACAAGCACACTTCATGTGTTTAAATGCATGAAACAAGTGCAAAATTAATTAAGGTTGGTTAATCTATTCAATATATTTGTTATTTTCCCAGAATTAGCAAAAATTATGCCACATTTATCACTGCTAGGAGAAAAAAAATATGACACTCTCACGGGTGTAACATGTCTAAGGTTCTTCAAGATTTGAGAGATGATTAAAGGTAAATTTCTAGCACTTCAAGGATTAATGGTTCAAATTTTCAGAATTATGTATCCATTAAACATGCTAGAAAAAGATAAATATGAACCTCAAAGGGCCTAAAACCACGACACTATTTTACTGAATTTATGTGTACATAAAAACAGTAACAATACTTCACGTAAATATATATAAACTTAATCCGCCACAAGAACCAATTGTCCTAAGTTCTTTTTTCTGCTAGAAAAAAATATATAAGCCCACATTTCATAAAAACAGGGTTAAAACTGCATGTTTCCATGAGGTAATTCACAAATTTCCACAATTCCTCTTAGCTGGACCCTTTCTCCTCCGGTTTTATTTTTCGTAAAAAATACCACGATCCCTTAATTGGTATGGTTCATGCGCTGCTGGGCGGGCGATCCACGATGACAGCTGCGGTCTGTCGCGGGGTGACACTGTGTGACTGCATTCAGCGCGGAGCCGCCGCGACGGTTTTCACGGTTACAGACCGTGATAGGGTGGCGGTTACGACTGTGAGCCGTGCTGGGAGCGGTGGCAGGGTGCGTGCATGTGAGTCTTTGCGAGGCAAACATCGGTCACTTCGGGCGGCCCAGCGCGTGTGGGTGCGGCGAGGCCGGCAGCGCTGCAGGACCGGCACATGCGAGTGAGACTCGGGATCGAGATCGACTACGGGTGTGACTCGATCCCAGCTTCAGGCTTGCGTGGTGAGGTGCAACTTTAGTGCACGAACAATGTGGAGGCACGTGGCTGTTGTTTGACTTCAGGCTGATGCGACAGCGGGCTCAGGTGCTCGCTTCGGACGAGGACACATATATGGTGAGATTGACTACAAGTGGGACTCAGTCAGTGGGCAGGACTCTGCTTCAGGCAGCAAACCAACTAAGTTCGACAGGGCTTCGTTGCGAGCAAAGAGGCACACGTCTGCAAGCGTGGTGGATGCGGCTGAGTCAGCTTAGGGCCGGGTGGAATCAAATTCGAGTGATATTGTTTCAGTAAGACAGCGGAACCATAAGCTGTGCACCACCTATCTGCTTGAAGGTTGGTCATCGATGTGCGAATCGACAGCTAAAGATTTTGCCGTTTTTCTTTTATATATTCTTGGCGTTCAAGCCAACTCTGTGGCGGCGGAGTTCAGCCTGTCCACGTTCATCCATGCAGAGATGATCGTGTTCCTCACGTGCATGAGGAATTAGTTCATCCTACATTGCTATTATTGCCCGCGACCAACAAAGTAGATTGATATATTGAAAACAAACGTACTTCTTATTTGTTTTGATCAATTCAATCTACTAAGCTATATCGACTTTCATACCTTGTTCATGATGCCAATTGATCTACTCCACTTGCCGCGTAGGGCAGTTATCAGTAGATACATACCTAGGCATTGTCGCAGACATGCCTGCTTGATGGCGAGTCGGTGCAGATCCGTTCGCTGGCGACATTGATGTAGTCGACGTCGTCGAAGTAGTCGTTGGCGAGGACGACGGCAAGATTGCTGGCGTCGAGCTTGATGGCGACTTCTCCGGCGTAGTCGACGAAGAGCGGTCGTGCTGATAACGTGTTGTGAAACACGTCGTCAACGGTTGGATCTTCTCCCTCTCACGTCTCTCACGACAAGCACACAAGAACAAGTATAAGTAGACAAGATACAATATAGGTGGAGCTTCTCTTTTTTCCTCAAATCGATGTATTACAATGGGGTGCTCCTCCGATTATATAGTCCGAACTAAGGCTAGAGATTATGGTAAGAGCCCACAAGCAACCGGACAAGGACTAGGACTTCTAGTTCTCCTTTCTTTCTTGGAAAGTCCGGTTGTTTTACAACAATAATTACAAATAGCTCATGATACTAGATATCAAACGAGGAAAGGACATCCTAGTAGCATCCATCCTCGTGTCAGCAAATATTCTGAATTTCTGATAACCGCACTTGTTTTCTAACCATTGGACGACACAAACTCTTCTGTGCCCCTACATCCGTGAACCCCATTGTGACGGCTACTTCTTTGTTCTGCAGGATAGAAGACGGCATTCATTTTCCTGTTGCTATTATACATATATGCTCCTGGGACACCATAGCAGAAACTGCTGTATAAGGCCTTGACTCGGCCTTAACCGATCTTTTGTAGTTGGGATAGTTTGTACATTCTTGCCATAATTTAAATGGGCTCCTGTAGTCGGCTTTTTTTCCTCTAGTGGTGGTGCTGCTGCAGCAGCTGCAGCTGTGACACTTCTAATCTTAAAGTTAGTAGGCATTTTATGTTGTATGTGTGTTCATGTTTGGATGAAGTGAAATGGTGCCGTTGATAATGGATGATTTCTTCCGTTTAGAGGCTGCTTCCACCGTGAATTCTGGTGCCTGATGCTTTGTACGAATGCTGCCTGCCTGCCTCATTACCCTTAAAACAGCGGGCAGCGTCTAGCCAAGCCGCCACAGCCGTCTGATGAGTGCGGGTTTACACACTTACTAGAGTGCAGATGTATCCTGGTAAAGTTCACAATTACAGCATTCACACTTTAATTTATTTTTGTTAGTAGTATCATGGCAGTCGGACAACTGTATTAACTAACGTCATCTGGTACTAACATGTATCCTAAAACAAGAGTTGGACCAACACGTATCCTAAAACAAGAGCTGGACAAATTACTGACGAATCCTGAGGACAGACACTAGGGCTTTAGGGCAGGCACGCTAAATACACCTGTTGGACACCAGCGTATATTACAACAAAATCAATGATGCGTTAGCAGGTATATATGACTAACTATACAAGTAGACCACCACCCTAAGAACAAACAAGCATCAACCAGACAAACAGCAGTTAACCAATGCCACTATGAACACCAATATGGAAAAGGTAATCTAAACACACGTCTTTCTTCTTCCTCCTTTTCTTTTTACAAGCATTTGGTAAATCTAATTTCTTCCTATGAGAGGAATTCTTGAACCCATGACTGTTGGTTCCTGAGCCGCCTCTGACAAATGTCTTATGTCTCCATTTGCCTGCTTCCAGCTCCCCCTCGACTCCAGGACTCCCGGAACGACTTGAGAAGCTCGTCGTAGTTTGGGGTTCGCAGCTCCTCTATTGACTCCGCACGAAGGTTATATGCACAGTTCTGTGGAGAAAACAAAAGTACTTGTTATTGAATGAATGAAAAAAAAAACAGGCATAGGACTGATTAATTGAAACCAAGCATTGAGGAACCAAGAAACCCCTGAAAGGGTATAAATTTTATATCAACTGAATAGTTAAATTTACAAAAAATATTTAAAGATCACAGAAAAATGTGCAGAATATAATAACTTCAGTGATCACAACGAACCTGATTTCAGAAGGTTAAATATGACAGATTCCTTTTCTTTAATAGTAGACTTTGCTTCATTGTATTTTTCTTATAGATCATGCAGAGCACTCTTGGTGTCCTCCAGATCTTTCTACGATCAAGAGACAAGACTGAAGTGATAAGAAACAAATTTGCTAAGACTGTAAAACCAGATGACAGAATGGAAGGATACCTGAGTCTTTCCAAGTTTGTCACCCAACTCTGCACTCAGACATTGTTCAGCATCATAAAGCTTTTTTAGTTCAACCAATTGCTGATCACAGATTTGGTTAAAAACAATTACATCTCAGTCATTAATAACACAATCATTTGTTTTCAAAATCTTAAGGCAACCAACCTTATCCCTAGCCTCCAGATCAGCTCCCAGTCTGTAATGGCCTAAATGACAGATAATTTAAAAAAGATGAGACGATGATTCATAAAATAAAGCTAGGTTCAGTTTGTCTGAACAAAATCACATATGGGTTTATTGGAAATTCAAGATAGACCTTTTTCTCAGCTTCTTCTTGGAGGTGGCGCTCTCTTGGAATATAGATACCGTTCTTCTCTCTTGCAGCAAACACCTCTGGAGACATATAGGAGACCAGATGAATACAAGATGTGTGATCCTTATCATTCCAAGTTACAAAAATTAGCAAGAAAAACCTTGTTTGAGGCCGTCAATTTCATAGTACAAGTCCTTGATCATAGCAGACTCCATCATCTTTTGATTTACCTGCATTACATAAGGCCAAGTTAGCCTACAGCAACCAATTGTGAACTTTGTACTGTCTTTAAATTAGAAACATCCATATGACTAACTCGCCCAAACAAATAAAAAAGAATAAATTAAACATCTAGCTTGTTCTTGATATCTTTTTGCACGGTGTGCACAATTAAGCGTGCTCAATGTCTCTTCCAAGCAATATAATGAAGTGATATTGTAGCAATAATGCAAGTCTTTGTTTTCCCTCCCAGTAAATCTCTCAGCTTACTATCTCTTAAACAAATAGATAGACATAAATCGCCATTGAGCAATGTGTTACTAAAATCAAAGCTGCCAAGGGCCTTTCTTAGGGTTACCTGTATGGGACATGTCCAGAGTGCTCTACTAGAGCATTAATAACAAGACCAAGTCTGAGCAAACTCTTGTTGATCTCTCCAGCCCCTCTCGCTCTGCCCTACACCGTAAATTCAATGTTAAGAGTACTTTATTAAATTTGAAAGATCAGAGAGAAGCATTTGATCTTTTTTATCTATAATTGGACATTTCAAAGTTACTCAGACTAATGATGCCTACTTCAACTTGCTCTTTGTTAGGATGAAAACAATCTGTATACCGCAATTAATGTTTTGAATGCATTTCTGCTTCCACTGCCAGGATGCAGGTGCAGAAGGTTGATCATATACTTAAATATATGAACGTCTGGGATATCAAAAAGAAAACTATACTATTCAAATCAGCATCAGAGACTAGTAACGTTAAAAGCATGGAATGCCAAAATCGATCAGTATATTTGACATGCTTAGACAATACTACCATACTAAAAATTGATCACTTAGCAATAGGTACAGAGAAGATCATATCCTTCTCTGTAAATAAGAAATTCATTACACTGACAATACAAGGCCATACACAATTGTCCAAAGATAGTCACCAACACTTGGTTGTTGGATATTACCAGAATAGAATATCAGAGGATACCAAAGATATTATTCTTCATAATTTAAACTTACTAATATTTCAGACTTGGTATGGACAGAGCCTTCAATAGCAGTTACTAATGTGAGCACGTAAAATTTTCTTCAAATTGTATCCTTCAATAGCACCGAAAAAGACTCGTTACAGTTACTAATGTATCCTTCAATAGCACCGAAAAAGACTCGTTACAGTTACTAATGTGAACACGTAAATATATCCTTCAATAGCACCGAAAAAGACTCGTTACAGTTACTAATGTGAACACGTAAAATTGTATTGAAAGAATGAAGCCAGTTGATATGGACAGAGCCTGCACAAGAGATTTAAGGAATCCAAATTGTAGATAAATGATAAATTGAAGGATTGTACTGATGAACTACCTATCACTATTGTCAAGTGATAGGGATTAAGATTTTGGGACTAGAAAGATGTAACAGGATCCAACAACAGGAGCACCTTAAAATTCCACATCTTCAAGAATGTGCAAAAAAAATCTGGTGGGACCAAATAAGCAGTGGTGAACTCCTAATGTAAATAGAAAAATCAATGCATGTGGGATTCCAAATTTTCATCAACATGTGATGAACATATGAGAGCTTAGCTCTGATGCCTACGGCTGGAGCTCCTCGACAAGGAGAGCCATGAAAGAAGAACAAAACAGAGGATAGGACAGGAAGGATGCATATTTGAAACATATTTCATATTTGTACTGGGCAATAGCTAGAAGATAAAACAACAATATGAGTAGTTGTTCATTAGATTAAACAAGAAAATTAGAGAAACAAGGAAATTAGAGAAACAAGACAGGAGATCAGGTCTTGCAAAATGTTGACTGAAAAAAAAGGTATTAAGATGCACAACAAAACTAAAGTGAAAAGACAGAAAAAAGGTCTGGCTCCTATTCAATCCTCACTAACCTGTAGTAATCTGTGAACGATAAATATAAATAAGGTATATCTAAATAAGCTAAACAATCTGCTGGCTCATTTCATGCAACAAGGAAAATGCCGGAGAACAGAAGTACCCAAGGAAGCAGAGCACAAATCTCATTTCGCTTGCCGATGAGATCATGCCATCGGTGGCAAGCCTAAGCAGATCAAATGTTGCTGCAGCAGTGTTGTTTTGAAACATCCTCAACCTTCGCCTCCTCCGCAGGTGCTCCACTCGGGCGCTGCCAAATCCAGCGCACACATGTCGTCAAGCTAACACTAGATTTGTACAATACAATGTGTAGCTGCTGGTGGTGAACATTCTTATAGATTAAAGAGAGGTTGATTTGGGTTGGAACTTGGGAGCAACTTTCATAGTTGTGGATGTCCACAGAAATGAAGAAGTAGAAATGAAAATGAAAATTATATGCTTAAATGTACATATTTACTGAATTATGGAAATATTCATTAGTTATTGCAATCAGAAATTAGGTAATACTAGGTAATTGAGCATGGAAAGAGCATCAAATTGACCTTGCATTATGTAAAACACCACCTCTCCTGACTAGTTGATATGTAATAATGGAATACGACAACAAGATGCACGAGAAAGCGATTGAAGGAGGATAAAGAGTACCTGACGGACAGAATTGGCTTGAGTCGGCGAAGATTGGAAGCAAAGCAGCACCGGTTGACCGAATTGGGCTGAGTCGGCGATTGGTCTGTTGAGGAAAGGCCCCGGCGATGGGTCGTTGAGGATTGGGGCCGGCGGGCGAAGGTTGAGGCCTGGAGGAGCAGCACCGGCGATGTGGGTTGAGAAGGGTCGACGGCGACGGCGTAGTTGAGGATGGTGGCCGGCGGGGTGCGCAGGCGAGGAAAAACCGCCGCTGCCCCGCGCGCACAACATAGCTTGTGATCCTGTGAAGCATGAACTCACCAAGCATATTGGAGTTGATGCATATTATACTCGGGCTCAGGTGCAGGATGATATCATTGCTCTTCGCTATGTGCCCTCCGAGCTACAGGTGGCTGATTTCTTCACCAAGGCACAGACGCGAGCTCCGCATCCAAGCTCAGTGTTTGTGATCCACCCTGAGTTTTTGGGGGGGGGGGGGGGGGGGGGGGGGGGTGTTAGAATGTATATGGCGTATTGCATATTTTCCTCTTTGTGCAAGGGCTTAGATGCATATATGCCCAACTCTGTACATGTTTGGGCTGTGGCCCTCCTTGGAATAGATGAGCTCCATTCCTTCTAACAATAGCTACTTCAGCAACCTTTTCAAAAAAAAAAAAAAAATAGCTACTTCAGCACAGTCAAAGTGGCCCTTTAAGCTAAGACGTCGGCAATTTCCTGTCAAAATTTCATATGCTATGACAATAAATAAAAGCCAGGGATAGACCCTTGCTAAAGTTGGTGTCTGTTTGCCTTCACCTGTCTTCTCACATGGTTTACTTTATGTCGCATTTTCAAGAGTGGCATCGCCAAATTGATTACGTATTCTTATTGAAAATGGTCCGCCTACATATGAGAATTGCACACACAATGTAGTTTACAATGAAGTCTTCACAAAAATTTAAAATAGGGAGACTTAGTATGCTCAGGTACATTTAAAAAATAATTATATATAGATCTGCTATCAATCTCCTCCTCACTGTATCCTATTTATTTCATATGTACTCCTCTCACCATTTATTCTTATACATTTTTTTGCAGGAACCTTGTCAACATGAGTGAGACTACTAAATTTAAAGATATTATCAGTGGCAAAGACAACTGCAAAGTCTTTGGTAGACTATAAGGTTATGGGATGCAAGATACGCTACCACAAACGCACTGATCAGCATTAATGGCATTCTTCTAGATGATGACGTATGTATTCTCGCTGATTTTTCATAATGCCATGACATAGTTCACCTGTAGTCTGTAAGTCCCACATCTTACAACTGATTCAGCATCTAACAGGGAATCAATTTAACATATAGTGGACTGTAAATGGTATTGCTACAAGAATATTTCTCCCAATGTTAAGCTAATCATAATATAGGTCTATGCATTTTACATAATTGGCATAAATAATAAGATCAGATTTAGATAAGCACTCAGTCTTAGCTTTGGCTATGTGCTTGCTGATGTCCTTGTGGCACCTGCACAATTGAATTATCAGATATACATTATCCACTGCCGATGCTCATTTAACTGCATTCTTTCAATATTGTAGCTACAAATTTTCTGCCTATAAAGAACTCAATATTCCAGGGCTCAAAGAATAAATAAGGGTGCTCGGTTATGTAGGTAACATCATGGTAATAACAACTTTGTGGCACTTTTAGTCCAGGAGGTATTCCAGCAAATATAATTTAAAGAAACTACACTATACCTCTGTTCTATTTAATAAACCGTGGTGAATTCACCCAAAACACAAGGTTTAGGTTGTTTTTTTACTTAGTACATTTCCATCACAGAAAATGTATAATATATTGACTCCACAAATTGCTCCCAATGTACTATTTAAATGTTTCAGTAATATATACAAAGGCTGGGGGCATATAATCTATCAACTAAACTGTGCTTATTGCAGGGAACCATGGCTGAAATCTGCATTCCAAGAAATTTAGAAAAGGAATTCAGATCGAAACTTACTGAGGATAAAGTGTACATCTTTTCTGGTGTTACTGCTGTAGATCGAAACAACAAATCATATACCTACGACATGCAGAGCTACCTCCTTCAGTTTACATCTACAACCAAGGTCCATCAGCTGGGATCAAGAGGTGCAGACATCCCTCATCATGCATTCAACTTTTGTTCCTTTGATGGGCTTACACATAAAAGTGTAAAATCCAAACCACTTATAGGTAACACATAATTCTCACATCTCTTATTTTATTTTGTTTTCACAACAAAGGTGAACTCAATGATTTTATTTCCCTTGCGCTAGATTTAGTTGGAATCATCAGTGACGTCGGCCCATATGATTTCGCAGGTGCTAGATCCCAAAAAAAAAAAGAAAGATACGGATCCGCAACCTAGAGTACATCTCCATACCCACTTACATAGCTGCCCTTTACAACCATCATTCTTTCTAATATACTGGAAATTAGGCTTGCAAGTTTATTTTCATAGCTGCCTTCTTCAATGGGTCAGTTTATTTTCAGCCTTGCAAGTTGATTTGGGGAACCTAGGCGCCAAGAAAATGCTGGAAATTAGGCTCATTGAGGGCCCATTTCAGAAATTCCAAAGCAAAAGTGCATGGTAAAAGAGATAGTCCCGTACTGCTAGTTTGAAGTGGTGCAAGCCAACTTAAATAGAAAAGCTCTCTCACTTCACTGAATGTGTGTGAAGGAGAGAATGAGGCTTGGTCTACACAACACAACGGACGCGCGCGCGCGTACGCGTTCCTTTTCGCGTGACAGACCGCGTGACTTGTGACTTGCGACGCAGCGAGCAGCCAAGCCAAGTCAGCGCAAACCTTTTGCCATTTGCGTGTAATTATTGACAACGGTCATTAGAGATAATAACACGCAGTCAATGCCTTAATCCCGAGTTAATTGAGCGGTTACTACTGCCAATTAGTGGGGCGTTATTGTAGGTGTTTCAGTCAACAAAGAGCTGTTGGCTGCCTCCTCTGTAAGAGGTCCTGGAGACGTCCAGGAAGACACGGTTGAACACCAGAACAACCCACGCAACTCTCTTCTCCCTTTTTCCATCTGGTGAACTGTGCTGTGGTACTGAGCTGCTAGAACTCGCCGGTTCCTCTCCTTGACGTGCACCGAGGAGTAGGGTGAGCGGTATCTCCGAGCCCTTGCCGTCGTGAAGCCTGCACGTGGGGCGGCAATAAGGTTTCTGGGCAGCGCAACTGCGCGACCGCTCGATCGACTACGTTCTGCGCTGCCTCGACAAGATCTTCACTGCATCAAGTCTCCATGAGGACGGAGCGCTATTCTGTAAGCTAGATGGATTTATGTACCGCTTACATGTGCATGTTTCGGTTAATTTCAATCTATATGCGAGTAGATTTCTTTTACATTGCAGTAGCATTGTTTTGTGTATCTTGCCTCGATTTAAAATCTGGTAGATTTAAATGCATTCTTCCAACAATCTAGAAACCTTATCTACGTGTTTATTATAATTCAGCAATGGCTGGTGCTTCGGATGCAATGAAACCTGAGAGGTTTTCTGGCGGTAACTTCCGTAGATGGCAGACTAGAGTCAAGTTTTGGCTCATGTCTATGGGACTGTGGTGGGTGATCCACCCAGTGATGCCATTCACGGTTGAGCAGACCGCGAAATTTGGAAATTCAAGTGATTCTGCACTTGGATGTATCCTGACCCTGCTGTCGGATCAGCTCTACGATGTGTATATGAGTTACACAGACCCCACAGAGTTGTGGGATGCACTTGAGCGCAAATATGCAGTCTCTGAAGGTGGTCACTTACTCTACTCCTATGAGCAGTTCTATGACTACAACATTGATGCTGCAAAGTCGATAGTTGCACAAGCGCATGAGTTGCAACTACTGGTTGGGGAGATTGCAAGTTTGGGTTGTACTTTGCCGGACAGGTTTGTGGCAGCGGGCATTATTGCCAAACTCCCTGCTTCTTGGAGGGATTTTGCCACTTCCCTGCAACACAAAAGAGAAGACATCTCCACCGAGGATCTGATTATATCTCTCGATGTGGAAGAAAAGGCAAGGGCAAAGGATGTTCCAAGAACATTCGCTCAAGGCGCAAGTGCAAATGTCGTGGTGAACAAGCCCAATTACAAGGGCAAGGGGAACGGTAACTATGGTAGCAAGCCTAAGAAAACCACTAACTTCAAGAAGAAACCTAAGAAGGATGAGAAGGTCAGAGCATGTTATGTGTGTGGCAAAGAAGGGCATCTTGCGAAGAATTGCCGCCACCTGCAAGGACCAAGATGATGGAAAGCCAAACAAGAAGGTGAACGTCACGATTGGCGAAGGCAATGAGGCCGATGGATCTCGGTATGGTAATTTACCATTTGTATTTTCGGTATTCCAATCTACAGATTGGTGGGTTGATACTGGTGCGAATATACATGTATGTTCTGATATTTCCTTGTTTACTTCTTACCAGGGAACGCGGGCTTCCTCTGTCTTGATGGGAAACGGATCAGCTGCTTCTGTTCTTGGTGTTGGTACGATCGAACTCAAGCTGAGTTCAGGGAAGATTGTCCACTTGAAGAACGTGCAGCATGCTCCGTCGATAAACAGGAATCTCATTAGCGGGTCCTTGTTATGTCGAGATGGTTATAAGTTAGTGTTTGAGTCCAATAAAGTTGTAATTTCTAAATTTGGGAATTTTATTGGTAAAGGCTATGATAGCGGAGGCTTGTTCCGCTTAAACACTATTGAGCCAAACTTTCATCTGAATATTGCATCCATAAATAAAATATGTGAGTCCAATGTGTGGCACTCTCGTTTCTGTCATATCAATTTTGACACCATTGCTAGAATGTCCAGATTAGAGTTAATTCCGAAATTCGATGTTGTCAAAGGATCAAAGTGCCCATCATGTGTGCAAGCAAAACAACCTCGAAAACCTTTTAAGAGTTTAGAGGAAAAGAGAGATTTGGCACCATTAGATCTTATTCATTCTGATCTATGTGAGATGAATGGATTGTTGACTAGAGGAGACAAAAGATATATTATGACCTTAATAGATGATGCTACACGTTATTGCTATGTTTACTTGCCGAAAACAAAAGATGAAGCTCTCAACTATTTTAAGATCTTTAAGGCCGAGGTTGAGAACCAACTTGAGAGAAAGATCAAGCGCTTCCGCGATGATCATGGAGGAGAATACATCTCCAATGAGTTCTCTCAGTTCTGTGCTGAACATGGTATAATCCATGAAGTTACACCACCATACTCACCTCAATCAAATGGGGTGGCTGAGAGGAAAAACCGGACACTAACAGACTTGGTAAATGCCATGTTGGAGAGTTCCAGTATGTCCTATGAATGGTGGGGGAAGCTATTTTGACAGCGAATTTTGTCCTTAATCGAGTTGTGACAAAGAGTAAAGATGTCACTCCTTATGAGGGATGAAAGGGGCGAAAACCCAATGTCAATTTTCTGCGCATGTGGGGTTGTTTGGTTAAAGTCAATATACCAGCGCCGAAAAAGAGAAAGCTTGGACAAAAAATAGTTGATTGTGTGTTTTTGGGTTACGCACAAAACAGCACGGCTTATCAATTTTTAGTTGTGAAATCAGATTCTCCTGATGTGAGCGTATACACAATCATGGAGTCAGTTGTGAAATCAGATTCTCCTGATGTGAGCGTATACACAATCATGGAGTCACGTGATGTTACATTCTTTGAGGAAGTGTATCCTATGAAAGCAGCAAGTAATAGTGAAACTCAGGTTTACACTCAACCTGAAACAAATACTTCACCTGAATCGGATAGTGAACCGGTTACATCTGACGAAGATGATGATAAAGTCGATGATACTGAAGGACCGAAACGGCGACCAGAGAGGGGGGGAGTGAATGGGAGCCGATAAAAATTCTTTCCAAACAATCCGGCTATTTTCCCAAAACAACTCCGAAACCTCCGAGAGCAATCTTGCCAAGATCACGTAGCCACTGTCAAGCTACTGACCCTAGGAACAAGAAACGAGCAGCGGAACTCGAACCAATCGAAACGAACACCAAAACGACCCGAAACTCGGCTCGATCTAACACACCCAGGGGGGGCGGTTAAACCGGCCAGGGGGGGCGGTTAAACCGCCCGGGCCTGGGAGCCTCGGGAAAAAGTCAAAACAAAAGTGGATCTCCCAAACCGCTTGAGCTCTTGAGGCGAGATTTTGGTCAGATGATCTAGACCTCCAGTGGAGTGTTTTCCCAAAAGATCTCGGCCTCTAACTCAGTACAACTTCCGGAATCGCAGATCTCGCGAAGAACACCATGACCTCGAGTTCATCCCGAAAATCTCAAAACCAGAGCGATTCTCGGCGTTTGGGGGCAAGGGATCACCAGCAAAAGAGGCACAAGGCACTCATACGTGAATCCCCCAAAGAAATCCGAGAGAAAACGCTCTAGAACGAGAAGAACGAAAATCCCCCAAAAATAGCTCCGAAAATACCCACGAAAATAGAAAAAGGAAAAGGAGCTCGGGAAATCAAATCATGGCACAAAGATGAGCAGCACAAACTCAATCACATAACCATGAATTCACCTATACAAACTAGGAATGATTCGAAGTAGTTCTAGGTGGAGGGGATGAAGGGGAAAACAAGTTCAAAGTAAAACCTAAAGAGATAACTAAAGAGATGACAGCCACCAGCCCTGAAGGGGCCTATTAGTAGTCCAAGTGGTGGTGTCCTAAAGACTAAACTACCCCTAAGTGATACATACCCCTCAGGGGCAAATTTGACATTTTGATCTCAGATATTTTCCGGCTCGGGCACCTTCCACTGCAAGCTAGCTTCCCTCCGACGCAAGCCTTGCAGTCACGCCGCGTGTCCTCCGGATCGAAGCTCCTCGACGCCGTTCTTGGGCCAGCCCAGGGGGGGCGGTTAAACCGGCCCTGGGGGGCGGTTAAACCGCCCCTGTCAGCCCACACAGGCCCAGCTGCCCAAGTCCGCCTCGTCGAGTCCTCGGTCCTTGGTTTTGAGGCCCAAACCAAGGGAAACCGTCCACCGATGATTTTGTGGCCAAATCACCAAACCCCGCGCGCAAACTTCGGTTGTTAGCCGCCACCTCGCGCCGGCTTCTCGTCCGCATACGAGCTTCGGTTGTGAGCCGCTACCTCGCACCGGAACCACGTTCCCTTGCTCGTTCTTGCCAGCATGTGAACCGCACTTGATCCACCGGCCATCGGGTCCCTCGAACCAAGCCTACTTGTCTCTCCGCTCCTCGGAGGCCGCCATGGCTAAGACCTTTCGCGCCTGTTCTTCACCTGCACCAATGCAACCAAGCCGCATTCTACACCTGCAATACTTGAGCCAAGGGAAACGTCAATCCACACCACGTTGTCAATCACTCATCACACCAGGAAGCGACCATCCACCGGTCCTCGGACACACTGGGTCCTCAATCTCCCCCTTGATGAGTGCATTGACAACACACACATAGTAACCAATTGATATGAAGAAAATATAAAAGAAATCGAAAACAAGACTCAAGCTAGTGACTAAAAGCAAGAACAAGCCAAATCAAAAGTCACTTAGCAAGAGAAAGCTCCAGAAACGCCGACCCTTCAAGAAGAAGCGAAAGGGCTCAACACCATCGGCAAAAGAGCAAAAGCACAAAGCACATATCACAAACTTCAAATCCTCCAACTCATTTTTCAGGACTCTCAAAGCACTCCCCCTGCAAAGATGCAACTCCCCCTAAACAAGTGAACTTGTGCGTGCGAAAATCACTCGAAAATGGCTCAAACCAACACAAACTTTGTGCTCTCAGCACAGGGGCGGTTAAACCGCCCAGGGGGGGGGGGGGGCGGTTAAACCGCCCCTGGCAGATGACCAAAGTGAAAAGACCCAAAATTTCACAAATCAACTCGCAACGATGCCGTTCTAACTTGAAAACCTTCCAAATATGCCCAGCAAGATATTCCAATGATCAAACTCTCAGAAACTTCGCAAATTTTCAGGAAACCTCATTTGGGCAAAACTTTCAACCTCTCACACAATTTCGACAAATTCTAGAGCAAAAGCTTTCTTCTAAATTCAGCAGCGACTCCCCCTTGCCAAATGCTCCAGAAATTCTCCCCCTTGTTGACAATGCACACATCAAGGCAAAATATACAAAATGCAACTACAAGCTTCTCAAATATACAATGAGCAATACAAAATGCTACAAGTTAGAGAAGAGGCATACAAGCTAGTTCATCATGTCACACGGGCATTGCCATCAAGAAGGTGAAGACATATATCCAATTGACAAAGCCATGAGCAAATTGTGGATTTTTATCAAAAATGTCACCGCATGAGCAAAGTCCTAACCATGGATTGTTTAAGCAAAAATAAACTTCATCTCACCAAAATCACCGAGTGATTGTAGATCTGTTCCCGACTGGTCTGGCCTCGCGTTCTGCGAAGGACTCAGCGGGGTAGATCCGGCATGATCAGATGCGATCGGACCGGATTGGGCCGTAATGGCTGAAGTCGGCGCCAGAGAGGAGACCTCCGTGGCGACCGTAGCTCCTGCCGCTTGGGTATCCAAAGCGGCGGTGATGACGTCCCCGAACTGGATCTCGACTTCGTCGACGTCCGGGAGGTTGCAGCTGTCCAAGATCTTGACGCGATCCATCGAGCTTACCAGATTGATCTCGGCGATATCCCCTACCTGGCGCGCCACTGTCGGTGATATTATCTCCGGCAGTCTTCCACGGGGTAGCCCACGGAAGTGATTTGTAATGTAGGGAAGATCGCAAAGATCGGAAGCAAGATGGTTAGGATGGACAGACACAGGGGTTTATACAGGTTCGGGCCGTCGACTCGACGTAATACCCTACGTCCTGTTTTGGGGTGTTGTATTGCGTGTTGAGTTGTTGTCTGATGAGTCGAGTTGTGGTCTCTTTTTGGAGGGGGTCCCTGCCCGCCTTATATATCGGGGGGCAGGGTTACAAGTCGGTTTGTATCCGATCCTATCTCTAAGAATCCTTTCCTTTTTTACAATAATTCCTATTCCAACTAGGACTTCTCTTTCCAGATCCTTCCTACGTGCGCCGACTTGTCCCGCACGTCCTCAGGTCCAGAACGATGAGGTGGGCCGCCCCCTTTTGGTGGGCTGCCAAGCTTGCTCGTGAGGCACCCAGGTACTATATCCCCCACACCCACACCACTTTTGCAATTGCACATTGGAAGAAGAGGTGCTCCACCGTTTCTGGTTGGGAGCAGAAGTAACATGAAGGATCACCACTCCATTTTCACCGAATCATATTGTCTTTTGTTAGAACCGCATTATTTTCAAGCAGCCAACAAAAAATTTTGATTTTGTATGGGAGTTTGGCCTTCCAAATGTGCCTGAAGGTATTTCCCACCCCTCTGGTGATATTGTCATATACAGATTTGGTTGTAAATGATCCCTTCTTGCTCCATTTCCACGTATCTACATCTTCACAGTTTTCAAATGTAAATGAGTAGGCCTTGTCTACAATCCCCATCCATTGTTCAAACAGGGGAGGAGTCAACCACCTCCTAAATGATACATCACCATTCTTTACAAGGAAGTTAAATACTGACATGTCTTTTTCCTGACATAGACTAAAAAGCTCAGGATGTGAGATGCACACAGAGTCCACTCCTAACCATCCATCTTTCCAAAAGTTTGTGTTTTTCCCATTTCTTGTTTGAATTCTCCTCCCTCTCAAGTAAATGTGTCTGACTTTTAGTAAGTCAGACCACACATGTGAATCATTTATTTTGTGTTTCACAGATAGGATAGAAACATTTTTTAGGTATTTGGCACTGACTATTTTTTGCCAAATCCCATTTTGCTTCTCAAGCTTCCACCACCATTTGCATAGTAGGCTTACATTCATTCTCCTGATATCCTTAATCCCCAGCCCACCTTTCTTCTTGCTTTTACAGATTACTTCCCATTTGATCAAATGATATTTTCTCTTTTGTCCCTTCTTCCCTCCTTGCCAGAAGAAGGATCTTCTCTGCTTGTCCAGTTTTGAAGTGGTAGTTTTGGGGAACAAGTACATGGACATATGGTATATGAATGCACTTGATAGACTTGAATCGATCATAGTGGTTCTCCCTGCAATGGATAGAGAATTACCTATCCATATTTCTAATTTTTTTCCCATTTTTCTCCTCCAGTGGGTACCAGTCACTTATTTTTAGCCTATTTGGGCTCACAGGTACCCCAAGGTATTTTATTGGGAATTTTCCATTCACACAGTTGAAGATTTCTGCATATTGCAGACATTTGTCATCATCCCCATGTATCAGGATCACTTCACTTTTTGTGAAGTTTATTTTCAATCCAGTCATCTGCTCATACATGTACAGGAGAATCTTCATGTTTCTTGCAACTTCAATATCATCTTTCAAACATATGATTGTGTCATCTGCATATTGCAAGATGGCCACCCCTCCTGGTATTAAATTGCTTGCTAGGCCTGTTATGAGGTTGTTGTTCTGAGCCTCCCTAACCATCCTAGCTAGACAGTCAGCTACAAAGTTGAACAGTATGGGTGACAGAGGGTCTCCCTGTCGGACCCCTTTTTGACTTACAAAATATGGGCCCATTTTGTCGTTTATTTTGACACTCAAGGTCCCTTTTGTTACAACACATTTGATCCAATCACACCATTTTGCACTGAAGCCTCTAATTTTGAGGCAGTCAAATAAGAATTCCCAGCATACTTTATCATATGCTTTTTTAAAATCCAGTTTCAAGATCACTCCGACTTCCTTTCTTCTTTTTGTTTCATGCATAACTTCATGCAGAGCCAACACCCCACTCATGATGTTTCTACCTTTCATAAAGGCAGATTGTGTTTCCAGGATTAGCTTTTCAGCTGAATCTTCTAATCTTATAGCTAATACTTTCGTAATCCATTTATATAGGCAATTGAGGAGACAAATTGGTCTGAATTGCTGTATTTTATTTGCATCAGCCACTTTAGGCAGCAGGGTGATTATTCCATAATTCAGCCTGCTCATATCCACTTGACCTTTGTGAAAATCATTAAAAAGATCCATGATATCATCTTTAATGATTTCCCAACTTGCCTGAAAGAACTCAATGGGAATGCTGTCTGGTCCTGCTGCTTTATTTTTTTCCATTTGGAACAGAGCATGCCTTATTTCTGATTCAGAAAAAGGTCTTGTGAGAATTTCGTTATCTCTTTCATTCACCATTTCATTAGGCCTCCACAGATTGCTATTTAAGGGGAAAATATTCCCTATGGCAGGGCCGAAGAGGTCTTTATAGAATTGAGTGGCGTGTCTAATGAGGTTGTCATCTCCTCTTATTTCGTTCTCCCCATCATTAAGTGTGATGATGGTGTTTTTCCTCTTCCTCCCATTGGCTATTCTATGAAAAAATTCTGTATTAGAATCTCCTTCAAGTAGCCATTTAGAGTGTGACCTTTTAAACCAATATAGTTCCTCTTCTTCTAATGTTTTGAGGATGCAACCTTGAATTTCCATTTTCCTGTGCATTTGTTCCGTGCTTAAGTGAGACTCCTCAATTTGTTCTAAGTTACTCAATTCCTCCTGCCACTCTTTCTTTTTCTTTCTCCTTTCTCCTTGTTTGTCATACCCCCAACCTTTGAAGTATCTTTTGAATTTTTTGAGCTTAATCTGTATCCTGTCCAATGCTGATTCAGCACGGCAGGGTTCCTCCCATATGGATTTAACTTTAGGGAGGAACTCTGGATGACTCATCCATGACAGCTCAAATTGAAATTTGATTTCCTTGGGTTTGTGCTGAGTGAGGCTTGACATAATTAAAGGGTTATGATCAGATAATTCTCTTGGCAATTTGTACAGGATTATTCTTGGAAATATATCCTCCCAGTCCTTGCTTATCAACACTCTATCAAGCCTTTCCAGGGTAGGATTATTCTGATTATTAGACCAGGTGTACTTTCCTCCCAGCATGTGTAGGTCTAATAGACCATGTGTATTTGTAATGGAATTAAAATTCCTAGAGTGTCTTGTCAACACCCCACCTTTGTTTTTATCAGAGATATATCTTATCAGATTGAAGTCCCCCCCCTACTATGTAAGGTTCTTTGCTGTCATTACAGAAGGATGCTAGCTCTCTTAAGAAATCTTCTTTATCCTCAGCTTGTGCTGGGCCATACACATTCATGAAATTCCATTTGACTCTGTTGATTTTATCCCAGAGATTTAGTTGTAGGATGTAGTTTCCTTCTTTGAAGGATCCCACATCCAGCACCTCCAAATCGATGCCACTCAGAATTCCCCCCGATTTGCCTCTAGAAGCTATCCATTTCCAGAGGTATCTCTGATTTGGATCGATTTGTCTCAGTGTTTTATCATCTAAATCGGCTTGCATGGTTTCCTGCAAGCCAATAACATAGAATTTATGCTCCATGATCAGATTTCTTAGGAATGATGAGACACCGTTTTTTTTATGCCCCTACAATTCCAAATGAAACCATTCATTTTTTACCTTTCTTTTTTGTCTTTGGAGCAGCATTAGGTAAGCCATGGATTCCTTGGCCTTTCCCAGTGCCACTCTTCGTTTTTTTGCAAGGGATTCCCCTGCTGTTCATTTTTTTTGGAGTAGGAGTATGCCACCCATATTTTTTTGGTGGTTTCCTGACTCTCTTGGAGGTCACCACCATGAACCCTTCATTGATGGAATCTGCTTCAGATTCCTCAGAGCTTTCGCTGTTTTCCTCCTCATTTGCATTATCTACCAGATCATTCACCAATTGTTTATCCTGATTCAGAATATCCAGTTGTTTTTTGTTTAGAGCATCTCTGGCACATTCCAAGTCTTTAACTATGTCAATGGCAGCAAAGTTATCACTATTTATCACTATCCCCATATTACTGGATCTATCAGCTATATCATCATTACTTAGAACATAAAAAGAGTTGGATGTATGTGTGTTACCTTCCCAAGACCTCTTCTTGTTGGTGCAGACGGATGTCGATTTCACTTCTGGTCCACCTTCCTTGTCCTGGGTCCTTGCACTCCATCTCCTCTCCACCCTTTGTTTCCTCATCAATTCACATGGGTTAATTAACTCTTTCAAGTTCAGCTCACAGGATTCAAGTGATACTTGGTCTGGTTGGTTGTCCATTTGGACCTTTCCTCCAGTACCATCACTATCCACTTGCATTTGTGGTTCTTCACTAGCAAGATCAAATTTGCCATTTGCTATTTCTCCAGTAGGAGTTTCCTGGCATCTTACAGACCAGACCCCAGTGTTCTTGGATGATGTGACACCTTTCTCACCAAACACATGCTTCACTTGGGTGGAGAAATCCTCACTGTCATCACTATCCTCATTGGCACT
Organism: Urochloa ruziziensis; assembly: GCA_015476505.1. Classification (NCBI taxonomy): domain Eukaryota; kingdom Viridiplantae; phylum Streptophyta; class Magnoliopsida; order Poales; family Poaceae; genus Urochloa; species Urochloa ruziziensis. Next base: position 34,458,101 of record CM027123.1, on the reverse strand, counting down.
TAAGTCTTTGCTTGGCTCATAAGTTGCTGCAGGTATTGCTTCATCTAACATGCTCACATCAATTGGGCTTTCCTTTTGCTTGTACACAGGAGCTGACTTGTAAGACCTATCAGTGTTCAGGGTTTTTGAACTTCACCAATTCCTGCTTTGCTTGCCTCAAACATATTGCTTTCACTTGGAAAATTGGATCCTCCTGTCTTCATCTTCTTCGGACTTGGTTGGACATCAGGCTCAGCTACCTTTGTAGCAGTTTTCTGTGGCTCCTTCTTAAGTGGTTCTGGTTCTTCCAATTCATAGTAGAAGTCATATATATGCAGACCCAGAGTGCTCTCAGCTGAATCAGGGACCTCATATATATTTCTGCAAGCAATGTTGATTCTCACATAATCTGGATTGAACCTTGTACTCTCATCTATTGCCATTGTCTTGCCAACCAATCCACCCACTTTTGCAATTGTTCTAGTGCCTCTCTGGTCATGGGGAATCCCTTTAACCTTGAACCAAGCCTGCTGTAGTTTGCCTTTGGCTCCCAGTGATGAAGTCCAGGGTTCAATTGTGAGTTGAGCATCAACATTTTTCATTCCAAGCTTGAAGTTGCTGTAATCCTGAACCATTTTTGGATTAGGGAACCTCATGGTAAATTTGTTGTCGGCCACCTGCCTAGCATTCCATCTCCAGTAATCATTACTGAGAATGTGAGCAAACTCAGCCTCAATTTGTCTAGCTGTTATCTCAGCACTTGTTACTGTGATTATTGTTGTGCTAGATTTATCTTTCAATGCTTTAGGATCAATGTGTTACTCAATGAAGAAGAAGCTTTGGTCATTGACCTGAGCTGCACAAAATTCAGGGCCAAAATTCCATATAGGCTCTCTTTTGCATTCAAAAGCTCCATGGCTATTTAGCCCACACAACTCACATGCTTTTCTCTTCTTACACTCTTCAGTTATGTGATTCTTGAGGCCACAGAAAGAGCATCCCCCCTTCCTAGAAAGCTTTTCCTCTGCCAGATTTGTTTGCTTTACCTGCCACCCAGCTGAATTTCCAGATTCCGGAGCAGATTCCTTCCCCCTGGCTATCTCATCCTTGTTCGCATCCATTTTGGATCCCTTCGACTCATCCTGGTGAGCCCAACGATCCGGACTTCCCCAGAAGCATTTCCCCCTTGCTTGTTACTCTCTACCGCACGTTCCCAAGCTGCATTATTGCCTGATATCTCCCCCCTCTCGGATTGACCAGAGCCATGGGAATTTCGGTTCTCACCTGAGCCTGTTCCGAATTGACCTTGGTGCCCGCCACGCGACCCACCGACCTCGGAGCCATGACCGCCCGTGCCTCGTCCCAGATCAGCTCTCTGCCAGGTGTTGCCTCGTCCTCCGGTGCGGCCGACGCCACGGCCCATGCGACCGGCGCCGAACCCATCCCTTCGGTTTCCGCCGCGATTCGCAGCAGGATACGCCATCTCGTGGGGTGGAGAATCCCTCACCACTTGTGCGTAGGATCTGGGTTGGGGATGGGGTTTGGAACTAGACTCTCGCCCCGATTCTGCAATGGATTTTGCAATGGATTTCTGTATATTCTGCGTGGCTAGGGTTTGAGATCTGGATGAACTGGTTGAGGGGGAAACGACTGCGGTAGGTGTGGGTGCGGTTCCTTGCCGATTCGGCTGAACCTGACCTCGATTCGAGGTCCCCTCACCTTCCTGGATCTCCGTCACATCCCCATCTTGCCCTAGGTCGACGCCACGTGTGGATTCGATTGGATGAACGCCCAAAATTCCTTTGATAACCTTACACGCCGGCTGTGATTGTACCCTGGGTGGGCACGACGGGTTCCGCCCGAACCCGACCAGGTGTGGATCGATCCTTCCATGCGCCCGGTTGTCGTGTTCCCTCGCTGTCACGCGTCCTCGCTCCGTTCGATTCCGCGCCGACTCCCATCGTAGCTGGATACACGTACCCTTCAACTTCACCGTGTCCTGCTCGAGCCTCTCCGCCGGGAAGCGGGGCTCGGAGCAAGCTCGCCGGAACGCTCTTGTCGTCGTGTCGACCGGGAACGCGAGGGTGTCGCTGAGGGCGTGCCCTACCGGAGGTGGACGACGGAACATGATGCCCGAGCCGCTTATCTGTTCGCTCAAACTCCTTCTCAGTTGGCACGGAGCACAACACCTTCAATTTCTCTATGACTTCCTTCTTCTTGTGACGCCTCCACATGTTGGCAGCAAAGTGCCTCATGCACCACCGGTGCACTAGGGGTGGATATCCATCCATGTGGTCATTTGCACACTTGAGAAGTCTAGCGTGACGGTCTGAAATCATACAAACCTGCCTAGACGGCCCAAGAACATGACGTCGGACTAGCTTCATGAACCAAGACCAGCTCTCAAGGTTTTCAAACTCTACAACGGCAAAGGCAAGGGGCACAATCTGCGACTCTGCATCCACCGAGACAGCCATCATAAGGGTACCCTGATACTTGCCTATAAGAAATGTACCATCCACGAGTATAACAGGACGGCAACGCTGGAATGCTAGTAGACACTGTGGGAAGCCCCAGAATACCCTATGCAAGACATGCTTCAACACACCATTCGGACTTTGCATCAAACCGGTGGTGTAAGGAAACCATTTCACTCCAGGGTTGAAATGGGCCATTGCTTGTAGCACTCGAGGAACATGGCCATATGACTCGGCCCAATCACCCCATAGCATGGCAATGGCATGCTGCTTGGCCCTCCATGCCTTTGAATACTTCACACGTTAACTGCTAAAGGCAAATATGGATTCAATGAGTGAGGGAATTGATGTATCATTGTCCTTCATAACAATTCCAAGAATTCTACGGGATAGATCTTCAACAATTGGTGGCACTATAGGCACCGACCCAACATCAACATGCCCCTCATTGTCACCGTCTGCCTCCTCTACTTCATTCAGAGGGTCTACTACATTTTCAATTGGTGAGCTAAATTCTTCTTCTTCTTCTTCACCATCGTTGTCCTCATCACCTCCACCTTTAGACCCCATTGATATATCATCATCATCATGTTCATTCTCCTCTTGCTCAAATACACCGGGATCAAAATCATCAACGGCACGAGCCATATCAAATGGGTGATCATTGCAAAATCGCTCAATTCCAACATTATTGTCTAGTGGAGCTTCATCCAAATGACTAACGTTAGATTGTTGAGTGAGATTCTCAACCGCTATATGCTCAACCTCGAGTCTATAAACTTCTTCGGCGCTACTCCGGGTCCTACGTCATATGTCAACCGCAACTTCATAGCAACCAACGTTAGCCCCTGCAACTACCTCCTTATACTGCCGCCAATGCGAATCGGACGACAAATCCATCAACACATAATGTGACCTAGCTTTCCCACAATCAAATCGGCCTCTCAATTTGACATCATCCGCACGACAACCATATGTGCTAATCATACGCTGAACCACATCATTCAAACTTGGAGGCGAATCAAACAACTCTACTTGCTCATTCATTTTCTCAAACTCCCCATCCTCTTTCACAATACCACCATGAAAAATACGAACTAAACGATCCATCTACAAAATACAATTCATTTCACATACCTCAATTAATAAATAATACATAGAAAATATAACTAACTTGGCTACATTGATGCAATTATACCATCTAAACTACACTACACAATCCAAAAATATTTCACAAAATCAAGTCATGCAGCTACTTCTACACGTAAAAATCACGAGCAGAGCAACGATAGCGACTCCCTGAAGCATCAATATCAATTAATCGAACCTCTAACTCATCACATTTCGAAATCAAAACCCTAACCCTAGGGACACATCCATGCAAATATCTCACAAATAACTAGCTAATCGAGGGAAAAAAGTAGGGGAATACCTTCACCACGAGGTGGGGAATGTTTTCCCCCTCTTTTCCCACCCCAAAACGCCGGATTTGGGGGAAATGGGGGCGACGGCGGCCGCCCGCGGTGCTGGGAGGCTGGAGCGCGCGCGGTCTGGAGGAGGAAGAAGGGAGGGAGGAGGAAGGGTGGGCCGCGCTCGGCCTGGGGTTATGACGCTGCCGCGCCGGACCGCCTGGCGCGTCAAGACTTGACGCGCCAGCGCCGACGGCGCGTCAAACCCAGGCCCACCACGAGCCACGCTGGTGCCCTCCATCAGCGGGGAAGCCAGCGTGGCTGCCTGCCGCGCCAAAGCATGTGGCGCGTCAGGGCTGACGCGCCACATGCTTTGGCGCGGCAAAGGCTGCTCGCCGCGCCAACATGGCAGGCGCATCCAAAAGGGTCAGATCCGAAAATAAATTTCTCATAGGGTTAATGTTGAAATATTATTAAAAAAGGGTTAAATTTTAAAAAAAAATCCTCTAGAGCAGCTCAAGAGGCAGAGCATTTCTGCCCCACTCCTCTCAGGCTGCCGGTTAAAGTGAGGCCAAACGTTCTGATGATTTAAGTCTGGGTAGTATTTTGTCTGATTTTAAGTATTCGATGAGTTGGAACGGAATGGTTCTGAAATCTGGAGAGGAAAAACTTAGACTGAGGCCATAGTTGAGAAAGACGAGTATGATCTTTTTTTTCTTCCCGTGTTGACAAGCTGGGCTAGGCCCGTATGCACTGGATATTACAATTGGTTCTTTTGTATGCACGGACTGCAACAATCTTCTCTTGCGCGCGCGCACACACAAAGTTAGCCACTCTCTTTAAACATAGGAGAAAGTGCTGCGATTCTTTAACGGAACACAAACTACAGAGCTAGGGCGAGACATCTTTATCTTTAGCAAAGGGAGGGCGCGGGAATTTCATGCTTTGGAAAAGAGAATCGAATGCTGCTGGCTGTGAGAAGCAAAGCACCCAGGACCCAGCCATCCAAGCGTACATGGATGAAGCCAGCAAGCAAGCAGCCATGTGCTAGCAGTTTCAGAGAAAGGAAGATAGCTGCCGTGGTGCTTGACAACAGTTACACTACTGCTCGATCTTCTGCCCTCTCGAATCGCGATCCTATTTCTGGCCGGCTTTCCATTTGTTCTGAAGGTAAGCTCTGACCAGTATGCATGGAAGTTTGAAATTACTACTGAGGTACCGCTGCTTGTTTACATTAATCACATTTTGATCGATGGTCTATGCAGGTGGCAGGTGTTGTTGATCGAACCAGCGGATTCATGGGTTAGAAAAGATTGGCATTCGTGCATGCATTTCCCGTCTGTTGGTCTTCTAATACGAGGAATTTCATCATGGCCCAATTGGTATGGCACTAATGTAATTCATGTGATCGAAGCATTGCTACTTTAATCCAATCAAGTTTTTGGGACACCGGTGCTCTCTAATAGCTTACATGCGACATGCATTCGTATCGGATATACTAGTTACGAAAGCAAAGCTGCAACAAATTAATAACGTGGCTTTATTTAATTTGCTTCTGCTTATTTCACTTCAGGAACTCGACGCAAGAGACGTCGACAGCGCCAGAGAAAAGATATTTAACTGTATTCGGCTCAACAGAGACAAGAAGGTCCTCTATTTTAATGGTTGGAGTAACTTTGGGGAGGCCCCAGTCCTCAGATCCATAGCACAAGAACTTCGGACAATCAAAGCTAAGAAAACTCCTATTGAATTATGTTTTGACATAATAATATACATAGATTGCTCAGCATGGAAAAATAGAAGGGAGATGCAGAAGAAAATCGCAGAGGAGTTAGAACTTGACCTTGAAACAATGGCCATGTTTGATAAGCAGGATGAGGTGGATGATTTCAATGGTGTGGACCAAGATTCTAGGGATGTGCTACGAAGTGTTTCAACGGCGATCGACCAAAAGTTGGGTCACCGAAAATTTATAATGATTTTTCTGAATGGAGGTAAGGATGAGGTTGATGTAAGTAGGTTCGGTATTAATCCTGAATACCGTGACCATACGATTATATGGACCTTCAATAGACTGTATCTGACCATACGTGAGGACGACATTGAGATAAAACGCAAGCTAAGATACACAGACATTTTTGTTCTCGTCAGTTGGACGGCCAATGGCTTAACAAGTTCAGAGTTTTGTGCAGTGCTGCGTGAAGTGGCTGCTAATATAGTTGCTCGCCACCCATGCACGCACAACATCAACCTAACTATGGTAATGGAGTGTTGCCTGTACGAGTTATTCATGCAATACAGTTTTCACAGAGCCACTAGTTTTGCTTGGGCAGCTCATGCTCCCAACTACTGGATGTGTGATGGGATCATTAAAGAGGATGGAAAAAAGGAGATTTGTAGAAGTACATTGCATCAGGAAATACATTGGGAGTGCGATGCTTCACTGCTCGACTTAGTGTTTGAAGGGCTGATGAAAGATCCGGAGGCTCCATTTTTTATAGTCAAAGATGACATTTCCTTCTTAGAAATGAGACCTTGTCGTTGGATTTGCGTCACATCAAAAGATTTGGTAAGAATACATGTAGATATAAAGACTAGATTTAAAATGGCATCATCTTTGTTTGTAGCACTTGAAGAGTCTGCTAAACCCCCATGCTTACCAAATGGGTTTCTCAAACATTGCAGCAACCTTTGCGTGCTAGCTCTCTCTCATTGTGCCTTTAGTTTTGTATCACCTCCTTTCCTCCGCTGTCACAAACTGAGATTCCTTGGATTGGATCATTGCTCACATGACAACACAAGTGAAGCAGAGGACAATGCGAACTGGAAATGTCTACAAAACCTATGGGTACTTGACTTACGTTACACAGAGTGGGATGATATCCTATCTAAAGAAAAGATGAACATCATGGCCAACCTCAGGGAGGTAAATATCGAGGGATACATGTGTTGGCAGTTGATAGCTATATTTCATAGAAGATTGCCGTACCTCCAAAGGCTTCGGATAATCAAACCTACACATAAGGCAAAGACATCAACTGAAAGCAGCTATTCATTTATGGACAAGACAGAGTTAGAAATACTAGATTTGTCCGGAAACAGAGACATGGAAAAGCTATCAATAAGCTCATCAATGGCAAGGAGCCTCCTAGTGCTTATTCTAGATGGTTGTGATGGGCTAGAGGATGTTGTTGTGCCTGATGGGCTTCCCTCCTCACTAAGGTTATTCAGCTTTGATGGATATGGGCCAGCAGCCCGTTGGATGTCATCTTTTGAGCTACCACTACAAAGTTCTGAAAGGGAGCGTCCACCTAATGCAGATAAAAGGGTTGTGAAAACCTCCAAAATATCCCTTCAAGGTTGTACACAGTTAGAGAACTTGTTTGTACGTGGGCTGCCTAATCTTGTGGAGCTAGACCTCTCTGGGTCTGCAATCAAGGTGCTTGACCTTACAACTATGGTGGTAGATGTCCCTGGGCTCAAGCGGCTGTTTTTGCTGGGTTGTGAACACCTTAGTGCAATAAAGTGGGGTTCGTATGATTCAATGAAACAGCTAAAGCTGCAGTTGTTGTGCATTGACACACGACATAGAAGGGTACCTGGATTTACTAGGCCATCCCTTGCCCAGCATAAATCTTTGTCTTTGCAATTGCATGCCACTCTTGCGGACGCGAGGCTCACGAGGACCTTGTATAAGTTGATCCATCATTACGAATCTCGTCTTTATTTTGGTGAAAGATATTACTATAAGGGTGTTTATTTTAATATCCAAATCACCTCTTCAATTGAGTATGGTGGGGAGATGATTCAAATTCAACCCAGTAATCGGCAGCACCATGTTCCAGTGAGAGGGTATGGTGATGTATTTTCCAATATTGGCGATGCCCCAATGTTGGCCTTCCCGCAGCCTCCGACTGAGCGGTTGGGTCGTCATATTGAGATTGGCAGTGGGAGCCGTGGCTTGGAGAGTGCAGTAGCAGAATACAATTCTTTATATGCTCTAATGGAATGGCACGTTGAATCCCTATATATGCACGATGCCTTGACTAGCGCTAGCATGCCTACAGGTAGCTTGAAATGGTTAAAGTGGTGCCGTGTGGAGAGTTGCCCCAGAATTGAGACAGTTTTCCCTTCAGATCCAACTAACTATGCAAGTATGCTAGAGACCATCTGGGCATCCGATCTCCAAATGGCCCGGTGCATTTGGAGCAAAGGTACCCAGTCAATTCCATCCTTTGAAAATCTGCAGCATCTGCACCTGCGCTCCTGCCCAAGGCTCCAGTTCGTGCTGCCGGTGTGGGTCGCCTCCTTCCCCAGCCTGGAGACCCTCCACATCACCCATTGCGGCGACCTCACGCACGTCTTCGTGTTGGACGGAAGGTACCCACAGGAGATAGTCACCTACGGCGTGCCGTTCCCGAACCTGACAACCATCCACTTCCATGACCTGCCGAAGCTGCAGCGGATCATGTGTGAGGTCAAGATGTTGGCGCCCGCGCTAGAGACCGTCATGATCAGGGGATGCTTTGCCCTGCGCCAGCTGCCGTCCTTGCAGGGACGCAGGCGAGGGGCGAAGAGGCCGACCGTGGAGATGGAGAAGGACGTGTGGGACGCGCTGGAGTGGGACGGGCTGGCCGCCGGCCACCACCCCGACCTCTTCGAGCCGCCAGTGCACTCACGCTACTACAGGCGGAGGCGCCTCCTCAGGGGCACCGTCCTCAGGTACGTACCTATACACGTGCTCTGCTCTGCGTACTTGTCGATGAACTAATCCATCAACATCTTTTAGCTCTGCCCTTGACTGCACACTGACATCTAGAACTATGCCACTTGCATTGCCTAGGTGAGCCCTGAGCCGCGCATCAATGGCTTGGCCCGCGACGGATGTTGTGTTTCGTTCATGAAGTATGTGTGCCGCTGAATCTGGATTGGTTTGTTGGATGCTGCTTGAGCTGCTCCCTTTGATTGAGTTTGTTGTCAGGTACCGGCCTCAGTCTGCCTGTGCTGATGGCCATGTTGGCCTAGTGGTTGTCGTGTGCTTTGGAATAAAAATGCCGCCTTGTTTGTGGCGCCTGCGCGCGTGTTGCGCTCGGACTGCCAGACACTGGTGGGCATGGTGTGTGCTCTAGTGTGTGGCTTGCAATTGTTTGGACAATGAAGCAGCAGCTGATCTTGGAGTGACTAGGACTGCCCACCTACTGCGTGTGTGTTTGATTTGTGTGGCTTGATGAGTGCCTGCTACGCCGTTTGACATGGAGTGCGCTGCACGAGTTTCTTTGATATGTAATAATGTTTGACAAACCAAGCGACAGTTGATTTGTGTGCCTGAATCCCGCTGCTGTGATTTATCAACCACTTATTAAGCTTCAATATATGATGTGTTGTGGTGTGTGAATTATTCTTGCCAGCGTCAGATGGTACATGTTTGTATCCATGCATCTGTTTCCACTTGGGAGAAGAGATTGACAAAGGTTCTATATTAATCATTAAGCAGCACATGATTTTAGCATTGCCACCAACAAAACAAGTAGCTAGTTATGCAGCACTAGAAGTGCCATTACACTGAGGAAATCTTGATTTTGCTAGAGTATGGAGATAGTTTCTGTTTTCATGTTTGTGAACTGCTCTGTTTCCTCTGAATCCCCAATTCTTGGGAGCTGCAACGTCTCTTGTTCTATTTCTTCTTCCTTCCCCAGCCCTACAGAAACTTCTTTTCACATTTCGTTCCATACTTAAACAAGCATAAACAATCAGTCGTTCATCGTTCTTTTTAGGATCCTTTAGAAACAACGCTCAACTGGTCGCTACATGCAAAGTCTGGAGTGCTGACCGGGGATTCCTAATTTACGGGTACCCTTCAGTTAAAAAAAAAAATTACTGGTACCCGTAAGTTAGGCTCCGTCCGCTCGATCGGACAGCACTCCGACCTGCTGCAGTGAGGTTCCGCCCCAATCACCCCACTACACACTACGTCTTTGAACGCGGGCCCACGTCGTCGGGTCCACCCCACATGCACCCTCCGGCTGCAAAACAAAATTCAACGGAAAAGTTTACATCAGATTTTTTTTTAAATGTTGTAGAAAGAAATGAAGAACTTTTCAAAAAAGTTTCACAAAACATTTTTAAACAGTTTCGCAAAACATTTTGAAAAAATTTCAAAAAAAATTAAAAAGGAAGAGAAAAAAATTTCAGAAAATTTTCTCAAAAGGAAAGAGAAAATATTTTCAAACAATCATAAAAAATTGAAAACAGAAGAGAAAAGATTACCAAAAAATTACAAAATATTTTTGAAAAAAAATGTTACCTGCCCGTGTAGATCCCACCGCTGCAGCTCGGCACGCTCCGCTGTCGGCCCGCCGGGGCCAGCGCCATGGCCGCGTTGGAGCTCGTCAGAGTGCGGTAAGCTCACCGCCGCGCAGATCCAGCCGCCGCACACCAGTCACCGGGGGAAGGATTGGGGAGGAACCGCGCCATGCCTCCCACGGCTGCTCTGCTGCAGCCGGTCGCCTCCATCCCCGGCAGCGGGGGGGGAGGGGGGTCGCAGCTCGCCGGCACGGCACCTGGGGCCGGCGGCGGGGCATGGCTCGTCGGCGAGGTCACAGGGCCTAGGCACAGCGCATGTGGCAGGGAACGGCGACAGGCAGGCGGAAGGAGAGAGAATGAGGTGGGAGTGGATAAGCACGGGGTGTGGGGACCATCCTTCGGACGCCCTTTAATTACCTGTATCAGTCCCTGGATCAGTACGCTGATACAGGTTTTACACAGGATTAGAACCGGAAGCAATAAAAGCGCAGCAAATGAAGAACAACTACCTTCGCCTTAGCGGAGAGCGGCATTATGACCCATTCCATGGAGGGAATGGACCGAGGTGCCCTACATTTCCATGTACCTGTAACAGTTGAAAGCAAGGCTGAGTACACCTATGATTGGTACTCAGCAAATCCTGTGTAAAGTTATGATGCATGCATGGGTGTCAGTGTTATCCTAAACGCTAAACGGTAAACAGTCGGTCACCCACCGTTTAGCTCATTATACGGGCTAAACGGCCAATTAAACAGATTAAACGGCCATTAAACGGGCTAAACAGATGATTAAACGGACACAGTTAGGCACTGTGTAGCGTTTAAACGGTTTCTAAACGGGCTAAACGGCCGTTTAGGCGAACAGTGATGGGTGTGAGGTTATCCTTTGTTGGAAATGTAAAGTGAGGTTATATGTTCATAACAAGGGGTGGGAGAGGAGGATTAAATAGTTGTTTGGTCCTGGAGGAGAATTCTCATCCCAGTCAGTCCCCACATTTTAGTTCCATCCCAGAGACCATCAGGGTCCCTCTGGGCCGGCTTATGCCTCGCTCCTTTGGGCCTCCGCACATCTCACCATCTCATATTTTAATACAGGTGAATTCTAATCAATAGGGGCTTTGACTATATGGGCTCATGACCGTGAGCCACGGCTATCCGGATAAGTTGGTTACTCTGCAGAGCTTGTACCCTATGCCATACGGTCGGTCAACACATACCTCCGCGAAAGGTAGTGCTAACCTACGAGACCCTTACCTGCTGGTGTCTGTCTCCATACAACATTCCCTAGGTCCAGCCACAGATAGTACTGGAGGCTAAGCAGGGGCTACTAATCATCCGCCTCGCGGATATCAACCCGGGTTTTTGAGCTCATAAATTAGGGCCCTCGGCCCTTAGGGTCTCCGACACTGTACTCTAGTCAACCTGTGCCGCCCAGTCCCAGCCCTCTGTCTGGGGCTGTCTCCAATACATCTGTTTCCCGACTTGGCGCGTGCACAACTAGGCACGAGGCGCTACCTAGTTCGCCGGTCGGCACTCTGCACCAATCGTTCGGCTCCTTGGGATGGATTGGCTAGGATCTGCTAGCGGGGTGTGGGTCAAGGCCTCACATTACAGGTCATTCCCGAAGGCTATGTCCTTTTTGGCCCGTTCGGCGGTACTGGCATTAGAAAGACTCTCCCGTGAACCGGTCCTTATGTGACCAGAGCAAGCCTTTGAGACAGGATCCTCTGCCGAGGCTGCCTCCCTTACTCGCAAGTCCATCCTTAGGGGTTCTATTCTTAGTTGGTTCATTTTATATTAAGTCCAACATTCTCTCTCTCACCTCTCGGAAACTCTTCAGAATAACAAAAGGTTCAGAAAGTTTCTAAGAAATATACTTCTAAATAACACTCGGTCATCGACGGGTCGTGACCGGGGTTATTAATGGGTTGTTTGGCTAGAAATGGCTTTAAACCAAAGTGGAGGTGAAATATAGAGGGCTCTCCTTAGGATTTAATAAAATATGCGGTCCATATTATTAACTTGGTGGATTTATTATGCAGGAACTGGGACTGGCATGACCAAGAAGTTGGTTGCCAGGACTTGCCTTCATGAACGGTACTTGGACGTCTGCTAATGCGTACGTATGCTCGATGCTGATCAGGCGTGGCTTCTGGGTCTTCCGGAGCTTCGACATCTTGGTTGGGGCCTGGTCACGCCATCGACCTATCGATCAATAAAATATGGAAAATAACATTCAATAAAACAGTACATCAAACAATTCCTATAGAATGGAAATAAAGGATAAAATGGGGAGGTGAGGGTTATTGAGAGATAATCCATTAATTATGGTAAATAATTAATGGACTTAAAGGAACGGAATTTTCGAGAAATTGATAAATAATTTCCCCGGAGGTGATTGAACGGTCGGGGAGTTATATAGATTTCTAAGAGATAATCCCCGAATGATAGTGGCATCTAAGAAAGGTTTGGAACAGTGGATACGGGGATTATTGGATCGCTAGGCAATAATCCCAAGGTAATTAATGGATGATTATATTAATTATTTAGAAATAATTTTCTAAATAATTAATGGGATGGAATGGATTTGGGTAGCACAACAGTTAGGGTTTTATCAAATCCCAGGGTTTTGATCGGGCGGTGAGATGGCGCCCTTGGGGGTTCAGACGGGGTTTCGGCGGGGCATTAGGGTAGAGCGATTGGGATTTGGAGCTAGGGTATAAATCCTAGGCCATTAAGCACATGGAAATGCTTAGAATATTACCTAGTATTTATGAAAATTTATGGGGCTTTTATGGAGCTTCGGAATTGAAATGGGAATATTTGGGGTACACATAAGGAGATTTTCTATTGGATGAAAGTTGCTCTTTCGGTGTTTGGGGTCAAAGAATATCCTAAAATGGTTTGGATGGTTCTAATAGGTTTAGAAATATTCCCAATATTTTTGGAGAATTTTGGGGAATTTTTGGAGTGGAGGAAGTGCTTGAAATAAAAACTTGTGTACGGTTTTGGGTGTACCTAGCAATTTCCAGGGGCGCTGACACAGGCGTGGGGTCCGGCTGGCGCACTGCTCCATGCGCCGGGTACACGGGCATCATGGACCGCGAGGGCCACGGTCTGCGGTCCACTAGACCACGCCCACGAAGACGGGAGGGAGCGCCGTGGGATGGCGGGGGCCTGCGCCGTTGGCTCGGGGGGACGGCGTCAGGCGCCGCTAACGGCGTCACGGCCGGCGTAGCCAGGGCCCCTGGCAGTGCGAGGGGGCGAGGAGGAGGACGGTGTCAGGTGACGGCCATCGTCGTCTTCTCCTCTTCCCCTCCCCCTCCCCCTCTCCCTCTATCTTCCTCCTTTCCCTTTGCCGTCAGAGCAGGGGAAGGAGTGGGCGGCCGACGGCGGTAGGGAGCGGCCGGCGGTGCGCTGTGGCGGGCAGTGCCGTTGCGCGCGCGCGGTGGGGTGGTGCGGCCCAGAGCGGCGCTAGCGGCGGCTCGGCGTGGTGGGGTATGCGACGGCGAAGGGCGCGACGCGGCGCGGAGTGCGCGGCTTGGCGCGGGGGTGGCGGGCGACAGCACGGGGCGCAGCGCGGCGACGGCATTGGAAAGGCCGCGGTGCGGCACGTGGTTGTGCGGCGCAGCGTGGCGCACGGTGGCGGAGCAGTGCTGGCAGCAGGCTCGGTGGACGGCGGCGTGCGACGGCGCGCGCGGCCAGGCTGTGCCGGTGGTGCAACAGCGGCGGCGTGGTCGCGGTCGTGGCAGAGGGATGAGGAGGAGCTTGAGCTCAGCTCCGGCGAGTTGTGCAGGGGAAGGAGGGGCGACCCTCTATTTATAGGCCGAAGAGATGCCGGCAGCGTTGCCACGTCGCGGGGGAGAAGGGTGTGAACAGCCGGCGGAACTTGTACGCGCGGCGGCTGGGGAAGTGCTCAAGCTCGGCGGATGGCGGCGTCGCGCAACGCTCCGGCCTCCGGGGCTTCATCCTGACCGTGCTGGGAGGAATCGAGCGGTGGGGATGAGCGCCTGGGGAAAGGCATGGGTGGTTGGGCACCGGTATGGGCGCGGCGGCGGCCATTAATGCCGGTGGCCGAGAAGTGACGCCAGCGGCGGCCGCGGCTCGGCCAACGGGGTTGGTTGGCGCCGCACCGTTCATGCGGTGGCGCGCGGGATAGCCGCCACACGTCACATGCGTGCTCTGGAGGCGGATCTCGGCCAGTGGCCGGAGATCGGGCGACGGCGAGCAGCTCCGGCGCAGCCGCGAGGGAGGGGGAAAGGAAGGTGGGGATGGGCGTGACGTCACGCGGCGTCAGCACGCGCGTGAACCAGGCCGTGGAGGAGAAAGGGAGGAATGGGCCGAACTCACGCGGGCTGGGCCGAGCGGAGGAGGAGAGGAGCGGCCCGCGCGCTGGCCGAAGGAGGGTTAAAGGCGAGCGAGGCTGGAAGTTGGAGGGAAAAAAGTAGACTTCGGCAATGGGCCGCGGGGATGGCTGGGCCAGAAGGGAAGTTGCAGCCCATCTATCAATTAAAAGGCTTTTCTATTTATTTGAAAGGGATTTGAGTTTAGAATTTGGATACGGATTCAAATTCGAATAGAGTTTGAGTGTGAGGCTTGAGATGAACATGTACTTGGGCATTTTGGATAGATTGGGAGATAGGGGATCAATATTTAAATTGGATTTAAATATAAATTCCAAGAGTTGGAAAAAGAGATTTCTAAACATACAAGTGCAACATATATGTCCAATTAAATGCATAGTTTAATTTAGGAAATATATTCTAAGAATTGTTAGGAAAGGATATATGTTTAATTTCAAGAAAAATTTTATAAAGCCTATATTTCTAAATGCCTTAAAAAGCAGGGTGTTACACGGGCAATGTGAAGAGAGGAAATGTTGCGGGCCCTACAGAAGGATAGGAGGCAACTAAATTCAAATAACAAGGATTTACATAAACAAGGAAGTAGCCTAGTGGTAGACGAGCTTAGTGCTAAAGTCTCTAGTGCAGGGTTCGAATCATATTAATGCTAACTTTTTTTGGTTTGGATTTTTCTTGGGTTTTGATTGCACCTCAGCGGGTGGTGACAGGGCTCATAATCAATTTGTTTGGATTTTTGTTTTATTTTTATTACACCTCGGCCGGTGGCTGACATGGCTCATAATCAATTTGTGTCGGTAAAATTTGGATGCTGTCGCGAACCCAAAAGCCAAGTTCGAATCTTGTCTGAGCACTTTCTTTTCTTCTCCTTTTTGCATTTTCACGCACCCACCAGATTACCATGTATTAGTGGACTATACTGTGAAGGATTCGTTAAAACGTCTATTTTGAGTTTGATCCATGGTTAATAAACTTTTAATGTTTATCTAATCGTCTACTTACCAATGCCTAATATTTTCATACAATTTTGACCATTAAGCTGATATATATAATAAATTTATGCGTATTCGACGATTACATATATTTTTTTAATCATTACGTTTCATCTTAGTATATTTTTTATACAAATAAGTAGTAATAAGATCGCCATAGGTAAATTTTAATCCTGGCTCCGCCACTGCCGGGCGTACGCGTGGAAGGTCACGCCCACCCGTGATATTAGCTTTGCGGTGTTGACCAATACAATATGGAACCGCTTGATGTTATTATTTATGTATATGCATCACATCCACTAGTAGAGAGATAGGATTTAGTACCGAGACAATTTAGTACGCGCCCGCCGAAAAAATTAAATAAAAATACTTAAGAACTCCAAGCCTGCACACATGTATCGTCACAAGTCACAAGATTTTTTCACGTGTACGTGACCGGGAGGATTCAAACCTGCAACCTCCAGCCTCGCGCGTAGCTTTCTTACCATCCCACCTGCCTATGTATAGCCTGACTAAGTGGGACAGCCTTTCCTTTTGAAGTAGCCATGAAGGCTCATTCAGAACCGGCTAGGGTTCTTAACCGGTACTAAAATGGCCGAGACATTTAGTACCGGTCCATAGCATCACTCGATACGAAAAGGTGACATTTAGTACCGGTTGGTGTTATGGCCTAGTACTAAAATGGCTTCGGATTTCCAAAGTTTGAAGTCAGTACTAATGTACGTCGACGAAAGGTGATTTTTCTAGTAGTCTCAGACATGCATAGTGGAATTCAAATATATACAAATCTGAATCATTGGACACTTATCAGCAAGTCATATAATTCATTAACAGGACTATGAAAAGATGAGTCGACACTGCACCCCCTATAGAGGGAGAGAGGGAGTCAAGTGTAAATGTGCTCGTATAGCCTAAGAAGGGAGGGGTGAATTAGGCACTTCTTAAAACCTTAGCTCATGGCAACAACTAGTTTACACAAAATATAAGCTAAATTATTCTATCTAAGTGTGCAACTAAAGTTTCTTCCTATGATTACACTCTAATTCAAAAAAGTTTTTTGCAACCTAGAGCCAATTGTATCAATATGCTACTCTATGAAAGTGAGGCATACAAGTTACAAGTATGAAATGCGCAAACGTAAAGGAGAGAATTAGAGAATACAAACTTGACGCCACAATTTATCCCGTGGTATCGGTAGGCAGATGGCGCTCCTAGTCTACGTTGAAGCTCCACAAAGGATATCTGGTCACCAAATGAAATCTCACTGTCAAAATCTTGACTCGCCACAAAGGCCTTTGCCACTAAGGCGCACTCGCTAAGTTGGATGAGTCACTCATCATAAATACAAGTCTCACCTCACCTACTCTTTGATCACCTTGATATCATTTCCACTAAAGAGCTTCTCCATGAAGAAAGAGGGTCTCCACGTCCCGTGTACATGGTCGCCATCGCTGCTTCACACCAAGCCGGAGGGTCTATGACTTGCCGACAAGTCACTTAGACTCCAAGATGCGAGCCATGTGTCTCATACAGGATATGGTTCACTCTAGAACCAGTACTCAATCGTGTAGCACCTTGCTCTCACTTACCCTACGCACACTAAACACTCTCTAAGCTTGTGCTAAAAGATTTTGGATGATTTCTTTAGCAATTTGGTAGACTCCATCATACTCCAGCAACGCCAAATGGATGAGTAGAAAGGGTATAAATAACCCAAGAACTTGGAAGAGTCATTGCCCCAAAGCATCACAATAGCTAGTTAAAGTAGCCTTGACTGGAGATGATCCTGTCGGTTTATTCGATCACCCAGCTAGTCTGATCATTCGGTCTAGCAAAAACTGCGTGCATAGCCGTTGGACCCCTCTGATCCCATTGGCATCATTATCTGATCCACTCTGTGAAGCCACTATCGGATCATCGAGACACCTTGTTTGAATTGATAATATTGTCGTTGATCCCTTTGACAATCGTCTAGTCATTAATCCGGTCGCCATCAGATCATCTGATCCAGCAGACTTGACTTCATTGCATGTTGTGATGTGATCCAAGTTCCCTCAAAAAGCTTCAGAAGGTCTTATCTATGAAATGAGACAATCTATCACTTATGACCATTCTCGATGTTCCATAGCAAGAGAAGATGACCTCGTGGAACATTTTGCGAGCATGCTTGGAATCGGCGGCTCTAGATGGCAGTACTTCCACCCACTAGGATGTACATGCAGTACCTAGACTTCTAGAATGGCCCCATGAGGTTAATGCCCCACACATCGAACAACTCAACTTGAAGATCGTATGTGAGATTGCATTGTGGGCGGTAATGCCACCCTCCATCTGACACCTTCGACACCCTCAAATGAACTCTCACCTGTCTTCATACATTGTTGGCCAGAAGAAGCCGCATTGTCAAATCTTTGCTTGGATATGAAATGCTCCATGGTGACATCCGTATGGTGTACTGTGGCACTTCTCTATGATCTGGATCCCTTCAGTCGCAGCCATGCATCTTCGTAATGGGCCATATGTGCATACCCGGTACTTCTATGAGACAATTCCCTATTTAGCACCAAGAAAAGTTGACATTCTCTATATAGCACTCAAAATTTAGTTTGGACTTTTGTAGCACTTAAAATTTTCTTGGTTCCCTATCTAGCACTTCCGTTACCTCCGTCACGTTTTCCCGTTAGAAACACCGTGAGACAGAGCAAAGGTTTGATTCACGGACAGAAATGCCCCTTGTACCATCTCTCCCGGCGACAACAAGCGCAGGCCGGGACCGGGCCCTTTGGCACGCGGGCCGTCACCGGCGCGCGGAGACGGCGGTGCGGCGCACGTAGCGCGGGGTCAGGGCCAGGCGCGGGGACAGGGGCGGTGCGCGGGGACGGCGGCGGTCCGCAATCCGTCGCCTCTCTCTCCATCGATTCAAGCTGCAACTTAATCCCCACGACTAGCACTGTGCGGCCTCCTTCTTAGTTCTTACTGCTGCTGCATCGCATCTCGTCGTCGTCCCCCTGACACCACGTCACCACCACAACAGAGGGCAGCAGCAGCCGAGCGAGCGCCAGGAAGGACAGCCGGCACCAGAACCGCTTAATCTCGCTAGAGCAGGACCTGGGCGGGCATGCCTACTGCCATGCAATGGGAAGTTGGGAACAAAGCAGGACCTGGGCGGGCGGGCTTGGAGATTGACTAGATAAGTGAACGCAAAGGGAAGAAGAAACTAATGTACTGATTTATTTCACGAAAGAATTGAAGACCAAGATAAATTTGGAGATTAAATTTCGGGAGTGCATCCGCCGCCGCGCTGCAGCCCTGGCCCCGCGTGTGCCGTCCTCCTCCGCCGCGCTCTGCTCTGTCCCCGTGCGCATCGTTAGCCGCCATTGCGGCTGCCCTGGAGCCCATCGTAGCGGTCGTTGTTCACAGCCGACGGCGTTGGAGTGAAACCTGTTGGATATCGGTTTGACTTCGGTCAACCAACAGACCGAGGATTAGGGGGAGCGTATCTCGCCCCCCTAATTCGAGATAGAGTCCAACTAACCTAAGTCCGTTTTGTCTTGATCGGGAGGTAAAGATCTAGATAAGTACGGACTCGGCCCCGGGCCTACAGCGCGGACTATATAAGGAAAGGGTCCCCCCACGGGTCCTCTACACGCCTAACGAGATACCTCGTTAACCCTAATCCACCCACCGATCCCTAAGCGTGCTGGAAGGCATGGAAGCTCGAGCCGCGCGTCCTGGGCAGTGTCGTTGGCGTCCTGAAGGCCATCGATACCCTCAGAAGACGCTGAAAGGACGTCTACGGTACAAGCCCGAAGAAGCTCTCGCTACTACTACTTCCTCACGCGACACCGACGCCATGGACAACAACAGCACCGGTATAAAGCCGAACTCATCTCTTTTCCACTTTAGTTAAGGTGTTAGATGTGATCTTGTTAGACTAGTAGATCATGTTCACGTTTAATATGCTAAGCATTGTTAGTTTGATCTAACATTTGGTATCAGTCGCCTAGATCTAGCTCTACTAGATCCCAAACACGTTTTCTTAGTTAGACAGTTCGGTTTTATGTGTAGTTTTGCTCAGTTAAGTTCAGGTTCTTGTTTAGTTTAGATTTACACAATGATTGGCATGTTTTAGTTTATTTTTTATTAGATCAGTAAAGTTTTTCATGCCTATGTTCAGTTTTAGACATGTTTTTAATTTAACAGTGTTGTTTCCCATTGAGATCTAGCATGTTTTAGTTAAGTTTTATTTAAGTCAGTCACGTTTTCGTGCTTAGATCTATATCTCAGAAAAGTTTTAGCTCGCTTTAGACAAGTTTTAGTTAAGCTTTCATGTTTTAGCCGAAGTAATCCATGTTTAGGGTTTCGGGTTAACTAAGCATGCTACTGTCATACATGTTTTTATCACGAATTAAGAATCATCACAGCCCAACCCCGCATATCTTTACATCATCTCAGCCTACCCCAGAAAAAGTACATCATGTACATCATCACAGCCCACCCCAAAAACATTAAGAATAAGGGGGAAAATAAGTTAAAAGGCAAAGAAATAAGAGGATCTTGGATCCCGAACCCTAGATCCCAGATCTAGGGTTCTCGAAACCCTAACCCTAAGATCTTCGGATGCTTACCCTAGCCTTCACGGCGGCCGCGCGTGGCATGAGCTCGCCGCGCGCGACCGCCGTCCTCACGACCGTGCGCCTCGGTCCCGCTCGCGCACGCGACATGGTCAAGTCGTTGCGCACGCCTTGGGAGAGCATCAGGACCGTTCCTGCAGAGGACGGTGCCAAGTGGCACCAGGGCCAGGCCGGCCGGCCTCCCTCTATGGCCGCCACGTCTCCTCCTTCGCGTGAAGCTTAAGCAGAGCCTTGGCGTGCTAATGACGCTGACATCCACCCCCTGGAGACTATAAAAGGAAGCTCATTCACCTTGGGAAGACACACACCACATATCTCAAGTCTTTACTTGAAGGGAGCTCTAGTATCTTTTTCATTTCTTAGATTAGGATTAGAGTTGGGAGTAGAGTCGAGTCGAGCTTAGCTCGGATCTTCGGAGTCTTCGGAGTTCTGGTAAAGCTCTTGTATCCTTTCCTTCTTTTGAAGAGTTTATTTATACAATTACTTTCTTATTTCAGAGCTTAAGTTATCTTTGATATTTCTCTCTTGCTCTTCTTTAAGAGTAAAGATCTTGCTCTCTTTAGAGCAAAGTCCTTTTCCCCTTTAGTTTTAGTGTAGAGTTTAGTTTAGCTCTACCGGGTTTTATCTCGCGGGTTTGCTCGCCTTGACTGGGTCGTAAGACGCCTTAGGGAAGACGGGGATTTCTCTTGACAGGCCTCAAGAGAAATCTTAATCATCGAGTGCAGACGTGGTGTCTGGCTTGTTGGTTAACTAGGAAGTGTGTTGCACCCCACGGTACAGTAGTGGTAGGCGGCAGGTGGTGACAGCCCTGTCCGTCCTTCGTAGTCCACCACGTTCGGGTGTATTCATAACAGTAGTGCTGAGCCCGGAGAACCCCCTCTCTCACCCCGTTCTGAGGTTCTCCCGTTCTAGCCGTCGAAGCGAGCTCTGTTCCCGGTATCTAAGCTAGGGTCTAGGCTAAGGCTAGAGTGCCTTTTGCTCTGAATTAGAAAGAGTCTAGGTCCGGTTTCTCCCAACGTCTTTCCTTTTCTTTAGAAATAGGTGCTCCGTGTGTCGCTGGTCTTTCAGACCTTCTATCCGGTCATTAACTTGACCATTATCCACCCAAACCTAGAGTTTGTGCCCCTGGGTTTGTGGCTTGATATTTCTGGCAAGATATATCATTTCATTCTTCAATACACTTTAACCATCTGCTTCCCTGCGGAATATAAATACGATACCCTGGGGTAACTCTCGAGGTGAAGTGCTACAACGAGATATATTCTGTGCGCTTGCAGAATTAATTTTGCATACAACGACATATATCTACGCGCTCTTGAGCGTTGCTAAAACGTGACGCTAAGGAGTGCCAACAAGCATTTCTGGCGCCGTTGCCGGGGAAGCAATTGGCTAAAGTTATTGTTGAATCATTTGATTATCTTTACAGATTTACCAAACCACTAACCTTAGTGACCTCACCACTGCAACATTCGTCTATTTTTGATGTGTTTTGAAGGGTAGTGCATGACTGGTTTCAACCTACCATCAAACTTTGATCCAAATCCAGAACGCATTGGAAGAGTAGTGCGAAAGAGGATCGTACCCCCTCAGATTTCACTCAGCTCAAGCAATATACTCGAGTCGTCATCCGACTCCGAGTCCGAATCAGATTCGTCGTTTTCTTCAGCCCCAGAGTCCCCAGAGATTATGGCTCAAGCTAAGAAGACGCTCCGTGAGTTCTCAGCCCTGTCAAGCAGCAACTTCCCGGGACTGTCGAACGCACAGGAAGGTGCATTTGAGCTGAGAACTGGCCTGGTAAACATGGTTCAGGCCAGCCCTTTCTGCGGAAAGGCGATTGAGGATGCGAACGCTCACCTTCGGAATTTTCTAGAGGTGTGCAGTACTATCAACCCCAATGGCACACCGATCAACAACATCCGCCTTCAACTCTTCCCATTCTCCTTTCTTGGGAAAGCAAAGGAGTGGTTCTATGCTAACAAGGCATCATTCGATGGACGCTGGCAGACTTGCGCAGATGCATTTCTGGCCAAGTACTTTCCGGTGGGCAAAACCAATGCCCTCCGAGGAAAAATCACTAGCTTTCAGCAGCTAGACGGAGAAACAATTCCCGAAGCTTGGGAGCGACTGCAAGAGTATATTGCAGCCTGCCCCCACCATGGTGTGGAAGATTGGCTGATTACCCAGAACTTCTTCCACAGCCTGAGCCGACGATCGCAAGAGATGTTGGATGCAGCCGCGGGAGGAGCTTTCCTCTCGTTGGATGTAGACGCAGCAAAGGCGCTCATCGAGAAAATATCCACTCATCAGAGCTGGATAGGAGAAAGACAAGCTCCCCGCAAGGGAGTACATCAAATTGACTCCGTTGATATGCTGGCCGCTAAAATGGACCTCCTCTTGAAGAAGATGGAATCTCCTGGCAAGGAGATGAATCAGATCATGGAGGAGAGAATCACGTGTGAAACATGTGGAGAAGCAGGACACTCGGGCGACACTTGCCCGATGACACAAGAGGAAGCCCATTTCATTGGAAATACCAACAATTCAGGCTTCCGTCCTCAACAAGGTTGGAATTCCAAGCCCAATTTCCCCTTCGGCCAACAGCAAGGTAATGGCTCTAACAACGGTTTTCAACCGTCGCTAAAGGACATCTGGTATGGCCAAAAACAGATTAACGATAGCATTAGCAAGAAATTTCTTGCTAATGATAAAGTTATGGAGTCAATGGCCTCCCAGATAGAAGCTTTTAATTCTGTCGTTAAGAACCAGCTGAGCTTCAACAAAATGATTGAAACTCAAGTAGCTCAGCTGGCTGCATCCTGCCCTAACCCAAATGCGGGGAAGTTACCCGGGCAACCGGAGGTTCCTTTCAAGGAAAATGTTAGTGCGGTAACCACGCGGACTGGCAAGTCCACGCAGGACCCACACAATCCACAGGATGCAGGTACTCGACAGAAGGAAGCTAGCCAAACCGAGGTGGCCGCCGAAGAGGAAGACGACGAGGAAACCACCCCGGTCTCAAAGGAGGGGAATGAGGCACCACAAGCCTCAAGCTACAGCCGAGATCCCACTTTCCTCCCGTTCCCAGAATGGAGGAGAAGACCCGTGGCCGACGAACAATTCGACAAGTTCGTCGAGGTAATCAAGAAGGTATACATCAACATACCATTACTTGATGCTTTGCAGGTCCCTACATACGCCAAGTACATCAAGGATATACTTAGCAACAAGCGGACTCTACCCACAAGGGAGACGGTACAGCTTACCGAAGAATGTAGCTCAGTTATACTCGGGCCCCACCTTAAGAAGAAAGATCCTGGCTGCCCCACAATATCATGCTCCATTGGAGGCCATGACTTCGACAACGCCCTATGTGACTTGGGGGCGAGCGTCAGCGTAATGCCCAAGGTAGTCTTTGACCACCTTAAACATATATTGCTTGTCTCTACACCCATGTGTTTGCAGCTAGCGGATCAATCGATCCGCTACCCCCATGGAGTCGCAGAAAATGTTCCGGTCAAGATCAGGGATTTCTTCATCCCTGTGGATTTCATCGTCCTGGATATGGAAGCCAGAGCAACGAACTCTCTCATTCTTGGGAGACCGTTTTTAAGTACTGCGAATGCAAACATTGACGTGGGACGTGGGACCATTCAACTAAGGATTAACGGAGAGACCGAGAGTTTCTCTTTCCGTCCTAAGGAGATCCCCCATCAAGTCAATATGGTCGAAGAAGTCATGCCCCGAAAGTCCAAGATGCCGAGCGTAGAAACGCTCATGAAGATGGTGGAAGCCTTCGCCGCCAAAGAAAAGAAAAGGCATGATCGCTATCATGCACGGCGAAGAATATCGAGAACCAAAGCGCTGGAGGAGCAAGCAAAGCGCGATAAGGAGGTTGAATCCAAGTCCCGTCCAGCCCGAAAGGAATGGCGGGTAAAAGCAGTCCCGAACAAGGATTCGGAGAGTTCCGCTCAGGACGAAAAACTCGAGCCCTCGCCATAAGGTATATGGTACGTATCTTTGCATTGCATATAAATAGGTTTTTCATTTCAATTCTTTTCATTCATCACAGCATGTTTAAATTTTCGAAGCTTGCATTTATATTTCAATTGTGCATTAGGAAGCATATAAAAAAATATATTTCGGCCAAACTTCAGGCCGGCCGGCCCCACCTAGGCCGGCCGGCCCCACTTGTCAACTCCAGTGGCCAGATCACAGCAGGCAAGGAACAAGATCATGTGGGAGGACATGACACGAGAGGATGGAGGAAATTGGACACAACTCCAGGCCGAACGGCCCCATCCAGGCCGGCCGGCCTCCAAGCACCGTTGTTGTCCCATCCTCACCTACCAGAGCACCCAGCACAGGGCAGTGACCACCGACACACGGGATGGGCACGATCGGCGCCATGTGCAGGCCGATCGGCCTGCCTCAGGCCGGCCGGCCGGCCTCCCCCTACTGCGCCTCTATAAATACCAGTGCCCAGCTCTGAAGGAAGACGCCCCAAGCACAGGTATGCGTGCATCCTGCTCAATTCCCATCTCCCTCGCTTAATTTTCGAAATTCTCTAAGTAAGGTTAGAGTTTAAACCACAAGGAAATTCTGCTAAAATCCATTCTTGAATCCTTGTGAGAACAAACCCCTGCCGGTTGAACGAGAACATTTGTGGTGGTTCTTACCCCACAAGAACGACTAACCGAGTTGTGGTGATTAATCTCCCACAAGAACGCCTAACATCTGACTGTCTAACCCTTAATTTCCTTCGGGTATTGTTAGACTAATCTTTTGCAGGAATCATGTGGACTAAGGCACGTGGAGTCGTCACCAAGCTCACCTCTTCGAGCTCTCGGCGCTCTCGGGGATCCTCTACTTCCCGAGATACTATATCTGTCGACTCAACTCGACACGATACAGAGTCCCAGGAGGAGGAGCTGCCGAGGAACAGGCTCCGCATCAGGATCATGACTCGGGTCGAGCACATCGTTGCTCGGACCAAAGACGAGAGAACGGTGCTGGACCAGCTCCAGGACCGCTACTTCACAAACGCCAAGTACTTCGACCCCATGCTGCTGATCAAGACCGGTCTCGAAGGAGACATGGAACGGGCATTCAACAATGCCGGATGGCAAAACTTCTACCCCGTCACGGAAACAGGTTCGCATTTTCTTACTATGGAGTTTCTGATGAGTTTGAAAATCGAAGTTCGTCCCAACGAGACAAACATTTTCTTTCGATTTTTCAACGAGGATTTTGTTTTGACCCCGAAACAACTCAGTGAGGCTCTTGGTTTCAACAAGAGATGCATCATTGATGCCAACCTGTTGGTGACTAACCACCGGTACAACCATTCCGCATGGTGGGATAGCATCACAGGGGAGCCATCCTCGAGGAAAAATAGCATTACCGCTATCCACAACCCCACTCTTCGTTTCCTGGCGAAGTGGATCGCTATGGTGGTCCACCCGCGTGCTGATTTGCGTCTTTGTCTCTTGCCCGATTTACAGTGCCTGTATGCCATGGTCAAGAAAATTCGCTTTTCTCCGGTCATGAGCATGCTTGAGAACTGGCAGAGGTTAGTCAGTGGCCGAGCCACAATTGACATAACCTCACTAGTCACACGCATCGCCAACCATGTTGGTGCTTTGCAGGGCACTCAAGTCACCTTCCTTCCAACTACACAAGAATATTAGTACTGCATTGGTTTAGACCATTTCATCCAGGGTCACTTGATGCACGAGGGCCCTGGCCATACTCTTTTCATGTGCTATCCTGGTTTCATCGATGAAGTTGAGCTTCCATGCCCAGCTTTGTCGCTGAGATCAGCGAGAAGTCTAACCATGCAGCTCAGAAGGAGGGAACCCGCTCGCCACAGTGTTGCAGGCCCTGCAACACGTGGCAGGCGGGCCAGGCATGATGACGAAGCCGGAACTTCTACCGCGCCACAGCCCGAGTACCGCTACCAGCAGCAGCCCGAGTACAACTACCAGCAGAACCCCACGGCCAACATGAACTTTGAGGAAGCATTCGACTACCACCAAGGAACAGCAGGCTACAGCCTGCAGGTCGGACCATCCGCCTCCGCCAGGTATGACTACGAGAACCCGGTTTCCCGAGGGATCGCTGATCTTAATACCGGGATGGAGACGATGACGCTGCAACAACAGCAACTCAGAGATGCAGTTGCACACAACACTGATCTCACGCAGCAGAACTGGGGGATGACCACATCCCTCCAGACCGACATGCACGGCTTCTTCAACTACATGCACTACGACCCCGACCAGTACTACCAGTGATCTTCATCGAAGTTTGGGGGAGTCTCAGGTATGTCGAAAGTCGTTGCCTTTGCCTTGCCGTTGCCGTTTGCCTTGCCGTTGCCGTTTGCCTTACCGATGCCTTTGCCTTGCCTTTGCCTTGCCGTGCCATGATGAAATAAAATGCTAAATAATATAAAAAAGAGAAAATAATAAAAACAAAATAAAATAAAAGCTCCAAAAGATGTCTTTATGTATGGAACTATGGTTGAGAACCTCTGGAGTGATGAATAGTTGCTCTGTTTATGCCCTCTAAGTGCCTCGTACTTAATCCTTAACTCTTAAGTATTTGAGTTCGTTGGCATTTAAGGATCCGCCATGATAAAACTGTGGGAGCAAGAGCACTTGTTCATTGTTTAAGTTATTGTGAGTTTTGATATGGTTTGTTTCGAGGTATAACTGCATGCTTAGTAAGGAACCTCTCGGAAGTTTTTATAAAATGTTACATGGTGAATCTTCCTCGATGGTTTAAATGTCCTATCCAGAGCCTAAACAGTTATACATTTGTTGAAACTACCATATGCTATCTTGAGTTGCTTTGAGTCTTGTCGAATGGTGAAGTCCGCTTGCAAAGGTACTTGACATTTACCGGTCTTCCCATCCACCTCAGCCTCAAAATGTCCGACTAGTCAAAGTCCCGCTCCGGGGTTGACGTCCACCGTCGATGACATACACTCACCTCATCACAAAGCTCACCCCAAAAGGTCCTCAACTACTCCATACAAAGCTGAATCCCTCTCTGTTACCAAAGTGAGAGAAGAGATGTATTCGAAAAAAAAAATGGAGACAAAAGCTCCATCTGAAAAAAGGAAGAAGAAGAAACATCTCAAAAATATGAGAGAGAAACAATAAGGAGTCCAAAGACCTTTGAACATTACACCTTTCCCCTTTCCATTCAAACCCCATGAATTCCAAAGACCGGAATTTGACGAGTACCATCGCTCGCGGAGCACTCTTCGACTCGACAACAGAAGTAACCAAGGTATGCCACTCTTACCCTACCTATAACTCCACTTCAGCCTTAGTATAGGGAAACATTGGTCGATCCCGACCAAGAGTGAGGATTAAAACACCTTGAGTGACTCGAGAGTACCATCGGGGAATGAATCAACCATCTTTTGAAAAATTCGTATCTCCGAGATGGAACCTGAAAAGTTGCAGGAAATACTTTAGAGATGACCGTTCAAGCTCTCAATAGCCCAAAACGTGAATCAATGCAGCCCCACGTGGAACCATGGTATGAGTTCTCTTTTATGCCAACTTATTCAAGTGATTCGTTGAAGTTTTGGCCTAAGCAAAGAGTACTTTAAGAGTATAAACATTGAAGCAACTCCTGACCTACCGAACCTAGAGTTTTAGCCTTGCTCGAGGACGAGCAAGAGTCTAAGCTTGGGGGTGTGTTGACGGCCATTATAACCTCGTAGTCACCGTCAACATTTCGGTAAAATGAGGATGATCATACCATATTCCATACATAAAAGTATTTTTACTGACAAATTCCACAAGTTTTGGATGAGTTGTGCTTGCAGGATGAACCAGGAGAAACAAGGGCCAAACCTGGCACAGAGCCCACAGAGCCAGGCCGGTCGGCCTAGGCCAGGACGACCGGCCTCCCCTGGCCAGGTCTGGCCACGTCATCGATCCACAAGCCATGCCAAGTGCCCAGGATGATCAAGCACCGTGCAAACAACGTCGGTTTGATCCAAGGACCCGGAAGGCCTAGAGGTGAAAGCACATGGATTGAAGGGCCCACATCCTAGGATTCTCGGACAAGCTTCAACTAAACGCAACCGTTACCGACCTTGAGAGAGCATCAGGACCGTTCCTGCAGAGGACGGTGCCAAATGGCACCAGGGCCAGGCCGGCCGGCATAGCCCAGGCCGGCCGGCCTCCCTCTGTGGCCGCCATGTCTCCTCCTTCGCGTGAAGCTTAAGCAGAGCCTTGGCGTGCTAATGACGCTGACATCCACCCCCTGGAGACTATAAAAGGAAGCTCATTCACCTTGGGAAGACACACACCACATATCTCAAGTCTTTACTTGAAGGGAGCTCTAGTATCTTTTTCATTTCTTAGATTAGGATTAGAGTTGGGAGTAGAGTCGAGTCGAGCTTAGCTCGGATCTTCGGAGTCTTCGGAGTTCTGGTAAAGCTCTTGTATCCTTTCCTTCTTTTGAAGAGTTTATTTATACAATTACTTTCTTATTTCAGAGCTTAAGTTATCTTTGATATTTCTCTCTTGCTCTTCTTTAAGAGTAAAGATCTTGCTCTCTTTAGAGCAAAGTCATTTTCCCCTTTAGTTTTAGTGTAGAGTTTAGTTTAGCTCTACCGGGTTTTATCTCGCGGGTTTGCTCGCCTTGACCGGGCCGTAAGACGCCTTAGGGAAGACGGGGATTTCTCTTGACAGGCCTCAAGAGAAATCTTAATCATCGAGTGCAGACGTGGTGTCTGGCTTGTTGGTTAACTAGGAAGTGTGTTGCACCCCACGGTACAACAGTGGTAGGCGGCAGGTGGTGACAGCCCTGTCCGTCCTTCGTAGTCCACCACGTTCGGGTGTATTCATAACAGTAGTGCTGAGCCCGGAGAACCCCCTCTCTCACCCCGTTCTGAGGTTCTCCCGTTCTAGCCGTCGAAGCGAGCTCTGTTCCCGGTATCTAAGCTAGGGTCTAGGCTAAGGCTAGAGTGCCTTTTGCTCTGAATTAGAAAGAGTCTAGGTTCCGATTTCTCCCAACGTCTTTCCTTTTCTTTAGAAATAGGTGCTCCGTGTGTCGCTGGTCTTTCAGACCTTCTATCCGGTACATTAACTTGACCATTATCCACCCAAACCTAGAGTTTGTGCCCCTGGGTTTGTGGCTTGATATTTCTGGCAAGATATATCATTTCATTCTTCAATACACTTTAACCATCTGCTTCCCTGCGGAAATATAAATACGATACCCTGGGGTAACTCCCGAGGTGAAGTGCTACAACGAGATATATTCTGTGCGCTTGCAGAATTAATTTTGCATACAACGACATATATCTACGCGCTCTTGAGCATTGCTAAAACGTGACGCTAAGGAGTGCCAACAGTGCCTCGTTCCCCTCCTTTGAGACAGGGGTGGTTTCCTCGTCATCTTCCTCTTTGGCAGCCACCTCGGTGTGGCTAGCTTCGTTCTGTCGAGTACCTGCATCCTGTGGATTGTGTGGGTCCTGCGTGGACTTGCCAGTCCGCGTGGTTACCGCACTAACATTTTCCTTGAAAGGAACCTCCGGTTGCCCGGGTAACTTCCCCGCATTTGGGTTAGGGCAGGATGCAGCCAGCTGAGCTACTTGAGTTTCAATCATTTTGTTGAAGCTTAGCTGGTTCTTAACGACAGAATTAAAAGCTTCTATCTGGGAGGCCATTGACTCCATAACTTTGTCATTAGCAAGAAATTTCTTGCTAATGCTATCGTTAATCTGTTTTTGGCCATACCAGATGTCCTTTAGCGACGGTTGAAAACCGTTGTTAGAGCCATTACCTTGCTGTTGGCCGAAGGGGAAATTGGGCTTGGAATTCCAACCTTGTTGAGGGCGGAAGCCTGAATTGTTGGTATTTCCAATGAAATGGGCTTCCTCTTGTGTCATCGGGCAAGTGTCGCCCGAGTGTCCTGCTTCTCCACATGTTTCACACATGATTCTCTCCTCCATGATCTGATTCATCTCCTTGCCAGGAGATTCCATCTTCTTCAAGAGGAGGTCCATTTTAGCGGCCAGCATATCAACGGAGTCAATTTGATGTACTCCCTTGCGGGGAGCTTGTCTTTCTCCAATCCAGCTCTGATGAGTGGATATTTTCTCGATTAGCGCCTTCGCTGCGTCTACATCCAACGAGAGGAAAGCTCCTCCCGCGGCTGCATCCAACATCTCTTGCGATCGTCGGCTCAGGCTGTGGAAGAAGTTCTGGGTAATCAGCCAATCTTCCACACCATGGTGGGGGCAGGCTGCAATATACTCTTGCAGTCGCTCCCAAGCTTCGGGAATTGTTTCTCCGTCTAGCTGCTGAAAGCTAGTGATTTTTCCTCGGAGGGCATTGGTTTTGCCCACCGGAAAGTACTTGGCCAGAAATGCATCTGCGCAAGTCTGCCAGCGTCCATCGAATGATGCCTTGTTAGCATAGAACCACTCCTTTGCTTTCCCAAGCAAGGAGAATGGGAAGAGTTGAAGGCGGATGTTGTTGATCGTTGTGCCATTGGGGTTGATAGTACTGCACACCTCCAGAAAATTCCGAAGGTGAGCGTTCGCATCCTCAATCGCCTTTCCGCAGAAAGGGCTGGCCTGAACCATGTTTACCAGGCCAGTTCTAGCTCAAATGCACCTTCCTGTGCGTTCGACAATCCCGGGAAGTTGCTGCTTGACGGGGCTGAGAACTCACGGAGCGTCTTCTTAGCTTGAGCCATAATCTCTGGGGACTCTGGGGCTGAAGAAAACGACGAATCTGATTCGGACTCGGAGTCGGATGACGACTCGAGTATATTGCTTGAGCTGAGTGAAATCTGAGGAGGTACGATTCTCTTTCGCACTACTCTTCCAATGCGGTCTGGATTTGGATCAAAGTTTGATGGTAGGTTGAAATCAGTCATGCACTACCCTGCAAAATACATCAAAAATAGACGAATGTTGCAGTGGTGAGGTCACTAAGGTTAGTGGTTTGGTAAATCTGTAAAGATAATCAAATGATTCAACAATAACTTTAGCCAATTGCTTCCCCGGCAACGGCGCCAGAAATGCTTGTTGGCACTCCTTAGCGTCACGTTTTAGCAACGCTCAAGAGCGCGTAGATATATGTCGTTGTATGCAAAATTAATTCTGCAAGCGTACAGAATATATCTCGTTGTAGCACTTCACCTCGGGAGTTACCCCAGGGTATCGTATTTATATTTCCGCAGGGAAGCAGATGGTTAAAGTGTATTGGACAATGAAATGATATATCTTGCCAGAAATATCAAGCCACAAACCCAGGGGCACAAACTCTAAGTTTGGGTGGATAATGGTCAAGTTAATGACCGGATAGAAGGTCTGAAAGACCAGCGACACACGGAGCACCTATTTCTAAAGAAAAGGAAAGACGTTGGGAGAGACCGGACCTAGACTCTTTCTAACTCAGAGCAAAAGGCACTCTAGCCTTAGCCTAGACCCTAGCTTAGATACCGGGAACAGAGCTCGCTTCGACGGCTAGAACGGGAGAACCTCAGAACGGGGTGAGAGAGGGGGTTCTCCGGGCTCAGCACTACTGTTATGAATACACCCAAACGTGGTGGACTACGAAGGACGGACAGGGCTGTCACCACCTGCCGCCTACCACTGCAGTACCGTGGGGTGCAACACACTTCCTAGTTAATCAACAAGCCAGACACCACGTCTGCACTCGATGATTAAGATTTCTCTTGAGGCCTGTCAAGAGAAATCCCCGTCTTCCCTAAGGCGTCTTACGGCCCGGTCAAGGCGAGCAAACCCGCGAGATAAACCCGGTAGAGCTAAACTAAACTCTACACTAAAACTAAAGGGGATAGGACTTTGCTCTAAAGAGAGCAAGATCTTTACTCTTAAAGAAGAGCAAGAGAGAAATATAAAAGATAACTTAAGCTCTGAAATAAGAAAGTAATTGTATAAATAAACTCTTCAAAAGAAGGAAAGGATACAAGAGCTTTACCAGAACTCCGAAGACTCCGAAGATCCGAGCTAAGCTCGACTCGACTCTACTCCCAACTCTAATCCTAATCTAAGAAATGAAAAAGATACTAGAGCTCCCTTCAAGTAAAGACTTGAGATATGTGGTGTGTGTCTTCCCAAGGTGAATGAGCTTCCTTTTATAGCCTCCAGGGGGTGGATGTCAGCGTCATTAGCACGCCAAGGCTCTGCTTAGGCTTTACGCGAAGGAGGAGACGTGGCGGCCACAGAGGGAGGCCGGCCGGCCTGGGCTAGGCCGACCGGCCTGGCCCTGGTGCCACTTGGCACTGTCCTCTGCAGGAACGGTCCTGATGCTCTCCCAAGGTCGGTAACTGTTGCGTTTAGTTGAAGCTTGTCCGAGAATCCTAGGATGTGGGCCCTTCAATCCATGTGCTTTCACCTCTAGGCCTTCCGGGTCCTTGGATCAAACCGACGTTGTTTGCACGGTGCTTAATCATCCTGGGCACTTGGCATGGCTTGTGGATCAATGACGTGGCCAGACCTGGCCAGGGGAGGCCGGTCGGCCTGGCCTAGGCCGGCCGGCCTGGCTCTGTGCCAGGTTTGGCCCTTGTTTCTCCTGGTTCATCCTGCAAACACAACTCATCCAAAACTTATGGAATTTGTCAGTAAAAATACTTTTATGTATGGAATATGGTATGATCATCCTCATTTTACCGAAATGTTGACGGTCACTACGAGGTTATAATTGGCCGTCAACAATGGACGGCTCGGATGAGTGCGGGGCGGGGGCGGCGACGTCGGCTGGGCCGCTTCGGCGGCCCGCCCGTTGGTTTGCTAGGCTACGGCACGTTAGCTCAGTTCGCGGGCTGGGCCGCTTAGCTGCTGGGCTGCGCTGCGCCGAGCCACTGCCATTAGCCGCTCCGCGAGCGCGCGCCGAGCCAAGCCGCGCCGCGCCCCGAGCTGCCAGCCGCGCGCACGTAAGTAGGCTGCTGGGCCGCGCATTTCACTAGGCCGCTCGCGGGCCGGCCGTGCGTCGCGCTGCTGGGCTGAATTTTTCAGCTAGGCCGCGCGCGCGTCAGTGGGCCGTTAGGCCGTGCTGGCATGATTTGCTGGGCCACGCGCGGTTTTAAGTGGGTTTTTCGTTTCTGTGGGTTGTTGTGGGCCATTTCAAGCCACGGGCTGAATTCATTTTCTCATTTATTAAGTTTTAAGTAAGTTTTCAGTTTAAGTACCTATTAATCCCTGCTTTAAGTTAATTACTGCATAGGTCTTTTATTTAAGATGTTGGTGTTCATATAATTTTTCTGCTAAATTATTTACGCTAAGTTTACAGATGATCACTGAAATTTTAAGTTTAAATCCACCTTATACTTAAAGATGCCTCTAGATAAATGGAACCATCGGGAAATTTATTTAGAGTAAACTTGTGTTTATTTCAACCACCGTTGTTTATTCATGAGTATTAAGACGAATTTCGTTTGTTTTCCCCACCAGTGATTGCAAATTGAAATTTAATGCATGTTTTAATCAGACCACCGTAGGGTTATTTCATGCTTTTATTCGCATTTCTTTGTATATTATTATTATTATTACTAAGCTAAGTTTTATTTGTCTTTTATTTCAGTGACAAATGTCAACTCCGTTGCATCGTACCTCAACAACATCAAGCCGCACAACGGAGCGAACTTCCCCGAGTGGAAAGGACAGATTCAGACGTGCCTGATGTGGAACGACCTTGATCTCGCACTCAGGGAAGATAAGCCTGTTGCTCCTACTGCTAGGGGCACCACCACTGCAATTGAGAAGTGGGAGAGATCCAACCGCCTCGCCATCATGGTTATGACTCAGACAATCAGCGCCGTCATTAAGGGGGCTATTCCCACTAAGAATGCTGCTAGTGTTGATCTCACTGCTAAGGAGCTCCTGGCTAAGATTGAGGAGAACTTCAAGAGCTCATCTAAGACTTATGCAAGCACACTGATGCTGAAATTAGTCTCCTCTCAGTACAATGGTCAGAATGGAATCAGGGAGCACATCCTCAACATGTGTGACATGGCAAATAAGCTTAAGGAGATGCAGATGGAGATCTTTGATGGTTTCCTTGTGCATTTCATCATGACTTCACTTCCTCTACAGTATGCTGCTTTTAAGATAAACTACAACACCAACAAGACTGTTTGGTCTATCAGTGATTTAATAAGCTACTGTGTTGAGGAGGAGGAGAGACTTAAGACAAAAAAGATGAAGGATGTGGTCAACATGGTTGGCAATCTCAGTCTCAATGGCACTCCTAAGAACCAGCATGAGTCAGGCAGCAGCAAGCAAGGCAACAAGAAGCACTCTAAGAAGAATGGGAACAAGAGTTTTTGTCCCAAGAATGACAACAAGTTTAAGCGTGCTCACCAGTCTAAGGGTGGCAAGATGACCTGCTCTTTCTGCGATTCACCCAAACATCTTCAGAAGAACTGTGCAGGCTTTAAGGAATGGCTAAAGAAGCAAGGTAATATTCAGTATGATGTTGTCTCTTTTATTGATGAATTATTCTTAGCTGATTTTTCCCCTAGTACTTGGTGGATTGACTCAGGTGCCACTGTGCACATTTCCAATTCATTGCAGGCATTCCATACGATCCAAACTATAAGAAGGGGGGAGCGAAATCTAAGAGTGGCTGATGGGAACGACGTTGAGGTTGAAGGCGTTGGAAGCTTCGTCTTAGAGTTGTCAGGCGGCTTCCAGCTTAGTTTAGATGAAGTTCTTTATGTTCCTAGCTTGAAAAGAAACCTTATTTCAGTATCAGCTTTAGCAGATTCAGGACACGTTTGTGTATTTGATAAAGACAAGTGTGTGATTCAGTTTAATTCAATAAATGTGGGTCTTGCTGAAAGGCAAGGCAAACTCTATATGCTCTCTTTAAGTAATGATTCTGTGATGAATATTGCTAATGTTTCTAATAAGCGTAAGCGTTTTAATGAGACCTCATCGAAGCTGTGGCACTATCGCCTTGGCCACATTTCGAGGGGGAGAATGGATCGTCTCATTAAAGAAGAAATAATAGAGAAATTAGACTTATCAGACTTAGAGTAGTGCATCGACTGCGTTAAGGGGAAATACGCTAAAACAATTAAGAAAGGCGCTACTAGGAGTACGGGCGTGTTAGAAATAATTCACACAGACATCTGTGGCCCTCTCTGTAGAATCAGTGGATGGTTATGATTCTTTTATAACATTCACTGATGATTATTCCCTCTATGGACACATCTACCCTATCCATAAGCGTTCAGATGCGTTAGAAATATTTAAGATATATCAGAAAGAAGTTGAGAAACAGCATAATACTACCATTAAGATAGTAAGATCGGGCAGGGGAGGTGAGTACTATGGGAGACATGCACAGTATGGTCAAATTATGGGACCATTTGCTAAGTATTTAGAAGAAAATGGCATAAGAGCTCAGTACGCCATGCCAGGCGAACCACAGCAGAATGGAGTTGCTGAGCGTCGCAACCGTACGCTCATGGATATGGTACGGAGCATGCTCAGTCATTCTAGCCTGCCTGTGGAGCTGTGGATGGAAGCATTAAAGACAGCCGCTCATATACTAAACCGGGTTCCATCTAAGTCAGTTCCCAAGACACCTTTTGAGTTGTGGAATGGGAGAAAACCGTGTTTAAATTACTTAAAAGTATGGGGCTGCCCTGCTGAGGCAAAGCTGTTTGATCCACAACACAAGAAATTAGATTTTAAACAATAAGCTGTCATGTTATTGGATACCCAGATAAGTCAAAGGGGTACAAATTTTATTGTCCTGGTCGCTTCAATAAGTTTGTAGAGACCAGACATGCTGTGTTCCTAGAGGACTCGGACGTTAATGGAATTTTTCCAAGGAGGGAAATCAGTCTCGAAGAATTGCGGGTTGAGCTTCCAGAACCAGTGATTCAAGAGTCTACGGACGTATATCAGTATGTACCACCAGTGATTCCCCCTACTCAGATGAGCAGCACTGCGCCAATTGCTGATATTCAGCAGGAAAACGTGGAGCCACCTCCAGAGCCTCAGGTGCCAGCTAATGTTCAGGCGCAAGAAATTCCACAAGAAATACCTCAACAAATTCCTGAACCAGTTGCGATCGAACCATTAAGAAGATCACAAAGGGAGAGGAAGAAAGCTATTGATCCTAGAATTTATGAGACATTTTTAAGTGAGGATTTATATGATGTTAGGAAAATTAATGATCCTGCCACATTCAGACAGGCAGTTGAGAGTGAGAATTCCACAAAATGGATTGAGGCCATGCAAGAAGAACTTAAGTCTATGGGTGCAAATAAAGTCGGAGAATTAGTAGAAGTTCCTAATGGGATCAAACCAGTAGGCTGCAAATGGGTCTACAAAACTAAACGTGATTCCAGAGGGAACGTTGAACGTTTTAAGGCCAGACTCGTGGCAAAAGGTTTACACAGAAGGAAGGAGTTGATTATAATGAAACATTTTCTCCTGTGTCTACCAAAGATTCCTTTCAGATCGTTATGGCATTAGTAGCACATTTTGATATGGAGCTACATCAGATGGATGTTAAGACTGCGTTCCTTAATGGAAATTTAGATGAGACTATTTACATGGCTCAACCGGAAGGTTTTGCTGTTAAGGGTAAGGAACATATGGGATGCAGATTAAAGAAATCCATTTATGGACTAAAGCAAGCATCCAGACAGTGGAACCTTTAATTCGATGAAGTTATTAAGAAATTTGAATTTAAGGAGACTAATGCAGATAGCTGCATCTATGTCAAAGCAAAGGGTGGAAAGATAATAATCCTAGTGTTGTATGTGGATGACATACTATTAGCTTGCAATGATAAGAATATGTTGCGTGAGACTAAGAATTTTCTTTCATCCAACTTCGATATGAAGGATCTTGGTGATGCCTCATATGTGCTTGGCATTGAGATACACCGAGACAGAGCTCAAAGAATACTAGGATTATCTCAGAAAGCATATATTGAGAAAATGCTTAGAAGATATAATATGGAAAAGAGCAACACTTCACCTGTTCCTATTCACAAGGGCGATAAGTTTAGTGAAGAACAGTCCCCTAAGAATGACTTAGAAAGAGAAAGAATGGAGAACGTTCCCTATGCTTCTGCTGTTGGAAGTATAATGTATGCACAAGTCTGTACGCGTCCTGACTTGACATTCGCTGCCGGAGTTTTTAGTAGATATCAGTCTAAACCCGGATGGGCTCACTGGGTTGGTGTTAAAAAGGTGTTAAGATATTGCCAAGGCACTAAAGACTATATGCTCACATATAGGAGATCAGATAATCTTGAGGTTGAGTGTTACACTAATGCCGACTTTGCTGGTGATGAAGATGATAGAAAGTCTACTTCTGGCTATGTCTTCATGCTAGTAGGGGGAGCAATTTCATGGAGAAGTGGTAAGCAAGGTGTAACTGCTGCATCGACAATGCAAGCTGAATTTGTGTCATGTTTTGATGCAACGGGACAGGCCGTGTGGCTCAAAAGTTTCAAACCGGCATTAAGAATTGTGGATAGTATCTCGAGACCTATCACAATGCACTGTGACAATCAAGCTGCAGTTTTCTTCGCGGCTAACGATAAATTAAGTGGTGCTTCTAGGCACATTGATATTAAGTATCGTGTCGTAAAAGAAAGAAACCGGGACCGCACTTATAAGATTGAGCACATAAGTACAAAAGAAAACATTGCGGATCCGCTCACAAAAGGCATACCACCGTTCCTCTTTCAGAAACATGTCCTAGGTATGGGATTGGTTGATAGCCTTGATAAGGTCCTGGTTCAGGGCCATTAGTTTTCCCCAAATAAGAATAAATAGTCCTAACAAAGTTTTTCAGTATAGACTATGGGTAATGTTGTCCCAGTGTGCCGTAGTGCTGCTGACGACGCTTTGGTCTGGTACTTGCTGATTTACTGAGGAGGGATTTTAGTTTAAGTTAGTGGTTGATTAAGTATTAGTTTAAGTTTTAAGATTAAGTTTGTTTGACCTTCGGTCAAAAGGGGGAGAATGTTGGATATCGGTTTGACCTCGATCAACCAACAGACCGAGGATTAGGGGAAGCGTATCTCGCCCCCCTAATTCGAGATAGAGTCCAACTAACCTAAGTCTGTTTTGCCTTGATCGGGAGGTAAAGATCTAGATAAGTACGGACTCGGCCCCGGGCCTACAGCGCGGACTATATAAGGAAAGGGTCCCCCACGGGTCCCCTACATGCCTAACGAGATTCCTCGTTAACTCTAATCCACCCACCGATCCCTAAGCGCGCTGGAAGGCCTGGAAGCTCGAGCCGCGCGTCCTGGGCAGTGTCGTTGGCGTCCTGAAGGCCATCGATACCCTCAGAAGACGCTGAAAGAACGTCTACGGTACAAGCCCGAAGAAGCTCTCGCTACTACTACTTCCTCACGCGACACCGACGCCATGGACAACAACAGCGCCGGTATAAAGCCGAACTCATCTTTTTTCCGCTTTAGTTAAGGTGTTAGATGTGATCTTGTTAGACTAGTATATCCTGTTCACGTTTAATATGCTAAGCATTGTTAGTTTGATCTAACAGAACCCACGCGCCGCGTCGCTGGAGTGGCAAGCGAGGGAGCAGAGAAGGAGGAGCGTGGGGATTGGAGAAGAAAGGGAAGAGGAAGATGGGTTGGGGAAGAAAGGGAAGAGGAAGGGGATAGGAATTGGCCCAAGGGTATAAATGTCTTTTCAAGTAGGGTTTAGCAGCTACCTCACCGAAGTGCTAGACAAGGAACCAACAAAATTTCAGGTGCTATAAAAGTCTGAACTAAATTTTGAGTGCTACATAGGGAAACTTTTCTCGATGCTAGGGAATTCTCTCTACTTCTATCGATCGTCTCAAAGGTGACGTCTGCTTTCATGGATGAGCTCCCTTTTGTTCTCCCTCGGAGGTACATATCCTGAAACCATGAAATTAACAATATTTATGTACAGTGGATTGGAATTCCTCACCTCACAGCATGCCATCGCATAGAAAATCAATTATGGGTAAATCATGCATGTTTATGTAAAGGCATATGTGACAAATGATCGGCAACGGTATTATCTACTCCTCTTTTATCCTTTATTTCATGATCAAATTCCTGAAGTAGAAAGATCCATCTTAACAGACAAGGTTTAGCATTTTACTGGTGAGCAAGTATTTTAAAGCAGCATGAATAGTGAAAACAATAACTTTTGCTCCAACCAAATAAGATCCAAACTTATCCTGAACCATGAAGTTTATGTTGGGCTAGGAAGTTTTTCGTCTGTAGTTGATAATGTAGTCGTTTTTTATATTTTTAATATTGTAGTAGTTAAGTTAAGTTTTAATGTCATAGTAGTTGATTTGAAATATTTTCACAGTGTTTTCCATCGGACGCTGGCACTTACGGTTTTTTTTTTCACGAATTCATTTTTTTTTAGAATCTTTCACGTATTCATATGACTGCCCGCACAGCAAAATCAGAGCCTCATCTTGCTGGGAGATGGGCCGGGGAAAGGAAAATGAGAGAGATAAATGTGTTGCGCCAGGAGCGCAATACTCTCCTTGGATTATAGGTCGAGTTTGTTTTTTCTCCCTAAACCGCAAAACCGGATATATAACCCCTCAACTATCAAAACCGTCTATTTTACCTCCTCTTAGCGGTTTGGACGCCGGTTTTGGCTGACGTGGCGGTGGGCCCCACATGTCAGCGTGGGCCCCACCAATCTCTCTTCTTCTTCTCTCCTTCCTCTCTCTTCCTCACTCCTCGCTGGGCAAGGACGCCGCCGGCGGCGGCAGAAGGCGCATACCGCCGCCACCAAGCCCACCGGCGGCATCTCCAAGAAGGCGGACCCTGCCTTGGCCTCACCCGGGGCCAGCTCCTGGGTCGCGCCGCTGCGCTCGGCCTCGCCCCACCGCCGACGCTCCTTGCCCTCTGCGCCGACGACCTGCATCTGGGAGGGCCGCGTCTAGGCTTCGGGGAGGACGAGCGGCGGCGCCATGGTTGCAGCCGGCCTGTGCCCGCACAGGCTCCAACGCCCGCGCCCGTTGCAGGGCGGCTCCTCCTCCTCTCCGCGAGGCAGAGGCGCGTCGGCGGAGGAGGCGAGGCAGGGGTGCGCCGGCGGCGCAGCGGCCACGCGTAGGAGGCGAGGCAGCGGCCGGCGCAGGCGGCGCGGGCGCAAGGCAATGGCGGGTGCGGGTCCTCCCGGCGCGGATCGACGCGCTCGGCGGCCAGCGGCGGCGTCGTCCTCTCTCTCCACCTCCTCTCCTCTGCTCCTCCGCCGGCCGTCGGCCTCCCCTCCCCCGCGTGGCCGCTCGACCCTACTCCGACGCCGGGGGAGCTCGTGAGGACGAGGTGAAACTGGAGAAGGAAGACGAGTCCCATCACGTCGCAGGCTCGGGCGACGCCCGCTTGCCGGCAACGGCGGTGACGGCGGTGGCGGCGGCGATCTCCCACCGCGAACTTGCCCCATGGCCACTGCCGCACGCCCCGGTAGTGCTTGCCCTCGCCACGCCCCCCGCGGCGGCCTCTTCCGCCTCCGTCTCCATCCTGGGCGTGCCCGCCGCATCCCTGCTGCTGCCCGGCGTCGTCGGCTCCGCCGGCTCGAGGAGGGCGAAGACATCGTAGGAGTTTCAGTAGGGGGAGGAGCCCGGGGACGGCAGCGGCTCGGGGTTGACCTCCGCGAAGGATGCGTCGGGTTGACCTCCGCGCAGCAGCCGGCTGAGCGGCCGATGGGGAAAAAAGGCCGGCGGCCAGCGGAGGAGCAGAGGAGAGGAGGTGGAGAGAGAAAGAAGAGAGAGGGTAGGGCCCACGCTGACATGTGGGGCCCACTGCCACGTCAGCCAAAACCATTGTCAAAACCGCCGAGGGGGGTAAAACGAACGGTTTTGAGAGTCGAAGGAGGCTAGATGTCTGCTTTTGCGGTTGAGGGAGGAAACGTGGACTCGTCCTCATGTTGAGGGACGTAAAAGAGACTTTTTCCTACTACTTAAAGGACGGACGAGAGAATTGCGCCGAGCTGGGCCAAGGGAAGGGAAGCTGAGGCGGCCCATAGGTGATGGAGCTCAAGAAGGAATTTGAATGATTTTTGAACTTCAATTTTTGGGATGTTACAGCGGGCAATCGCTCAAACATTCACAAAGCGATGCCCATGCCAGCCTAACACTAAATTTTAACAGACTAGATAACCAGCATTGTTGCCGTCAACCATTGCTCGTAGTAGTAGAACCCTTTGTCCCCTGAATGGTTCCTTGAGCATCCTTCCCAACACAACTGCATCCGTTTCCATGCTCGCTACAACCTGACGCTATCGCCTCGTCAACAGGAAGAGAAGAACTGAAAACTCTATCATTGGCCTTCAATGCCTAGAAACCCAACAAGCAACATTGAGAACGAGATGAAAGAAAGCATCTAAATCAAATGCAACGAAGCTCCAAAACTTTCAGCTTACTTCTTTGTTCCAGTTGGTGCACAAGGTGATGCAGAGAAGTAAGAGCATCTGCACTGCTACTCCGCACAATATCCCAAACCAGAGACCCTGTTCAGTTCAAACAAGAACTCTGGTTTAGATGGTCTGAACTGTGAAAGTATGAGAAATTAAAATTGATTTAGTCTAAAAGGAAATCGATGAGAAAGCGTAATACCATTCCTCTGAGATGACAGACAAAGGCGAAAATGGATGCCGCAGGGATGCCAACAATGTAGAATGCAGAGAGGTTTATTAAGGCACCAATCTTTTGCTTGCCACAGCCTCTAACAACACCTGCACATCAAGTACAGAGCCTACCTACGTAAATCACCTGGTTCCCTGACACCTAAAATCTTCTTACATGTCTAGTAAAATAGAACTATAGATTAATACTGGAACAGCAAAGAATTTGGGGAAAAGGCATGGGCATGAGCTCGAATTCTGAATGTCTATATAAATGTGCGCACATCTTCTTCTCCCATCGCACTTAGTCTCCAAGTTCACGCGACCATGGGCTCAAATTAAATGCTGGACGTCTAAAGATGTGGACATCTTCTTCCTCCACCGCGCTTCGTATCTGCCTTCACGTGGGTATGAGCTGAAATGCTCAATTTCTGAATGTCTAAACTATATGTTTCTCTGTTTTTCGTCTAAGAAACAAATCTGTTTTCCTATTTCTGCACAGTACAGAATCTTGCAGCACCTTATCTCCATGACTCGGAATGAGCTGGAGAAGATCAGATTGTCCATATTACCATACCATACATACCCTCTGCCTTCATTATCCACCCGAAAAAGACAAGATAATAGAGACAGCAACATGCCACAATTGACACTCTAAAAGACATAAAGATACAGCTAATACATTTTAATACG
Organism: Urochloa ruziziensis; assembly: GCA_015476505.1. Lineage (NCBI taxonomy): Eukaryota > Viridiplantae > Streptophyta > Magnoliopsida > Poales > Poaceae > Urochloa > Urochloa ruziziensis. Next base: position 34,415,633 of record CM027123.1, on the reverse strand, counting down.
CGTATGACCTGTCAACTTGGCCTGTGGTGTTTTATTACATACCTGAAAGAACACACTGCAGGCAGTCAAATAAGGTGCACACCGCGAGGATCGGCATCAACCTAGCAGTGTACATGGTCACTTCTTTCTCGTTGCTGTAGGCGTACCCCAGTAGATTGCGCGCTAGCACCATCACAAGACCTTCGGATACGCCGAGGGAGAACGCTATGAGGATGACCACCCGCGTCGCTAGGCGCGCCGCCTCTGGCCGTCCTGCACCAAGCTCGTTTGAAACACGTATGCTGCGCAGAAACATTGGGAGAAAATGTATACACAATGACAATAGCCACAGTTAACATACCGAGTGCAGCTTCTTTTTTTTTTTGGGAAATGTTAGAATATGAGCATGGTCAGGTTCGGATTACTGACCTTACTGCAGCACCAAGTCCCGAAGGGAGCATGAATGCAAAGACGTAGGTGTTGAAGCTACAAGAACCACAGTCGCAAACCTTTGGATCAGAGATTCAGAGAGAAAGCAGCGAAGACACACAGGCATTGAAGCTACAAGCGTAGAATTTCACCCTTACCAGATGGACATCACGGCGGTCTCGAGCTTTGGGTTAGGGAGAAGGCCTGACAGAAGCACCAGGAGCTCGAAGGACCACCACTCCATACTGCACACATGCCACGGGACGCGTATGAGTACGAGACCACGAGCCTTCACTGTCACGTCTCATTTCAATGTACAACCGTTATGGGTCAGAATGAACTTGGAAGTATATGCAATGCAAAGTCTTCCAATTCTCACCAGACCATGGCGGCCGACGGCACGGCGAGCCTCAAGAACCCCGGGATGCCCTGAAACGCCTCGCGCGAGAACCCCGTCCACGTGTCCCTGCAGGTCCGGGACACCCTGACGTAGAGCGCCAGAGCCGCCAGGTTAACGAGGTTGGAGACGGCGTTTGCCAGCGCGGCGCCGTTAGCGCCCATCCCGAGCCGGCGCACCAGCAGCCAGCAGACGGCGGCGTGCGCCGCCGCGGTGGCGCCGGCGGCCGCCATGACCGGGACGACGACGTTCTGCGTCTGCAGGAACCTGACGTGGCACTGCAGCTGCCCGAACAGGAACAGCGCCGGGATCATCCACCGGGTGTACCTCCCGGCCGCCGCCGCGATCTCCCTGTCCTGCCGGAACCACACCAGGATCTCGCCGGCGTAGGCCCACACCGCCGCCACGGGGAGGCTCGCCAGGAAGAGCACCAGCATGGCGCGCTGCTTGTGGACGCCGAGCTGGTGGCGCTGGTCCGCGCCGAAGGCCTGCCCGCACAGCGTGTCCAGGCTGCTCGCCATGCCTGTCTGGCCGACAAGAACGATGGCCGCGCGTGACGTCATTGCCATCGTCACATGCATCGAAATTGAATTCGAGAGGACTTTGAATGCTCTTTGGGTAGGGGATTCTTAATGATTACCAGGAGGCTGAAGCCGGTGACGCTGGCGAAGGAGGTGGCGAGGGAGGCGCTGGCGAGGGGGAGCTCGCCGAGGCGGCCGACGAACATGACGGAGATGGTCAGGATGATCTTCTGGAGGAGGAACACGGCGGCGAGCGGCGCGGCGAGGCGCAGCTGCTTCTTCACCTCGGTCATCAGCACCGCCGACCTCGCCTCGCCTCCTTCTCCGACGACGATGGCGGCATCATCGACGTGGTGATTCTCCATGGCTGCAAACCAGCAACTGCAAGTACTGCAGCGAGTGGACGAGAAGGAAACAAAGAAACGACTGCTTTGTGGAGCCGGACCTCACTGATTACGTCCACCTGCTGCTTCCATTTGGTGAGTCGGAGGAGAAAAGCATGACTCCCGTGGATGCAAGTCAAAACGGCCGAGCCAAAGGACAAACTCACAACAGATCATGACTTGTCAGTTTCATGAATCCTCGCATGAAATTTTGGGGCGCGTGACTTGTCAGTTGTCACATCACATGTCAGCAAGTTTTCAACCGGCCTGTGTCTTTAATGAATGGGTAGGCGCGGAAACAATGATGTCGTCGTTGTCGCACCTAGCGGATTTTGACTCGTAAAGCATCCTAAAGATCGGAACAAGGCGCTAAAGCCATTGACATCCTGAACTAAAACCAACCTACGAGTCTCCTAAAGGCAAAAATATCAGCCGGCGGTCCAGGCTTGAATTTGTAAAGGAGTAAATCGTGCCACAGCTACCACAATTTGGAATTTTGTTATAGAACTTGAAGACAGTGCAAGCATGTCACTTGGAGGCAGGGCCATGCCGGTATAAATTTAGGCCCTATACGAAACTATAGAGTAAACTTACTGGACTACAAGCGGTATAGAATAATGAAGTACTCCCTCTGTTCCAAAATATATGTCATTCTCGCTTTCCGAGAAGTCAACATTTTCAAAATACCGGCAATTATATATTAAAATATATAAATATTTATGCTAAGTAATTAGTATCATTGGAAAGATCTTTAATCTAGTTTTTTAACAAATTTATTTGGAGATGAAAATGTTGCACGTTTTTTCTACAAATCTAGTCAAAGTTGAGAAAGTTTGACCAGCACGCATCCCATAACGTCATCTATTTTGGAACGGAGGGAGTAACTAATATAGTATAATATATTAAATAGCAATAAAATACATTAAAATCTTACTTATTTAGCATTCGGAGGGAGAGAATCGGCGGAGGGAGCTATTTGTGGCCAAGGATAGAACCTCAATCTCAAGACGCCATAAGCACAATGATCGCTTCACACTCAAAGCGACATGCACCACCACTTTGAGCACATGTTGAAGGATGCCAAAGGCATGGACGTGGCATTTCACGTCGGTGGCCAGTTGTTCCATGCCCACAGAGGTGTGCTCGCTGCATGGTATGTCGTCATCGATGCAGTTTGTTGCGCTTTTGACTTTTGAGTATGCATGCCAAAGGTATACTGCCTCGATTATTTAGAGTACTCAAAATTTGCTACAACTCTATTGATAACCATCAACTCTAGATTATAATAGGGCTCCCTAGATACCCTTAGAAATAGAGCCAGGGTAGAGGGGGGATTGTTTGGAGGCATCCAAAAATAGGAGAACGGTAGAAGGTCTGTTGGAGTGTATTTTTCTTTGCTCTCTAAACTTGAGATAGGAGATTTTTTGGAGAGCCTCGAGTTGCTCCAATAAGAGCATCTCCAATAGCATCTTTATTTTTGGCCTTCTATTTCAGTCTCTATTTTGAGTTGGTAAAAAAAATTCTCTACATACTGAGTTGCTAGCTCCAACAGGGTCTCTGTTTTTCATCTCAAAATCCCAAAAGCTATCTTCAACTCTCCCTCTCCTCCCCTCACTGACGCGTGGGACCCACGTATCATTCCCTTCCTTCTTTCTTTCCCCTTCTTCCTATCCGCCTCCTGCCTCCGCTCGCAGCTCCCCGCCCGCTGTCATCCTCTCTGACCTGCGTCCTCCCCACCCCTGCCCTAGCGCCGCCCACCCCTTCCCCCATCGTTGCCCGCAAAGGAGGTAAGGGCGTCGGCGCGAGGGAGACATCAACGGCTCGCGACAATGGCCACAAGGTGGGGCCGGCTTGGAACGGCGGCGAGGGTGGCGTTTGACGGCGGGGGCGGTGACCGGGCAGGACGACGACGGCGGTGGTGGTGCTCGATGAAAAGGGCAGCGTGGGACGCGCGGGGGCAGCGCGTCGCGGGACTTGCGCGGGAGGGGGAAGATGGAGATGGCGAGCATTACTGGCTCGGTTTATTTGCCTCACAGCGAGGGGAGGAAATAGGGAGCAGGATAGCTAGACAAGCGAATAGAGTCTGTTGGATCCGGTTTTTTGTGAGATTTTTCTTGTTTTTTTAGCTAATTCATTAAGGAAACAAAGTTTGTTGGAGTTGCTCTGCATTGTGCAAGTGGTCCATACTGCATATACAACATATAGCCACGTTCATTTAGCATGGTGCACATGCACCACGGTAAATAACAAAATTAGCTTTAACTACAGTTATTTCTTGCTTATATTTCTCTAACATGATGTGTATTACTTGAGGTAGGCACCCGGGTTGATTAATTGGTAGCTTCGTCCCTAAACCCTCTCATATGCTGAAGTGCATTAGTAGCCCCTTTTCTCTTTTTTTAGATATAAAGGAAAATTAGTGAAGAAAATCTGCTCCGATAGATCCCCTTTCCCCCTTTAGTTTTCTCAATCCCCTTTCGGCGTTTGAACCGCGAGGGAAGAAAATCTGTGTCCATGCAGCCGTCGCCCGGGCCTCCTCACTCATTCGGCCACCGCTCTCCTTCAGTACGTTGAGCCTCCGCATGATCTGCCCCATCCTCCTTTCTCTATTCCGCTACTCGCCGGTCTCGGCGACGCCGCCCGGGCTGTCCCGACCTCGCGCTACTGCCGCCCGAGCCTTGTGTTGCTACGGCCTGCGGATGGGCGCCTTGAGAGCCTTCGCGCTGTCATCCCCCATCCCATGCTCCCCGCCTATGTGCCGCTAGCATGAGATAGAAGAAACCGATGAGGGAGAGAAGAAATGTATAGGCCGTTGACAAGTGGGGCCCAATGTCAAAAGGATGGAAAAAGGAAAGGGAAAGAGGATCTGTTGGAGCACCTCTCTCCAATATGCTGAAATTGTGCACAGGCTTCCTATAAGGCCAGTCTCAGTGGGGGTTTCATAGACATTAAATAGACTGACATGACAACAATTTTGATGATGTGGCAGCGTATTAATGAAGAGAGAGGTGAAATGAGTTTCATGGTGATGAAACCCTCCCTACGCATTTACCTAGATAGCTTGTTTCTTGCATGTGACCTTGGAAACAACAATAGATGAAATTATGCATTGAGGGAGGGTGTTTCATCATAGTTTCAAACATTGTTTAGATGATGTGTCACTCTAGGTAATTGTGTCCATGAAATTTCCACTGAGAATGGCCTAAGAGATAAAAGGGAGAGGGGGAAAATCGAGGTTCTCAGGTGACGTGCCGTCACGAATCTTAACACCGGTAATGTTTTTCCCCGTAAGGTCCCCTTCCATGCAAATATATAATGCAATAGGTGTTTGGTAAATTGGGTTACTACCGCCATCCTCTCCACCCTGATACCCATTTGTTGACATCATTAACCCATTGTTTATTCAATAATTACCCATGCACAGTTGAAACAAAAGACAAACATTTTGGTAGATCAAACTAGCCACACAACAAGCCAAAGGAGATATGCTGCATCAACAATATTTCTTTACAAAAGTAAGAGGTGTTTGTCGTTCTGTTTGCTAAATTATCCCACTCCTTACAAACTATAGTTGTCTTAATATAAAACCACAAGATACAGGGGGGCAAACAAAGTAGACTCCACACGTACACCATGCATGTACATAAACTGGCCACCTATGAAACTAAACGAAAGAGCATCATAAAGAGTGCGCTGAATAAATTTTCCCAGAAAGACAGATGACAGCAGCGTCACAACGTTAATCAAAGTAATAACAGATTAAAAAATATTGACCAAATCATTCCACGTTTTGAACTAAATCAATTAAAAGCTGTGTCCACCGATGACTTCGATGGACGAATCAAATCATCTTGGAAATTTGGACAAGGTGGGAAGGTGTGTAGTAGTGGGCAAGTCAAGACCACACTCCGAAGACCGGCCACCGGTGGAGTGGCAGTCAACACTCGGTAGCGTGTGGGTAACTTCAGCATGATACCACGTATGCTCAACCGTGTTGAACATTTGAACCTTGCTGACAACTCCCTTTGCAGGTAGACGCTGTGCGGCTGCGGCTAGCTTGTACTCCCTCTGTCCCAAAAAGAACGCTTGTTTGGGTTGCGTGCCCGTTAAAATTGTTAACGTTTGACCAAGTTTTAGTTAATTATATTCATATTTATGGCTCTATATAAATTTGTTAAAAAACTACATTTGAAAACGAATCTAATGATATATATTTCATATCATAAATATTTATATTTTTTTATTTATAATTGGTCAAACTTAAGATTCTAGAATTTTTTGGGAAGCGAGAAGTGCATTCTTTCTAGGACGGAGGGAGTAGGCCCGCGGCATGCAAGCGGGAAGGGGCAGCAGAGATTGGCGACCCCCGGCGGCGGTAGGATGGGTGCCGAGGTGGGAGCAAAGAGGGACAGATAGGGGAGGAAGGAGAGAGAAAAAGATAGGTTGCTAACATGCGGAGTCCACAACCACGTGATGTCCATGTCACCAAAAGCATCCACCAAAACCGTCCCATGGCCAAATATGCATCGTATTGATAGTTAGGCCAGTCTCAGTGGGAGTTTCATGAAAGCAATTATTTAGAGTAACACATCATCTAAAGGATGTTTGAAACTATGATGAAACACCCTCTCTCAATTCAAAGTTTCATCTTTTGTTATTCCCTAGGTTACATGCAAGACACAAACTGTGTAGGTAACCGTGTAGAGAGGGTTTCATCACCATGAAACCCATTTCATCTCTTTCTTTCATTAATACACTGTCACATCATAAAAATAATGACATGACAGCCTATTTAATGCCCATAAAACTCTCATTGACACTGGCCTTAGATGGTCAAAGATTTTAGGTTTTAGAGACAGTTGGCCAAAACCAAACCGAGACGATAGTTTGATGACTAGAATTAGACTTTTTCCTAAAAAAATATTGACCAAACCATTCCACGTTTTGAACTAAATCAATTAAGCCCGTGTTTAGTTCCCGAAATGTTTTGGGTGAAAAAGTTTTAGGTTTTGATTTTACCGATTTAAAAGTAGTAAATGTAAGCGAAAAATGTGAACGTTACATGGATAGGTTGGAAATCTCGAGAACGAATCTAACAATGGTAATTAGAGTGTAATCAATTCATAATTAGCGGATGGTTACTGTAGCATTACTGTTGCAAATCATGGATTAAATAGACTCATTAGGTTCGTCTCGCAATTTACAGTCTATTCATGTAACTTTTGACATTTTTCATCTACATTTATACTTAATGCATCTAAAATGCTCTTTTGATGTGATGGGTGAAAAGATTTCATTTTGAAACTAAACAAGGCCTAAAAGCTAATGTCCACCGATGACTTCGACGAACCAATCAAATCAACTTGGAAATTTCACTGGGAGAAAACCTCTTATCAGTGCCGGTCACAGGGGGCCTTAGTGCCGGTCCCTGTGGCCGGCACTAAATGGGCGGCACTAACGTGTCGGCACGTTAGTGTCGGCACTAACGTGCACAGATTAGTGCCGGCTGGTAACCCACGACCTCTAGCCTCGCGCGTTGCTTCCTTACCATCTCACCTATTCATCACATGTGATTGAGTGAGAGATGGTGTCCTTTTAAAGGAACCTGCTCAGGACACGTTAGTGCCGGTCGATAACACCAGCCGGCACTAACGTGCGTCATTTAGTGCCGGCTGGTGTTATTGACCGGCACTAAATGGGCGCGTCACGTTAGTGCTGGTCAATAACACCAGCCGACACTAAATGACGCACGTTAGTGCCGGCTGGTGTCATTGACCGGCACTAACGTGGCTTCGCGGTCACTGTTTCTCGCTCGGGCCACGTTAGTGCCGGCTTCAGGCTGACCGGCACTAAGTGCCACGCACCAATGTGAGTTTTTCTGGTAGTGTTTGGACTTGGTGGTAGTACGTGGGCGGCAAGTCAAGACCACACTGCGACGACCGGCCACCGGCGGAGTGGCAGTCAACACTCTGTAGCGTGTGGGTAACTTCAGCATGATACCAAGAGACATTTAGAAATAAAAATAGTATATATATAATCCCCTTAGAAGGGACATGTGTGTTGGAGCAGCACAAAATCCTGAGGCGTGCGGTCAGATCTAATCATACCAGAAAGACTAGTCCTGAGTCGCACAAGATGTATTCATTCTATTCTGGTCCACTGACTGTGTGCCACAGGCCCATATGAGATCACTATTTTCATATGCTCACCCGTGTTGAACATCTGTACCTTGCTGAAAATTCCCTTTGTCTCTTAGGGCATGTTTGGTTTTTGCCCATCCCTACCCTGCCAACGCATTGGCACACCAAATATTTGGCGAAGGATTTCGCCGCCGTCGTTTCGCCCTCACGTTGGCAACAAATTGAACTGACGCTTGCGTGAGTCTGTTGGCGTGCCAAAAGTTGGCTCCCATCCAAATACGCATGCTATCTCCAGTCAACTGCCAATTAGTTGGTCAGGCAAGCATCGGCTCCCATCCAAACGTGCCCTTAGTCCCGTGTTTCGTTTCGTCTAACCCATCCTCGCCTGTGATCGAGCTGAATCATGAGCCAGTGCTAGTGTGCGACCCGCTTGACGACGGCCATTCTTGGCTTCTCAGAGGTGAAGCAAGAGAGTGAGCATATGGAGGCTACGCATCCTTTGTGACGTTGACACATGTCCGACCGCTCGCTTAGTTTTCATGCCTTAAGTCTTTCATGCTCTCATGCACGGACTGCCTAATCGATTTTGCCGTGGCATTCTTTTTTAACTCGGCTGACGCCATCTTTATCGTCATGTACCCTCGGTCCCAAGTTGTTGTTCATCGTTTACCCCACATGATCCCTCCGCATGGACGTTCGCTTGCTTTCACCTCAACCTCATGCCATCGACCACCTGCTTAGCTTGTTACATCCAACGCAAGTGTTGTCAGCCCCTCATCATAAAGAGAGTAAATCTTCATTGGTTCCTCACTTTGCCACCAAGGTTATTTGACAGTAACAATTGAAAAACTACAATTACACTTTTTTTTATAGGAGGGAGTAAGTAGTAAGCATCTATTCTAATTTAAAGAGTGTTTGTTGGCATATTAGTATGTGCCAGTTGCCTACAGCTTTTTCCATCGCCTTCGTATGAGCTCCCATTTCTCACCTGATCTGTTATCGCAGGCAAAATGACAAAAATCCAAAATGGTGTTCACAGTTGGATCCGATCAACCGAGAAAGGGATACCAGAAAGATATTCTAGTTTAGGTTTCCAAGGATGCATCGTTCTCCATGTTACCGTCTTCTGTTAGTAAATATAAAAATATCTGACATACTACTAGCTAGACATCATTAGATGTCGATACGTTGTCTAGTGTACAACTCTGATAGCTTCAGCTTTGTAAACCAATGAAAAGTTATGAAATTATTACGATCTTATGAATGCTACCACAAATATGTGAGTAACCTATTTTTTTTCAAATGATCCGAGGTTAAAATTAGAGGACAATAACTGCAATTTATATATTACGTCATGTATTTATTACAAGCAAAAAATAATGCAAAAACCAATAACATATTTCACTTTGTTTTTAAATTGCACTTCATAAGAATTGTTGCTGCAATGCCCACACCTACTCTGTTTAATTGCAAGAATCACCTCAACTACACGTGCTCGGTGGATTCCACCATGTTTTGATGTTTGGATTATGCTTATTCATTGTATTTCTGACGACGCATCCAAAAAAATTGACCGATCGTGTTCAAACTTTTGGCCATTCCTTTGGTGCAAGCTCCAAAATAAAATGCTAAGACTGTAACTGTTTATTGTTTAATGGTGCCTAACTTTTAAAAGTCATGTAGGAGTATATATGTCTTTACAATAAGGGTCTGTCTCCCTGTAAACTGACTTAGATTTTGACTTTCTGTAAGTCACTTTTCTCGGCCGTTAGATGGCCATCCAACGGACTGTACTAAAATATGTGTGTGCGCTTATTTATCCCTGGTTATTGGGCCCACAAAACACTGTTCACGACCCGGTTAGGCTAACGGGGCCGATGTTATATCTGTTTTGGATCCGTTAAGCCTTTTTACCTGTTTTAATGACTTGTACGGGCTTACTAGGCTGATTTGGGAGCCCAATATATTGTTGGACTGTCCTGTTTGCACAACGGTTACTTTTTTTTAAAAAAAAAGGCCGGAACACACAATAACAATAGATTACACAAAAAGGTAAAAAAACAGCCCATATTCACCAATGCAACTGTGGGCTGTCAGGAAAGAAAAAATGGCGGATCCACACGCAAGCTGGAGCCTGGCGGCCAAGATATTAGAAGGCAGATATTAGATATTAGAAGGCAGGGCATCAAGAAGGGAAGATCCAAGTGGGAATGAGAATACTGCAGCATCTGTACCTGAGGTAAATATCTGGATAGCTCATCATCTTGCAGTTTGGATCTGACACTAGCTCCTCAACTTGAGGAGATCTTGTTCTTCATGTTGATAATGAAATTTACCGTGGAAATCTGAACTGATGCTGCCATCATGCTGAATTTGTAAAAATGATATTCACCACTGAATTTCTAAAAAACACAAATGGCAACACGATCAGTTCGTCAACAACAGCTTGAACATGAAAAAAAATATTAGAACATGGGAATATAAAAACAAAAACTATTAGTCAGAAGTGATTAGAGCCTAGTGATACTAGCTAGATTGTACATTATGTGCAGGGAATTTGTGAAGCAACATACACCAAAAGCAGTGTGTGACACAAGAAGCTACATCTTATTATCAACATAAGGATGTCTTCACATCAATAGTTCAGCAGGTATTTTTAAATGCAGTAGTTGCGGAATTTATAGGCTACAAGATTGTTATGAGGTTCATTGATGCTCACTGTAATTTGCAATCGTAAGGGAGTGTGTGATAAGCAGAAAGAAGGGGAGAAATGTGTAACAAATCCATGTACTTCTGCAAGTAAATCAAAAGCTTATCAGGTACAATATTATTTCATTTATTTAAAACATGAAGGACAGCAGCAACAGTGCTTTCATGTGTGTTTTGATTTATGTACTATATGCAAAGTTAGAGAGCAGGCACATGGTACCAGAGATTGGGAGTGGTCAGGAAGGAGAAGAGCTAAAGAGGACAAAGAAAAAAGAAAAGATAATAGTATTTGATATCCCATTCGACAAGAAATATATGGAGGCTTGGAATGCTGTGCAAATTTCAGAAGTGTGTGCCTGCAATTAAGGTTTCTATTTTTTTGTTTAATCAACTATTCAAACTCAAAAAATGTTGCCTGCCTAAAATGAAATTGTCATATTTCCTGCAGATTATAGAAAAGGACGGTATAGAATGCAGTGAAAAATTCCAGAAGGTGTAGAATTGCAAAGAAAAGATGGAGAACCAGAGCAGCAAAATGCTCCAATGGATAGTGAATAGAGTATGCTGGTTGTATCACAAGGCAAAAGCAGAGCACCACAAACAAAGAGCTTCAGCAAAACAGAGAAGAAAAGAAAAGCCAAGCAGAAGAAGCAAATTGCACGCAAACAGCCAGAAGCAGAGCACCACCCACAAGGCACCGACCATCACCCAAAAATATGTAAACATTTACAAAAGGAACAAATCAGTAAACAAATACAAAATGAGTAAAATTTGATTGCAAAAAGCTGTCCTAAAAATACAGCTACATGAAAAATTGATGTGAGAAAAGTACACTAACCAAATTTCAAGCTGCTCAAACATTTTTAAAGTAACAAAACTAGAAAATTATAATAGTACATGACAGTGTGATCATAGTACTTGTGATTTGTACTCCTTCAATCGTACAAAGTAACAGATTAGGGGAAATTGTCATACAAAAGGTGAGGCATATTGAAAATATACTAGAGAAATACCTAGTCAAGTAATGCACATTTTCATATTTTGCAGGAACAAACTTGAAAATTACAATACTAAATGAGTGTGTAATTATAGTACATGAATTCTGAAATTTCAGGGCACATGTTTATACAAATATAATGCATATTTTCAAAAAACAATACACTACAGTGTTTGGATATAATTTCAGTACAAGTAATGTGGGGATTTAATTTTTTTATTCACCACTTCGTTGGGGGAATATCAGTAAGAACGTTTGTGTCCTCTGAACGTTTGTGTCCTCTGAAAACATAGACAGCCAAAGTTTAATTTGGCATATCATTAAACTTCATGTGCACATAGCCACATACAGAAAAGCGCATCAAAAAATTGCCTACATCACACAAACTCATACTAAATGGTAAGAGGAATCTTTGCAGCAAAGGGAGATGTTCTTTACCTGCGTTCTCCGTCCCTCAACTCCTCAACTACGCTCCTGCAATCCCAGATAATAACAGGTCAGGGAGAAACTAAAAAAAACTTGGGTAACTTTGGCATGGAAAACCCTAAAAATGCTAATGAATAAATAAAAGTGGCCATTAGAACTAGTTGAGTCCACTAGCATTGCATTGATTGAATGGAAACCAGAATGAATATACATTATTCACAAACCCAAAAAGTGGTGTTCAGGCATCGCATAGACCAGTGATGTTTTTTTAACAATGACAAAGCAATGTTTCCCTCACCCTCCCATCTTCTACACATCCCTCCCCTCTCCCGACACCACATAAAGTAATAGGGCAACTTAACAAGAAATGACAAAATCAAAACAAGAAGCATTTGGACTCCATGAACCAAAGCCTAAAAAAACAGTGATCCACACAGCTACTGACAATTAAGAAACAAAAAGAGTAATAAAAGCTTTCAACAAAAAAAATACACTACTATGTTGGGATATAATTTCAGTACAAGTAATGTGGGGATTTAATTTTCTTTTTATTCGCCACTTTAGTAGGGTCGATATCTCGAGATACTAATTATATACAACCTAATGCTATCATCCCATGGGGAGTGGGGGCGTGCGGGGGGTTATCTAAAAATGCAAGCTGCACAAATGGGGAAAATGAGCATGGCAAAAGAGTATAGCCAATTAAGCTGCAAACAGTATGGAAAACAACACTAGGTCAGTAAAACCCAGTTCCACTCCAAGAAGCACTGCATTCATTCATGTCAAATGTGAAGGGCATCTAGATCACTGTTTCTTCCATAAAAAACTACAGGGCTCAAATCGAACAACATCAATCGAACTACATCACAAAGCAAGAACTACAGCCTCAATCGAATAGAAGAAAAACATCGATTCAAACCCTAACAAATGCACACAGGACTGCTTGTGCCCGCTGCCTGACAAACATCGATTCAAGCTGCTCTAACATTTTTACAGTAACAAAACTAGAAAATTATAATAGTACATGAGGGTGTGATCATAGTGCTTGTGATTTGTAGCTGCTCTAACACTTTTACATTTTCACAGTAAACTAAATTATGATCCGGAATCAAACCAAACCAAATTTTGACATTTTCACAGTAAACTGCTAACCAAACCAAAACAAAAATACAAAACTCCAAAACTAAAGCATGTTCAGGGATCCAAAACCAAAATTATGTTCCGGTAACTTTAGAAAAGCATAATAAATGCTAGGTAGAATCTTGGCAGCAAAAGAGAAGTTCTTCACCTGAGTTCTCCCTCCCTGAACTGCTCAAGTCCGCACTCCTTCAATCGTACAAAATAACAGATTATGGGAAATTGTCATACAAAATGTAAGGCATATTGAAAATATACTAGAGAAATACCTAGTACAGTAATGCACATGTTCATACAAAATATAATGCATATTTTCAAAAAAAATACACTACAATGTTGGGATATAATTTCAGTACAAGTAATGTGGGGATTTTTTTTTATTCACCACTTCGGTGGGGGTCGATATCTCCTGTAAAAATTTGTCTGTGCATCATGGCAGAGAAAGTGACAAGAAAACCCTCCAGCAAACTAACATAGGCATGTGGGAACGCATAGGCTTTCTATCAAAGGAAAAGGAAGGAAAATGCAGAATGCTCCTGTTATCTACCACACCCACACCAAAATAAGCACAAATTCCATACAAGTGGCAGTAAGAATCAATCATTACATATAAAATGATAACTAAAATGATGACATCAATCAGCCATTACCATACCAGACATACTATGTCTTAAGTCATACAAACATTATAGCAACCAGATTAATTGGAAACCAAGCAAATAATCTGGCCCATCATAATGATGTTCAAATAACAACTTACATGACTGATTTCTACCACTTGTGAAGCAAGTACTAATTGCAGACTTCACTTCAAACAAAATGAATACCTTTAAAATATTAAATCATGTGTAATGGAACAAATTTATAATAGTCATATCTCAAAATTATATAACTTCTTACTTAGAAAAATTTAATTATCTATGAGTATAACGTTTGTAGCTTCTGAAAACGGAGTCAACTAAGTTTGTGTCTTATGGAAACATAGACAGCCAAAGTTTAATTTGGCATATCATTAAACTTCATGTGCACATAGCCACATACAGAAAGCGCATCAAAAAATTGCCCCATGCTTGTGAATCACTTAAAAGGGGCACATATCTAACTACCTAAAATCTCTCTCCCGAGTGAAATGGTGCATGATCATACACTACAGAAATAAGCCTACAGCACACAAAGCATTTAAACCTCCATAGGCCATGCACAAGCTAGCACCACGGAAATATAGAGAAGATAATAGTAAATTATCACAATATAGAGAAGATCAGAATAGTGACGATTGACAAGCTTGACACTGTGCCTTTTAAAATTTAAAAATCAGGAAATCACAATAGTAAATTAGGCTGTAATTCTTCATGAACCATTTGAACTCCATGAACAAAAATCACCGACCAGTCAACCAATAATACTCTGCACCTACTTGTAGTAGCCAAAGTGCTTGTGATAAAGTGTTGTCCATAAGAACAATTTGGAATAACTCAAAGCATCGTGGAAGCAAGAGCAAAATCCCTCAGTATTTACTGGCTAACAAAAACTAATACTATATTGCAAGCAAAAAAGAATTAGTGCAAGTTCACATTGAACAGTACACATGGCTGCACAAGATAGCACTGCAGAAATATAAAGAAGAAGAAAAAACCTTCTAAAAAAACATAACACTCTGTCGTCTCACTTTTCTAGCAAACAGTATGTCAGATTCTACAGCTAAAAACTAGGAAATTACAATACTAAATGAGGGTGCAATTCTAGTATAAGTCACTCATAGTTTTATAGCCATTTGTCAGGGTGTGCTAATTAACCAATAATAAATTGACCAATAAGCAACCTCAAATAACAACTATAGTATGTAAGCCTAGGAAAAACTCTAAAACCAAAGTATGCACGACAGACTTTAGAAGCATACTTAATGCCCATTCGAATCTTTGCAGCAAAGGAGAAGTTATTTCACCTGAGTTATCCCACCCTCAATTCGTCAACTACTCTCCTGCCATACCAGAAAAGGAACAGGTTAGGGAGAAACTAAAATACTTGGGTAAAGATTTGAGAGCAGCAAATCCATGAAGAGCACGACCAAACTAGCAGTTTTGCAAGTAAAGAAAGCATAAACACTATCATTGCTTATATGGCAACCACAATGAAAATACATAAATCAGAAAACCAAAGTATGTTCAGGGATCACATAGAGCAGTGCTGCTTTTTTAGCAATTGCAACTAACAATTTGCATAGAACTCTTCAACCATAAGGCCAATACTCATAACCAGATATTGCATCAATCAACGTAAGGTCACATGGAAGTGAAGCCTTATAGGCTGTAACCCATCAATTCGATTATTTTACTTAACAACACCTCCCTCCCTAATCTTCAGTTTACCATATGATCTACATGGTTCTGGAACCTCAAATCACCTCCCAACAAAATTAGTGGTTTCAGATGGAACACTAGGAATCGAAAGTTGCACACGCTTAAGGTGGTCAATCAACAAATTGCTAAATCGAGACTCCATACCACATACCCCCAACCAATGGAAAATCCCCAAATTCTTGAGACTCTATACCACATACCCCTGTTTTAAAGGCGTCGCCACGCCTAGGCGTCCAGGCGGTACCAGCTCGCCTTAGAAATCAGCCCGCCTTGGGCGCCTAGGCGTCGCCTAGGCGATAAGGCGCTCCAAGATTTTGGAGGACGCCTTAGCGCCTTTAAAACCATGCGACATACCCTAACCAATGGTGAATCCCCAAATTATAGAAAGAAATCCTTCTATAAACACAACAGCAAGCTCAAGGGATATTACACACTTACAATTTGTTAATCACATTTCAAATTTAGGGAAAAAAAGCAACCTACTGTTTGTTCGCCTGTCCAAATTTAACATAGATATTATGCAAAATGATATCAGATCTTTAGAACTAGTTGAATCCACTAGCATCTCATTGCTTGAATGGCAACCAGAATGAATATACATAATTCACAAAGCCAAAAGTGGTGTTTAGGCATCACATAGATCAGTGCTGTTTTTTACAAATAACATAGCTAATAGTTTACACAGGGGTCAAATCAACAAGTCGACTATAAGGACGGAGGCCAAATCACCCACAAAAACCAGCCTCACGGGACTGCTTGTGCCGCAACAGGAATTATACCGTGTGGACTAAACTAGTGGGCACTCGTACATCACAAATCAAAGACTACAGGGCTCAATCGAACAGCATCACGGTTGGCACTACGCCAGAAATCAACAACTACCACCCCTCAATCAAACAGCAGCAAATCTCGATTCAAACCCTAACAAATCCACACGGGAATGCTTGTGCCCGCTGCCTAACGACATAGGCCTCGATCAAAATCTGATAAAACAAGGGCGAACAGGAACAACAGATGTAGGAGGGGATACCTGTCTCGACGTCGCGGCGAAGCGTAGACGAACCCCCAGGCAAGTGATAGCGAAAAACAAGCCCTCCAGCCAAGGCGACAGGGAAACCCACCCCCGGGCCCCGGCTCCTGGGTCGACGGAGAGCAGCGCTGCCGGCTTCTAGTGGGCGCCGCCGTCGAGCCCGACGGGATCCCTCCGCAGCTGCGTCGGCACCAAAGCCGTATCGAGCAGCTCCGCCTCCACTGTATCCAGTGCAAAGAGGAAAGGGAAAGAGGAACGAACAGGAAAGGGGAAGAGGAACGAACGGGAACACGAAGGTGATAGGGAGTTACAATCCGAAACCCGTTAACACATAAACGGAGCTTGGAAGTCGGATAGGCGGACCCGATAACAAAAACAGTGGGCTTTGCATCATTGATCAGCGGGCCCGATAGAAGGAAGCCAGCAGCGCGTTTGTTATCGATCAGACGGCTGAGGATGTCGACTTACGCATACACAGGATCTAAGTCAACTTACAAGGAGTAAATCTGTTACAATAAAATGTCCTGTAAGATGGGATCTCAAAATCAAAATGACGTACGGAGCACTAGAAGATACTGAAAACTTTTTGCAATTTTTGCTAAGATATAAGTAGTCAGAAAATCTGAACACGTGTGACAGTGATAGTACCATTGCTCTGTTTTCAATCATACACCCACATTAATCAAACAGTGACAAAGCCCTTTTTGTCCTTTGCCCTGGCTTCTTCCTTTCGGCGCTAAGCGGCGGCCAAACCAAACGTGGCAGCTTCTAGCTACTTTTCCTTCCTGCTCTGCCCGCGCCTAAATATACAAGTCCAAAAACCAGTGGGCTCGAGCAGTCGAGCTCCATCCTCCATATAACAAAGTGACGACTCGATATCCTCCATTTGCTGCCGTCTGCTTCTCACCCGCGGTGAAGAAGCGAGATGGGGAGCATGGAGGCGGCGCCGCTCCTCGCCGCCACTGCGGCGAGCACGGGAAAGAGGAAGCACGACGAAGAGGCGGCGAAGAGGAGCAGAGCCTGGTGCTCACCGAGGTGAAGAAGCAGCTGTACCTGGCGGGGCCTCTGGTGGCCGGGTTCCTCCTGCAGAACATGGTCCAGATGGTGTCCGTCATGTTCGTCGGCCACCTCGGCGAGCTCGCCCTCGCCAGCGCCTCCCTCGCCACCTCCTTCGCCGGCGTCACCGGCTTCAGCTTGCTGGCAGGCATGGCGTGCAGCCTCGACACGCTCTGCGGCCAGGCCTACGGAGCCAAGCAGCACCACCAGCTGGGCATCTACAAGCAGCGGGCCATGCTGGTGCTGTTCCTGACGAGCCTCCCCGTGGCGGCGCTCTGGGCCTACACGGGCCAGATCCTGGCGTGGTGCGGGCAGGACCCGGAGATCGCGGCCGGCGCCGGCGGGTACATCCGGTGGATGATCCCGGCGCTGTTCGTGTACGGCGCCCTGCAGTGCCACGTCCGGTTCCTCCAGACGCAGAATCTTGTCGTGCCCGTGATGATGAGCTCCGGCGCCACCGCGCTCTGCCACCCGGCGGTTTGCTGGTTGCTGGTGCGGGGGGTCGGAATGGGACGCAACGGCGCCGCGGTGGCTAATGGCGTGTCCTACTTTGCTAACCTCTCGTTTCTCGCGGTCTACGTCAGGGTCTCGCGGTCGTGCAAGAGCACGTGGACGGGCTTCTCCGCTGAGGCGTTCCGCGGCGTCTGTGGTTTCCTTAAGCTCGCTGTGCCGTCTGCCGTCATGGTCTGGTGAGGCTGAAAGAGTTTTTTTTTAGGTGCTTCCAACTGTCACATTGATCGAATCGATCGATCGCAATGCTCAACTGCAGCATGGAGTGGTGGTCTTTCGAGCTCCTGGTACTGCTCTCCGGCCTTCTCCCGAACCCCAAGCTCGAGACGGCCGTGCTGTCCATCTGGTGAATTCATGTTGCGCTTCCAGTCTCCCATTGCTAGCTTCATATAATTTCTCACCGATCCAATGCTAATTGCTGTGTTTGATTCTGCTTGTAGCCTGAACACTAACAGCTTCGCATTCATGGTGGCCCTGGGACTTGGTGCCGCCATAAGGTCCGCAACCAAGATCAGCCCCCCTGATTCCATCATCAGAGGATCTCAATGGTTTTGACTTGGTGCAGCACGCGCGTGTCGAACGAGCTCGGCGCGGGGCGGCCGGAGGCGGCTCGGCTGGCAACCCGGGTGGTGGTGCTCCTGGCGCTGGCGGTGGGCGTGTCGGAAGGGCTCGCCATGGTGCTGGTGCGCAACCTGTGGGGCTACGCGTACAGCAGCGAGGAGGAGGTGGCCAGGTACGTCGCCAGGATGATGCCCATCCTCGCCGTCTCCATCGTCTTCGACGGCCTGCAGTGCGTGCTCTCAGGTGAACCAGTATCCTCTGCACTCTAATGCTACCACCAAGCATTTTAACTTGGTGCACATTCTCTGATTCTCAGCTAGTTGTTGGTGTTACATTGCATGATGTCTGAGCGTGTTTGCATTGGTCAATGAACTGCAGGTGTTGTTAGGGGCTGCGGCCGCCAAAAGGTCGGCGCCTTCATGAACCTCGCAGCATACTACCTCGCCGGCATCCCTTCAGCGTTCGTGTTTGCCTTTGTTTGGCATGTAGGAGGAATGGCACGTATTCTGCCCTCTTGAGAACTTTGTTCCGGAATACAAACAATTACATTTCATCTGGTTTCCACCTTTTTTGATAAAAATTGCATAGGTTCATGACGCTGGTTGAATTTGAACTCTCAACAGGGCCTCTGGTTCGGGATCATGTGTGGCCTGGTTGTGCAGATGCTACTGTTGCTCTCCATAACACTATTCACCAACTGGAACAAGGAAGTAAGCTCAAAACTTCATTCAGTCTTCCACGGTTGTGGTCGTGTTGCCATTTGCATCTCAGTTTGACAGTTTCTGAATATTGTTTTTCTTGTTGCTGAGTAAACTTCTTCAGGCGTTGAAGGCCAAGGACAGAGTTTTCAGTTCTCCTCTTGCCGCAGACATGTCAACAGAGTGACTGCGTGAGGTAGCGTAGTGTAGTAGAGCAGATGAAAGGAATGCAATTTTGTTGGGAATAACGCTTAAGGAGGCATTAGCCAAGGTGGTCTTTGTGTTGAGGAAATGTAAGCGAAATAATGGTGATCCCCATGCTGGTTATTATTATTATTTTATCAGCTCTGTTCGTCCTCTGATCCTCCTGTGTTCAACACAACATGGAGGCTTGAATGCAAGTGATGATATGTTCTGACACCAAACCAGAATATTCTTGCTGCGCGAAAGTTTTCAGTGCAGCTTTTTTTCCCCGTAGATTTGCGCTCGACATTCGTTTCAGCCTTTGAGAGGGCCCGATATTTCTCGTCAGAATTGGAGTTCTCAATTTTATAATCTTGCGTAGCCCAACGTATGGACCTTTGCACCGAAGAAAAGTACTACATCGGTTCCAAATTATAGGTCGTTTTAGCTTTTTTTAATTCATAGTTTTTGTTGTGCACCTAGATAAATGCTAGGTCTAGATTAATAGCAAAATCTATGAATCTAACAAAGTCAAAACGACCTATAATTTGAAACGGAGAAAGTACCAAGAAAATAACATGATTCAGATGACCGTTGGCACAAAGCATGACCTATCCGATGAACTCACAACCGCAGCTAGCTCAAGTGCTCAACCACCGATCTGGAAGCTCACAACGGAACTTCAAACTAAATTTGAGCGACACCTCACGTCACAAACCCGGAAGATATTTGAACGCAGCAGCAAAACACGTCAGCTGCCAAACAAGGACAAGCTTTCTTGTAGGTTCAAGTGTTCCTTGTACATCTTGGATCCTGGTGCTGCACAGGCGTAGTAGCAGTGGCAAGCTTTTAGCTGGAGGTTGATGCCAACTTGCTAGTTTCACTTGTCTCGGACAGGGCTTCCTGGAGGTTGATGCCAACTTGCTAGTGCATGCGCTTGAGCTTGACAAGCTGTGTTGTAGACGTGGTTGGTACTCCACATCTTCCCGACACACATTCGCATATGGTGAATGCACTAGCAGCATGGACAGAGCATCCTTTCGTCTTCACTGCCGTTATACTGGAGGAACCGCACGAATTCTTAACTTTGTCAGCAATTTTCTTCATGGGCATCATTTACATCAAGTTACATGGATACGTCGGGGAGGCAACATGTCCCGTCGGATACGCTGTAGAGACGTGATAGTACGTATCGAGATGTATCTGAGATAAAAATAAATAAATAAACAAAATTTAGATACGTCGCCCGAGACATATCGAGCTTGTTTTGCCTATATGGCCCGACCCGTCACCTGTTGCAACAGCGACGTTTTTATCCTCCTGATCCCCTTCCCCGTCACCTGTTGCAACAGCGGCACATCCCGAACGCACGTGTCGGCATTGCATATTTATTGATATGAATTAAAATTCCGAGAGAAATATCGGTAATGGGATGACGATAATGCAAACCGGCGTGCATAAACAACAGACGAGACAAATATCTCAGCTTATGAGCTGCGAGTGCCACTTGACTTCTGAGATCAGGGTATGGCTACAAACAGATGATCAACCTGATTCACATGCATATGCCACACAGGACCAGATCAAAGACCATCACACAGATCTACTGAAGCAAGCTGGTGTGCAAACTTTGAAGTTTGAGACTTCAGGAGAACCCAACTAAGATATCATAGCTTGCACTGACAGTGGAAAAATCATACAAGTGGGACTAAAAAACAGAGCTGAAACTAGGTATCATGGGAACTTAAGGGCCTAACAAAAACAGAGCTGCTACTAGGAATCATGTGAACTTAAGGGCCTAACATGAGAAACTTTATGTCAAACCTAGTTATAAAGCATTGACAAGAATTTACCTTCCAAAGCAAAATCGTATGACACGAATGTCTTAAAGGTTAGCAGAACCACTGCTCAAGAAATAGCTTGGAAGAAATACAATCATCATCACCAGCAGTCACTAACATGATAATAGCTGATAACTACAGAAATATAGGCACCTGTTAAACACCTCGAATCGCATCCCTTAAACTAATACTAAAACACCTCTTGCCACCTGAATCTTCTATCCAGCCATCTGAATATCTGATTATGAACAATGAACAGGGCTCATGTAAGTGCATCATTGAACATAACAAATTTAATTAAAATTATAATGCAATGTAGATGAAAATACAATTTCACTACAGAAACAGATATGGACCAGTGTTTTAAAGGCGATAAAGTGACAAGGGACAACTGTGTACGCCCACCTAGGTGACAAGCTGCTTCCCAGGGCGAGCTGGATGACTAGGTGTTGCCTAGGCGACACCTTTAAAACACTAATATGGACTGTTGCACACAAATAAAATATCCCAGTGTGCATGGTCCGATTTGTTGATACCTCCAAAAGAGCTCTTACTTCAGTTTATGGTAGCAGACTAGCAGGCATGGTTGAATAACATTCACCATAATATTGTGTTGAATACTTTTTGGTGTAGACTTAAATTTGGCCCCAAACATACAGAGCTTAAGCTGTTTATCATCCTCAACGTAACAAGGTGCGCAGTCACACATATATCAAAAGGTACATACTAAGTTATAACTCATGTTAAAAACCCCAAGTTGCCCCCAACAACTTGGTTTAAGAGGCTCGGAAAATGTTTACAATCACTCTGAGCCTAGACTTTTCATCCTTCGACTTATGTGACCATACCAAACTATCAAGTGTAGTGCCTTCTGGAAATCAAGTCTTTTCAACAAGACCAGACATGTTGTTAGAACCAATGACTAACTTACTAAATGATACGTCTCAGCAGCCTTACTAGAACAACCATCCAAAATTGATATGACAAATCGTAAAGTCCTTGAATAAATCACTCTCATACAAGCTACTTTCAAGGGGATACATACGCTCAAATGTTTATGCCAGTAATGTTGGTACAAGTAAATAAAAATCTAAGTTACCAGAATCACTGTTTACAACTTTCATCCATTGCTGAAGAATTTTAGGGGAAGCATGAAAAATAATTCTTGTAAAGAAAGAATTACTCTAAACTTTTTTTTTTGCGTGGAAGAATTACTCTAAACTATTCATGAGTTGAACATTGTGGGTTTACATAGTCATAATCTAGTGAAAAATGTGCTAGACTAAAAGTGAAAATTGATATTTTAATAAGAGCAGAATCGTGATGATATATCATTTGTTTTGCTCATGTTTCATGAGATGCTACATCAATCTTGCACCTCTCGAATCATCTGCAACAAAAACTGACTGTCCCAGTGTTCTAGATAAATGCAGCTTGATATATGCTCAATCAAAAGCCTGCAGTCCTAGTGCTAACATACAATTTTATACAGACATTCAGAACTTGGATCAAGTTTTTAATTGCCGTCATATTTATTTATTGCAGGGGATTAGGACATTTCAAAAACTGTACAGAATTGAAATTCAATTTTTGGACCTGTGATTGAGTTTAAGCAATTCTTCAAACATGAAAAGGAAACATAATGATAACTCAAGCAAGAAGAATGGCTTACCACACAAGACTCGATAACACCATATAAGTTCAATCCATCAGACTCGTTAATGCATTGAGAACGTCCTTCTTTGTGTCCCTTCGACGGACCTGCGCCTTTGCCTCTTCTACTCTTTGCTTCTTGACCTTCGATTCCAAATACTGTGCCTTCTCATCACCAATGAACCCAAATGCTCTCTTCAGAGTCTCCCCGCATTGATTATGAGCCTCAATCTCCTCCACATAAGCAGAAAGGCTGGGATACAACTTCTGCAAGTCATCAAAACCCCTACACGTACCTTGCACATTAGCATCTCTTTCTATTTCCTCATCATGAGTTGCCCCTTCCTTGTTCTTAGCCAGAGTGCCACCATTCTGATTTGCAGCTGTGGCTTCCTTTGGCTTGAGATTATCCCTATCTATGTCCATCTTCCCTTTTCCAGTCTTATCCATCTTGCTCTTGGCCAAATCACCACCATTTTGAGGGTCAGTAGTGGTGGCATCCTTCAATGCACCACTCTTTGCATCTTTGTCCAATTCCTCATTGTGATTTTCCCGCTTTTTACTCTGACTCGGGCTATCAGCAGCGGTAGCCTCCTTTGACAACCTGCTCTTTACATCTCTGTCTGTTTTCTCTTTGATGGCCTGCCCCTTCTTACTTCCCTTCTGAGAATCACCATTTTGATTGGCAGTACTGGTGGTAGCCTCCTTTAGCGCGCCACCCTTTGAATTTCCATCCTTTTTCTCTATGTTGGCCTGCCCCTTCTTACTCTTTGTCACAGCACCATCATTTTGAGTTGTGACGGCAGCGATAGCCTCCTTCGCCTTCTCACCCCAGACTGCTTCCGAGAGTTTATACATCTGGAGCTCATCTTCTTTACTTGGCACAATGCCGGTGCTCACTGCCTTTTCATACCGCGCCTTGAGCTGGCGTACCTTCTCATAGATATCTGTGTAGGTGCAGTTCTTCCTATCGAGGCGGCTGCCAACAGTAGAAATGAGGAAATCAGTCTTCGGCAGTGTGCCCTTACTCTTGACATGTGCCGCAAGGGCTTCCAAGATCTTCATCTCATCATTTTTCCCCCACTGACGCTGCGTCCGCGGAAGCTTCTCGGACTTGCTGCTGGACGGTGAGGTATCGAGCGCCACTGGCTTCTCCTGTTTGGCCCCACCCTTCTTCCCCTTGCCGGCTGGAGTGGCCTCAGGCGCCGCCTTCTCCAGCTCAGCCTTGCTCTTCTTCGCCTTGCCAGCTGGATTGGCCTCAGGCGCCGCCTTCTCTGGCTCGGCCTTGCCCTTCTTCCCCTTGCTCGGCGGGGTGGTCTCAGCCGGCACAGCAGCCTTCTCATCCCCGGCCTTGGCCTTCTTCGCTTTGCCAGACGGAGCAGGATCCGCCGCGGGCCTCTTCCTCTCCTGCTCCGCCTTGGACTTCCCCGCTGCCGCCTTCTTCTGAACCACCGGCTCCGGTTTCTCAGGCTCCGACTCCGACGACTCGCCCTCCTCCTCGTCGTCGTCGGCGTCGGATTCGGGCTGGGGAGGCACGTGCGGCGTCGGCTTGGCGGGGGAGCGGTGCACCTGGCGCAGCTGGAAGGCCTGCGCGTCGGTGTCGGAGTCGGAATCGGAGCCCTCCGACGAGTCGGCGTCGCCGGCCGCCGCGGCGGGAGGGGGCATCCTCCGCGCGGAGAGGCTCGGAGGCTCCTCCTCCTCCTCCTCCTCCTCGGAGGAGGACTCCTCCTGTGGCGGCGGCGGCGGCGGAGGCGACGGCGCGCGGCGCTTGCGGGCCATGGCTCGCCGCTAGGGTTTAGGCTTTAGCGGGTGTGGAATGGGGAACGGGAGCGGGATGGGTCAGATGCGGGAGGATTTGGCTGGACATTTGGAGATAGACGCCCGTTGGACGACTGGGCTGGAGTCCCCGGGCGGAGGCATCGTGTTGGGCCCGCTGGGCTCGGTCCAGCTAAGATAAGTTTCACTGTGCCAAAAAAATCATTTTTTGGTAACATTTCAGTAGTATGCTTTTGAATTGACTATGTTTGTGTTTGTGGAACTGTTGGTGACTAGGACATCATTTTTTTCATAGAAAAATATTGACCGAGACCATCTCGATGGCTTTGTAGACTACACTCAGCCCTCACTAAGTATAGAATAATAGAACCAACATCTTGCTTACACAATGACAAATCGGCCTAGGCCGCTTTCTTCTTCTCTATTAATTAATATAAACCCGGCAACCTTGCCGGTTTACGTTAAAAAAAAACACAATGACAAATGGGTGACAAGTTTGGATATAGTCGATTCGTCCTACGACAGTACATTTCTGAAGATTTTTTAATGGGACTGATGAGAAGTCATGAGATTTTGGAAAGATAACTGATTGGGTTCATCCAGTTTGGCTATTCAATATTGGGAGTTATATGTGATAGTTAATCAGAAAACAGGTACTGTAGCAGAATTATGGGATGGAGTAGAGTTAAAATGCAGTTTTAGAAGAACTGTTGATGCCAGGTTAATTAGAATGTGGGAAGAAATAGTACAGTTAGCAAGTACTATCTCCTTTAGTGAAGAGGAAGATGCCATGATCTGGCAATTTAAATCAAATGGGGTTTATGATTCTCAATCTCTCTATAAGATAGTTAACTTCAGAGGAGTAAGACCAGTCTTCCTGTCTAGCATCTGCGATATTAAGATCCCTCCCAGGGTACACTTTTTCATCTGGCTTTTGGCAAGAAATAGAGTCTTGACTAGAGATAACTTGGCCAAAAGACAGAAAGTGGAAAATAAGAAATGTCTCTTCTGTAGTCAGCATCTGTTTTTTGACTGTACTGTAGCTAGATGTTTGTGGTAACTTATATCTCAAGTAGTAATAAAGATATTGGTAGAAATTTCGAATCAGTTGGTGCTCTTTGGCTTAGCAACGAAAAGTCTTTAGTCATTAACATTCTCAGTTCAGCCACTTTGTGGGCTCTATGGAAACTAAGAAATGAGCTGTGCTTTCAGAACATGACATGGCAAAGCATGAAGGTGCTGATAGGAAGGATTATAGGCCTGGTGCAAAATTGGCAAATTTTGTGCCCAGAAAAACACAAGGGGGAGCTGAAAGCATATATAGTGAAATTGAAGACACTGGCTGCGCAGCCGGAGAGGCTGGCAAACTGAAGATTTCGCTTGAAGAACAGAAGCCAACGACGACTGCATTGAAGGTTTGGGTGGAACAACTAAGAACCATGGAGGAGGGCTTCCTTCAGAACCAGATGGAGGTGACGCCCAAAGCACAGCAGAAAGAGCCCTTCTGGAGTATGCTCAATCATGTTCTGGCAGAGTGTGTTATGCCAAGCTTGTAATAGGATAGTCCTAAAAAGTTTGTGTGAGTAAACCATTTCTGATGGTGTTGGGTTTTAAGTGCTGAAAACTGAAATGTTGGCTCTTCCAGCGAATGCTATAAACGTTTTTTTCGTCTTAACTAAGACGGGGTTTTACCCTAATATTCTAAAAAATAAGAAGTCATGAGAATAACATGAATGCAGTTGATCAACCAAACATGGATGAACCAAACCTTGGAAACGAAAAAAAAACATTATACAATTAAATGTGGATAGACCTGGAAAGGAGGCATTCCAAGAAGCACTATCTCAACTCTAATCCATCCCCTATCCTATCCATACAATAGTCTTTCTTGAGGCAGCCCCTCAACTGATCTTTTATCCAAGCTGTAATTGGAGAACAAATTAAATAGATGAAGAAGAAATTCATATTTGCGTATGAGGAGAACCCCTAATAGTTTTTCAATATAGAAATATGGGATACATACATCTTTTACCACAATCCAAAAACTAGTCAATTTTTTTGACACACTCCATCCTAGAAAAAAGTGTTCATTTAGCATTAATTCTTATCCCCAAAAGTGGCCTTTCCAACATTTAAATTTTGTTCCACAAAGAACGTTTTTTTAGCTTATAGTGAGGCTCGCTCATCTAATTAAAGAAGCACTCACACCCATAAAAAACCGTATAGGGAAGCACATGGAGCTAATCAAAGGAATAATAGCCATATTTTTCTAGTTTCCATCGCATTTGCATTTATTTAGGATATAGAAAAATTAAATAAACAACACCACTTTTGGTCACAGCTAGTATGAGTCATTGAAGACTATATGAATATTTCTCACTACTACTAATATGTCTGAAATTTATTAAACAAACACTAGTTTGGAACGGAGATAGTGGTATATATCTCTATATAGCTCTCTTGGCACAATTTAGCTAGCACTCTCAACCTAACACCTTCTACATATAGGAAAGGATTCAGATTGAATATGTATGTAATCGAATTCGGATGACACTATTTACCACATTTTAATTTGAATTTAGATACAAGTATAAAACGAATGGCTCGAATTCTTATTCGCATTTGGATACTTATGTAATACCCTGACCCATTAGTGTTCTGATTCGGCCGTTGTGGCCCATATATATTATTATGGTGGAATTAATCCCACATTGCTAGT
The DNA here is from genome assembly GCA_015476505.1 of Urochloa ruziziensis. Classification (NCBI taxonomy): domain Eukaryota; kingdom Viridiplantae; phylum Streptophyta; class Magnoliopsida; order Poales; family Poaceae; genus Urochloa; species Urochloa ruziziensis. The sequence goes on along the minus strand of CM027123.1, from coordinate 34,388,128 downwards.
CTAAGTAGGTTTGGTCAAAGCCTTCATGTTCAAAATATAGCACCTTTAAGTTAAACTTTTTACACAAAGCGAGGATGAAATTGTAAGAAATGTGCTGTGATGAGTTTTGCCTGTTCTTCTACCCAGTCTCCAAGCTTACAAAGCTCAGAGTCGAGTTGATGACATATCAACAAGGCGATGAAACTCTTGGAGCAACGTGGGAAAGGTTTATCCAGTTGGTCAACTCAGGACCACCGCATGGTATTCTAGAGGAAATACTCATGCAGCACTTCGTTGGTAGATTGAAACCGGAAAGTGCCCATTTCCTAAATGTCACTTCCGCGGGATCAGTCTATTATAAAACCGTGGATGAAGTACGAGCTATCCTGGAAAAGGTTCTACCTAGCACTGAATACACGGGAGTATTCGATGATCCTCCAACACCAGCAACCCTACCCACAGGCAAGCAGCAAGCTCTCACCCTTACAATGGATCCACCTCCCCCGATCATAGAGGAATTGCTCGAACAGAAGTCCTCAGACCAAGAGGGTATTCCAGACAGTCTGCCGCATTATGTACCTAAGCTCTTCACGGAAGAGGAGTTCTTGGAGATCGGAAATACATCCTGTATGCTAGTTGAACATATGTACGCATGCTCAAGGTCTCAGGCATTCATTCCAGAGGTCACAACGCAGATTGAGGGTCTATCTGCGGTGATGAGCAAGGAATGGATGGAGGAAATTGAAAGTTGTGAGACACCTATCAAGATAAACCACCACTTCAAGGTACTCCGATTCGCTATTGAGGGAACTGACCCTCAGGATGTCGCCTACGATCCAAAGGTTGGGGTAAATATCATGTCCAGTGCACTGGCTTCACAAGTGCAACCGGACGAACCACGATCTTTCTCTCGTAAGCACCTGAAATGGATCAATGGCCAGATGTTAGAACACCAAGGGATTCTCCGAGTCGTACCAATTCTCATGGGTCGCAACAGAGTACTCCTGGACTTCTACATTTTCGATATCCCCGAAGGTGATCGATTCTTCCTGATTGGTCAACCAATAGAGGCTCTTGCCAACCCAAATCAAGATCGAACTACAATACAGTTCAGAGTTGGCAACGAGAAAATCCCGGTGGGTCTCATGCGATCGATTAACACCATCACAGAGGCTCAACCCGAGTTAGACCCAGTGGATGAAGCAGTAAGCATAGCTCAAGACGAGCAGGCTCAGTCTACCCAGGCTGAAGATGCTAAACATTACATCCAAGAGGCAGAGACGGACGGCCATATCAAACTCAAGGGAGAAGAAATACTGCAACACCCCCTTCCTGAGTTGAAGCCGCTGCCCCCTAGACTCAAATACGCTTTCCTCCACAATGACCGAAGCTCGCCAGTCGTCATCAGTGACAAACTGATAGAGAATGAGACTAGGCGGCTCATATCAGTCCTAGAGAAGCACCGGTCTATCTTCGGGTATTCTCTACAGGACTTGAAGGGGGTCAACCCCAGCTTATGCACCCATCGCATACCTATGGAGCCGGACCATACACCGTCTAGAGAACATCAACGACGGCTGAATGATGTGATGTGAGAGGTAGTCAAGAAAGAGGTATTGAAGCTCCTACACGCGGGTATTATATACCCGGTGGAAGATAGTGAATGGGTCAGCCCAGTTCAAGTAGTTCCCAAGAAGGGCGGAATGATAGTGGTCCAAAATGAGAGAAATGAGCTCATCCCTCAAAGGACCGTGACTGGATGGAGAATGTGCTTCGATTACAGGAAGCTTAACAAAGCTACCCGGAAAGATCACTTCCCGCTCCTCTTCATTGACGAAATGCTCAAGCGACTGGCCAATCACTCATTCTTCTGTTTCCTCCTTGGAGTCTTGATGACTCGCAGGCAAGTCTTTGACCTTCCGGCACGGTGTGGAGCGGCGAAGGCGGCCATGTGCGATGGACGTGGAGACCTCTTCCTTTGTGGAGAAGCTCCTTAGTAGAGATGGTGTCAAGATGACTGGAAGAGAAGGGAGTCGTGAGGCTTGCCTTAGTGGCAAGTGACTCATCCGGTTTGGCGGGAGCCTTTGTGGCGAGAACAAGACCTTGACTGGAGTTAGTCGCCTTGGTGACCACGAGCATATCCTTTGTGGAGATCCAATGTGGACTAGGGGTGGCATTTGCCTACTAATACCACGGGATAAATCATCGCGTCGAGTTTGCATTCCCTAACCCTCTCCTTTACGTTTTCGCATTTATACTTGCAACTTGAGTGTCTTTACTTTTATAGAGTAGTATCCTGTTAGGATTAGCTCTAGGTTGAAAATCTCTTTGAGATAGGGTGCAAATACTTGGAGAAACCAAAGTTGCACATCTAGACAGATGATCTAACTTATATTTTGTGCAAACTAGAATGTGCCATAGGTTAAGGTTTTAGAAAGAGCCTAATTCACCCCTCCCCTCGTAGGCTATACGAGCACCGATTCCTTACACCTTGCAACTGTATTATCACTTTTATTAATAGTGTGAATTAAGAATAGTGATGGCTGGCTATTTGGGCACTTTTTTTTTGAAGTTAAGTTTCACAGTTGGCTCTAGCCAGAAACTTGCACTGTAAGCTGATTACATTACAGCACAACAAATCAAACAACACCTTAAAATGTGTATATAAGTGGTAGATCTTAATTTCCAATTTTCTAAAAATTACCCATAAAAAGTTTGCAAAATGTGGCATCTGTTACAGGTATTGCCCCATATGTGGATCTACTATTTTTATAATGAAAATTTGAACCATCCATGCAGCACAATCAATGTTGATCAAATGGAAAGCATCTCATTCTCTATACGGGACAATATGTGTTAAAGGATATGTAGGTGGGGACCATGTCACACTAAGTTCACTTTTTGTGGGGACCATGTCACACTAAATTCGTTCTTAGGTAGGGACCATGTCGTCATAAATTTATTTTCTATCTTTTGCATATCGTGTGACATAATAATAAACTGTATCTCTAGTAACCACCAACTAACTAACAATTCACATAGGCATCCCTTATTTTCTTATTTATTGTATGGATGCAAAGATGGGTTCCCCTTCCATCTCCACAATAAATAGTTACCTTGGTCTATGAGGACTGGGATTTCCCCTTCTTTGCTAGTGATAATTTATTCCTCACACCCCTTTCTTGGCATTTGGTTGCCAGACTTATTTTCTAATACAGCTTACAATGTTTTCGCTGACCTCTTCGTCTTTAAGGAGTCAAACTCGTCAGATTTGATCATCAGCTGGTCATCTTCAACGATCTCACTTGCAAAATTCGGCCAATCTTGCTCTGGTATATCAACAAATTCATTTGGTAAGTGCTAATTTATCTGCTTTATCTTTCATTAGTTGTAAGATTTATTTGCGCCATGAGGACAATAGGAAGACACAACCAAGCTTGCACCACCACCAAGTCTAGCTGAGTGTCACCGCCGTTGCCGGCTGCCACCGCCGGCAGTGGTCCCCTACTCCCCTTACCCGCCCGCTTTCTCTCCACCTATTCTTCTTCCCTACTGCCCCTCCTCACCTCTCTATGTCTTCTCTATCGCTCAGATCCAGATCTAATAAAAGTGGTGTCGCCCTCTGGCGCTAGTCAAGGCGACAACGCAAAAACTGCTTGTTGCAGCAGCTAGGTGTAGAGGTTGATGGATGCCACACAACGGGTTGGCGTTGGTGGCCGCACGCAACAACATGATGGCTGGATGCCGCACATAGGGGTAGGTCAAGCAGATGTGGTGTTGGTGACTTGGTGCCAACCAGATCTTGTTGGGATGGGTTCGATTTTGCATGTTTGTGGCTTGTTTCAATCAACCATGGTTAAATGTATGAATTGTTTGCCGGATAAGATTGTCTATAGGTTTTGTGTGGCAAGATGGCGAGCTTGAAATCGTGGCGATTAGTCCCGCACAATGGGGGCCAATGTGTTGTGGTGAAGCCTGACAACAGTGTGGTAGTTAGATCTACTGCAATGAGGTGGGCCTCCATGTGCACTGTTCATTAGTGTTGACTGTGGTCCAATAATGAGTTGGTGTGGTGGATATAAGACATGTGTTGTTGTGACAGTGGTGTTTGGTATGTTGTGTGATTATAATTCGTATTGATGTGATCAGTTTGTTTGAAGGCCGAGTTTGTGTGGTACACAGTGACATGGGGTTTATGGCGCGTGCTACCATGCCATGGAGAGACGGTATGGCCTACATGATGTGGATGAGTGCAAGTTGGTGCTGTAGTAATTGGTCCCACGTAGTGATGATTACATGGCATGCTCTATATGTTGGTAAGGCGGTAGTTGGGTTGACACTGATGATGTTGGATTCTGTTGGGAGCCAAGTTTTTGTTCTATGGCGGCTGGTATAGGATAGTGCTAACTGGTTCGGTGTCTGGGCATCTTGGTCTAAGGAATGTCGGTGTCAGGGCATCTTGGTCTAAGGAAGTCGGGGCATCTTGGTCTGAAGGGCAATACGGAGAAAGTTGCTGAAAGAGGAACTGCCAGAAGAATGGTAGTGGGGTTGGTGGCACAGAATTATAGGGTGTGTTGCATCTTGGATGCAATCTTTGTGGGTGTGTTTTGAGGAGGCCAATAATGCGGTGTGCTAGTGTAGAGGCCGGCAATAGTGTGATGGAATGAAGCAAGGCCGGTGATGTGGTCTGGGCAGAGGATTTGACAGGTTGCGAGGTGATGTTGAGGCCAACGTGATGCAAAAGTTGACCGGGCTTTCGATACGCTGGATTTGATGTGTGGTTGCCAGCGATTTGAGGATGCGACGTGTGGTGTAGCTTATCCAACCAGTCATAGTTGATCTTACTCTGGCCTTACCTTTATAAAAAACACACACACAGACAATAGGCAGTTCTCTTCATTTTGCTCATTGAAAGTAGCCGCTCTAGCAGTGGGGTGGCTTTTGAGCGAAGGGGATGGTAATCCTAGGTGCTGATGGGGGCTATTTGAGGAGTGTATTGGGGAATCTAGGCTGATGGAGGCAGTGGATTTAGGAGAAAACCATGATAGGGGGACGAGAGTGGAATATAGGATCCAAGGGAAGATGAGACCATCTATAACATTTGTTTAAAAAACAAGGGACTATCGGTGCCATTCCTACTCTGTGCACTCACCTCCCACATGGTTGAGAGCTCAAAATGTCACGATCAGTCGTTGTGTCTTTTAAGCTAGCTAAAAATTGTTTACACAAAGTTTGAAGTCTAGTGCACAAGACATCATGTGCTCATTGTTTCTGCTCATTTGAAAGAATCGTTTCTTTTATTTATTTAGTCAGACAAATTAACACAAAGTGTGCACAAGAGACTTTATTTATTTAGTCCAGTCCAATGGGGGAAAACTTGTCTGACTAAATAAATAACTGATAACTGTCAACTTGCTCTACTAGTGTTAGTTTGTTTGTACTGATGCCTATGTTCTTAAGGATAATACTACTTTATCATAATCATGGTACCTATGATAGTGCAAATTCAGCTGCAACTATATATGGTCAAAGCAAGGACGGTGATTATGAGGATAACTGTCTATAATATTTAGAAAACAGTAGATTCATTCCCCTAAAAAACAAAATAGTAGACTCTTTGACCCTTTAAGGAGCTATCCACAGGAAAGCTATTTGTAGTTGGGTTATTTTATTCAGTATCCAGTTATGTTAAGACTGATTGTTAAGAACAAAATAAACCTGCAATCACACTGACAGGTGTTAAACTCTAATTGATGTTAGAAAGAAACATAGTTAGTTTTCTCTCTACGCTGTTCATGTATTGGAGTATCATCATGTAGGGTACGGTCATTTTCACACACACACTCTCTTTAATTAAATATTTAGTTTTATCATATTGCTATTCCCTTCTGTGACAAAGAACGCGTCATTTTTCTACATCTATATGGTCTGTAAATGTACCTTTGCAAATTAATTTATATTTTTACTATGTTTACAGAGCTCACTGATTGTAAAACAGTACTTCTTATTAAAGTCTGCACATTTTCGTGACTGAAACTAGTAGCTACTTTTACTACTTTTCTCCTTTCCTTTTTCATTGTATTAGTTTGATTTACTTCCTTTATTTTTGTTTATGAAGGTTTAATCTGCTAAAAACGAGGAGCAATGAGGATTCGAATTGGTTGGGGAAGTAATTTCATGGCCAAATTCAATACTGAAGGTTAGTGGGTTTATACTGCCATCTTCAAATCTTTTCTATCTTATGGGATCATGTGTACATCTCTTCAATTTTGAGAATGACAGATTGTTTCTATTTGTCAAGTCATGTTTGGGAAGATCTATGGTGTTTGAAAGGTACCAAGGAGGTACTTTCTTCCCGTAAAAATCCAGCCATTGATTGTAAAAGGAGCAGAAATGGATATTGTACATTACATATGCATGATGCATCTAACTTTCTTAGTCAAGAAAATGCTGGAGATCTAATTTCCTTTTATTCTTGCATATGCCCCTTTTCTTTTTGCAATGACTCCCACTTCCAATGAAGTGGTTTCTAACTTCCCTTTGTAATAAATCAATTGTGAAAGAGCACATGTCTAAACAATAATAGGTGTCCGAGACCATTCTTTATTGTTAAACTAGACATGTTTTTGAGGGATGAAGTGCTGACAAAATTAGCCAATTTGATTTCTAAACCAATGAAATTGATCCACCATAAAGCCCCTGCTCAAACCAGACACCTGTTACTGTTTAGACGTGCTCTTTCGCAATTGATTTATTATAAAAGATAATTACTTCAGCCTCAAGAAACATTTCTTTGTTGTACATCTGGTTCCATGATTGCTGTGGTAGGAAGCCATGTTGGTGTGATTGTTGCAAGCGAATGGAATAGTTTTTTTTCTCTCCCTGTTTGTTAGGTTGATAAATTACTTATGTAATCTTCCTCCCAAGCTAGATTTATGCAAATACCTGTCCTACAAATCAAGTACCTTCTTGTAGGTACCTTTAATCGTAGACCATTGGGTTAAGAATAGTGGATGGTTCTACAATACGTTCTCTCCCTCCTCTGTTTGGCTTATGTTTATATAGTCTGCAGTTAACATAAATCCCAATTTCTCAACAAACTTTTCTTCATATCACTGATTAGCAGCTGGTTGACCTTTTTGGCAGGAGCGATGAAAGGTTCTGAACCTGATGCAATACTAACACCTGCCAGGAAAATATCTAGCAGGCCTGTTGAATCAGCAGAGAAATTGGACTCTTTGATGAAGACTGCTCCTAGATGTTCCTCACACAGAGAGAAATCAAACAAGCAGAAAAAAGAAGCCTGGGATATGGAAAATGTTTATTCAATCAACCGAGACGATACAACAGAAAAAATAGACATCACCAAGATCATGCATTCCATGAAGCGTGGAAAGCGTTCCGCCCGACAAAGGGTAAAGAGTTCTGCACCATGGGCGCAACCATTTGGGTTTCTAAACTCCAGCCGAGTCACAAGAGCACGTCGGAATGATCAGGCTGTTAGTTCAAAGAAGATGAAAAGAACTCGAAGAGGCACCAAACCATTGCGTGCGAATACTAGGGCAGCTAACAAAAAGAAAAATGTTGGAGATGATGGGAATTCAAGTAACCAGTCCATTCCTGCTAAGGCTGTAAATTTTGATAATTCAAGAGTAGAATCTGCTGCAGAACCACTTAGTGCTGACTCGATGGCGTGTTGTGTAGAGTTTGCTGTCAAGCTCCTAAAGGACGAAATACCTCTGCCAGCAGGAGTTTCAGAAATTGAAGAGTTCTTTAAGCAAATGATATGCCTTCAGAAGAGCACAATTCCCGGGCCTTCTCAGTCTTCTCTTAGCAGGAAGGGCTGAAAGAACAGATAACATCTGCTCAGTTGAGACCTAGTTGGACATTTTTTTGGTAACTGCAAAAATTGTTTGTCTTTTAGACTTTTATAGTCAAATTGGCACATCCTTGCGAAGGATGCCTTTTGAGTTTTTTAATCTTATGTAAAGGATGTATGCTATTTATTTTCCAAAGAAAATTGTTTCTTAATGTTCCTGTTTTCTTGTTCTGCTGGAAGATGGATCATCATAAGTAAGTACAGGCAATAAGGCGAAAGAACCTTTAACCTAGCGGTTAGAATACCTGACTACTATAGTAAGTCTGTATTTGACTCTCCGTGGAACAGGGCCGTATATAAGCAAGGGCAAGGTGGACAGCTGAACAGGGCCCCCAATTTTTTGGTTCCTCCAAGTTTTGCAATTGAATTAACTAAATTATGTTTTAGGCACAGAAGATAATAAAAGGCCCAGTAGAGGCGTAGAGCCAATACAACAAGCAACAGTCAGCCATATGGTGGGTGTTTTGTTCTAATCATTTTGTCGGTGTCAACCCTAGGGGGCCCTAACACGACGGGAAAATAACCAACTAAGCAACGGGAACGAGTAAACCTGACGAAAGCTAGGTAAGGCAGCATCAAGCCTCCGTCGGGCTCGAAGGTGCCCGGCACCCCTCGAGCGAATCGGAACTCCGCCTCGCTCGAGGCCTCCTCACTCAAGGCCCGGGAGCCACCCTCGACAACTCATCTCCGCCTCGCTCGAGGCCGCCTCTCACCCGTGGGGCCCGCTGGCAGTCACCTGCCATGGACAAGAGCATTTAATGACCTTGTACGGCCTTGGACGCAAAAGTCAAGCGACGAATCCCTCCCATCTCCGGTCATCTCCGCCAACTTCTGACACCGTGCGGTCATCCTCAACACTGTGCACAGGCCCGTGCGGTGCGAGCTGGCCTGTGCTGTCACGCTCTCCTGTTCCGCCAACTCCGGTACGGGAACCCCTCGAACTGGGCATGGGGAGCCCTCGAAAGGATGTACGGCCTGCTGCGCTGGATGATGCCGCACGACGTAAGCCCTCAAAACCAGGAGCACAGGGAGTATACGTCATGTACAGGGGATGCCATGCCATGTACTGAAGCCCCGTGCGCCGGACCAAGTCATGCAATCCGACAACACATGCCAGGACGGGAGCCATGCCCGCGACCATACCCCGTCGTACGCTGTCACTGTACTACGCACTGTACCTTCTCTAATTGTAACTGCCCCTCCTTGGACTATAAAAGGAGGAGACAGCCCCCTAGAAAGGCACGACACGCTCACTCGCTCATTGACCACCAAGTTCATCAGAACGCAACACTCAACCTCACACTCGTTCTAGGGACTTGGAGGCTCGTCCTCCTCTCCCGCCAAGCTTGTAGCCCCCTACTACGAGCACCCCGGTGCAAAGCAATATAGTGCGAACGCACACCTTGCTGGACGTACGATCGAAAGATCGGAACCAGGATAAATCTCGTGTCATCGTGTTGCCTTTGCATCGACCATCAAGAGACGGGACACAACGCATTTCTGCAAGGTGTTTGGACCCCCTCTGGGTTCTGGCATCGACAGTGGCGCGCCAGGTAGGGGCTTCGCGCTGTGATCGACTTCCTGACCCACCAGTTCTCTCGATGGTGATCCGCACAGTAGCGTCTAGTTGACCGCTGCTCCTACGGTTCGTCCGACCCGCTCCTGACCGGATTTACCATCTGTTTGGGAGTTTGGAGTTTGAGGCCATCGGGAACGGTTACCTCATGCGGCTCCTCTCAAGGGACGCGACCGTCGCAGTGGCCACGCCGCCGTCACCAACACCCGGGCGCAAGAAACGCTCAGGGCAACGCTCACGATGGGCACGCATGGAGCGGCGCCGGGCAGCGCGCGCGCGCCACCTCGACGACGTCGACCTCAGCAAGGACTCCGTCGCTGAGGATGCGAAGACCGCGCCTCCATCGATGCCTCCGACTACGCGCCCGAACAAGGACGACGAGACCGGGCCGTCGCGTTTCCCGTATGGGCTTCGCGGAGCGGACCTGGTCTACTCTTCGTCGATCAGCACGACGATGGACGCCTACGAGGATCTCCCCGGCCATCACTTGCTTTCGGTCCGGAACCTCGTCGCGACCTCACCAGGTGACTCGTACCTCAGCACGGACACGGAGGAGACTTCGCGTTCGCAAGAGGTCCCGGAGTGGGATTACTCTGGGCTTCGCGACCACGAAGCTTTTGCGGCGTTCCAAGCTGCGGCAGACTACTGTCTCGATTACACCGACGACTCTAGCATAGGGGATCACGACCCTACGTGAGAGTGTCTCGTTGCTGCGGTGTTCGAGCCTGACACAGAGGACGACGATCCCGCCGGGCCTCGAGACCCTGCAGGAGTTGTAGCGCCTCGACAAGCGGCACCGCCCGCGGGTGGTGACGTGTCCAAGCGCGGCTGATCCAAGTGCGGGAACTCGAGGCTAGCCTCGAAGACGAGCGACGCCAGGTTCGTCGGCTTCGTGCCGCCCTCGAAACAGGGCGTCCTGGACCCAGCAACTTCGCCCAAGAGGCTGGGCGTTCCGCTCACGCTCGAATCATGGCCGACGACCACGGGGACGATCCCCTGGCCCTGGCAAGGACCAGCCAGAAGCTGATCGCCGTGGCAACGCTGATACGGGCAATGCCAGAACCGTCGACGCCGCAAGGTCACAATATGCGCCGCGAGGCGCAAGCCCTGGTCGAACAGGCCGCGGTACAGCAGGCTGAAAGCTCCGCGTCCCGCATGCGTTGTTCCGTCAGCACGGGAGTTGGAGGTGGAGCGCAAGACCGAACGGAGTCAGTGCGTACTCCTCTCAGGAGCCGGATGACAGCGTCGGCCCCGCGCCACAACCAGAAGGCTCCTGTGAAGGAGCGCATGCTGGACACGCGCGCCGACAAAGATGACGCCCGCCACATCCTTAACAAAAGGAAACTTGGTGCCACCTCGGCCCACGGATACCACGCCCGACGCGGAGGCCGCTACGACAGCCGGGAGGACCGAGCCCCTCACCAGAACCTCCTGGCACTCGAGTGTTCAGTCGCGAGATCCTGACAGCGCCGATACCTCCACGGTTTCGACAGCCGACCACCATCGTCAAGTACTCCGGGGAAACCGACCCTCGAGTTTGGCTCAATGACTACCGCCTGGCATGTACGCTGGGTGGCGCGTCCAGCGATGAGGTCATCATCCGTAACCTGCCCCTCCACCTCCCGGACTCTGCGCGAGCATGGTTGGAGCAACTGCCTCCGAACCAAATCCACGATTGGGATGATCTCGTCAACACCTTCGTGGGCAATTTCCAAGTCACCTATGTGCACCCAGGGAACCCCTGGGATCTTCGACAGTGCTGCTAGAAGCCTAACGAGTCCTTGAGGGATTACGTCCGCCGCTTTTCCAAGTGCTGCACTGACCTCCCGAACGTCGGTGACTCGGAGGTGCTCCACGCCTTCCTCTTGGGCACGACGAATCGAGGGTTGGTGCGCAAGCTCGGGCGGAAACCCCCCACTACCGTCAGTGGGTTGTTCGACATTGTCACACGCTATGCCTCTGGCGAAGAGGCAGAGGGCGCCAACTTTGTCGATAAGAAGGGGAAACGCGTGGAAGGAACGCCCGCGGAGGGCAGTAAGCTCAAGGCCCCCGCGAAAAAGCCAAAGCAGGGGAAGAAAGGGAAGAAGGCACAGCAAGCGCTGCGAGGACAGGAACCCGATGGCGACTCCGACGAGGCCCTCACGGCGGACCCCGCCCGCAAAGGTCCAGGAGGCCACCCTCGAGGCCCGGGGATCTTCGACGATATGCTCAAGAAGTCGTGCCCGTACCACAGAGGCCTGGTCACTCACACCCTCGAGCAGTGTGAGATGTTGAAGAAATACTACAATCGTGTGGCCGCGAAGGACGACCACGCGAAGGGGGATGCCGATGACATAGACAAGGGCAGATTCCCCCAAGTGGAGAACGTGTTCTTCATCTTTTGAGGGTCCACGGTCAACATGACGCCTCGACAGCGCAAGCGCGAACGTCGAGAGGTCCTTGCTGTACACCGGGCGGCCCCAAAGTACCTTGACTGGTCGGAGGATACCATTTCCTTCAGCAGAGAGGATCACCCCGATTTCATCCCAAATCCGGGGCAGTATCCGCTCGTCGTCGACCCCATCATCGACAACACACGTTTCTCCAAGGTGCTCATGGACGGAGGCAGCAGCCTCAACATCATGTACGCCTCCACCCTGGAGCTCCTGGGATCGGCAAGGATCAGCTACGCCCGAGCAAGGCGCCGTGTCATGGCGTCGCTCCAGGGAAGCGGGTCCAACCCCTCGGGCAGATCGACCTGTCAGTCTACTTCGGGACGCCGAACAACTTCTGCAAGGAAGTCCTCACTTTTGAGGTGGTGGGATTTCAGGGGGCCTATCACGCCATCCTTGGGCGACCGTGCTACGCCAAGTTTATGGCCGTCCCGAACTACACCTACCTCAAGATGAAGATGCCGGGCCCAAAGGGAGTCATCACTATGGGGCCCTCGTTTGAGCACGCCTACGAATGCGACGTCGAGTGCGTCGAACGCGCTGAGGCGCTCGCTGAGGACGAAGCTTGCGTAGCTCATCTGGAAAGGCTGGTGAACGAAATCGACGACCCCGCGCCAAGGCATATCGGCAACTTCGAGCCTGCCGAGCAAGCCAAAGACGTGCCCCTCGACCCCAACGACCCTGACGGCAAGGTGTTGAGGGTCAGCTCTACCCTCGATCGCAAATAGGAAGTGGTGCTCGTCGACTTCCTCCACGGCCAACGCCGACATCTTAGCGTGGAGCCCCTCGAATATGCCTGGCATACTGAGGGAGGTCGCCGAGCACTCCCTTGATATCCAGCCCAACTCCAGGCCAGTGTGCCAACGTCTTCGACGCTTTGACGAACAGAAGCGTCGGGCGGTTGGAGAGGAGCTGCGCAAGCTCTTGAAGGCCGGATTCATCAAGGAGGTTTTCCATCCCGTGTGGCTAGCTAACCCTGTATTAGTTAAGAAAAAGAATGGGAAATGGCGGATGTGTGTAGATTACACTGGTTTAAATAAGCATGTCCCAAGGTTCCTTTTCCTTTGCCATGAATCGATCAAATTGTAGATTCCACCGCGGGGTGTGAACTTCTTTGTTTCCTTGATGCGTATTCCGGCTACCACCAAATAAAAATGAAAGAATCCGACCAACTTGCAACTTCTTTCATTACCCCTTCGGCATGTACTGCTATACCACAATGCCATTTGGGCTTCGAAATGCAGGGGCTACGTATCAGCGATGTATGCTTCGGGTCTTCGGAGACCAGATTGGGCGCACTGTGGAAGCATATGTCGACGATGTCGTTGTAAAATCCAAGAAGGCGGACGACTTGGTTAACGACTTACGTGCTGCTTTCGAGGCTCTCCGGGCCGCTGGTGTGAAGCTTAATCCGGAGAAGTGCGTTTTCGGAGTGCCACGAGGCATGTTGTTGGGTTTCATAGTCTCCCAGCGAGGCATTGAGCCCAACCCCGAGAAAGTCGCTGCCCTCGAGCGAATGGGGCCAATCCGGGATCTGAAAGGAATCCAACGGGTCCTGGGGTGCTTGGCATCGTTAAGCCGTTTCATATCCCGACTAGGAGAAAGGGGCTTGCCTCTATACCGGCTCTTGAGGAAGCACGAACGCTTCTCCTGGACCCCAGAGGCACATGAAGCCCTCGATAAGCTCATCGCGTCGCTCTCAAGTTCGCCAATCCTTACGCCGCCAAGGGATGGAGAAACTCTCTATCTATACGTGGCCGCAATGACCCAAGTGGTTAGCGCGGTCATTGTGGTAGAAAGAGAAGAGGAAGGCCATGCACTGCCGGTACAACGACCAGTGTACTACATAAGCGAAGTGTTGTCGGAAACCAAAACACGGTATCCCCAGGTCCAAAAGCTGCTGTACGCAATCGTGCTGGCTCGAAGAAAGCTGAGGCATTATTTCGAGGCGCACCCGGTGACCGTGGTCTCCTTGTTCCCTTTGGGGAGATAGTCCGCAACCAGGACGCTTCTGGTAGGATTATCAAATGGTCAGTGGAACTGATGGGCGAAACGCTCACGTACGCACCTCGTAAAGCCATCAAATCCCAGGTTCTTGCGGACTTCGTTGCTGAGTGGACGGACACGCAGCTACCCCCACCTCAGATACAAGCAGAATGTTGGACCATGTACTTCGACGGATCAGTGATGAAAACTGGGGCGGGAGTCGGGCTTCTCTTCATCTCGCCGCGTGGGGAGCACATGCGCTATGTGGTGCGGCTGCACTTCCCCGCATCCAACAACATGGTTGAGTACGAAGCCCTCCTCAATGGGCTCCGTATCGCCATCGAGCTTGGCATCAAACGCCTCGACGTCAGAGGAGACTCACAGCTAGTCGTAGATCAAGTAATGAAGGACTCAAACTGCCACGACGAGAAAATGGAGGCATACTGCCACACGGTACGGCGCCTCGAAGACAAATTCCTCGGCCTCGAGCTCAACCACATTGCGCGTAAGTACAACGAAGAAGCGGATGAGTTGGCAAAAATTGCGTCGAGGCGAATTACGGTTCCCCTGAACGTCTTCGCCCGCGACTGCTCGAAACCCTCCATCGAACTCCAGCGTCCGGATACGGCTGCACGAGCGCCCTCGAGGGAGGCCTGTGTCGAGCCTATGGACGAGGACCCCTCGAATGAAAGGCGTCGAAGCCCCCGACCAGGGGCGCCTCTCCCTGGCGAAGGAGAGGCAATGGAAATCGACGAATCCCCAGCACCACGAGACTGGCGGCGCTAATATATAGACTGGATCGACCGTGGCACGTTGCCTTCGAATCGAACCGAGGCGCGGTGCATCGCCAGGCGAGCCAAATCGTTCGCCATGATCGACGGCGAGCTGTACAAGCGCAGTCCATCGGGAATAATGTTGCGCTGTCTCCCCGTTCCTGCGGGGCGGCAGCTGATACGCGACATTCACGCAGGAGCGTGCGGGCACCACGCGGCGGCGCGAACCCTCGTGGGCAATGCCTTCCGACAAGGTTTCTATTGGCCCACGGCGGTTGCCGACGCGATCGAAGTCGTGTGTACCTGCGAAGGGTGCCAGTTTTATGCCCGCAAGACACACCTCCCGGCGCATGTCCTGCAAACCATCCCAATCACCTGGCCTTTCGCTGTATGGGGATTGGACCTCGTGGGACCATTGCCGAAGGCGCCCGGGGGCTTCACCCACTTGTTGGTCACAATCGACAAGTTCTCAAAATGGATCGAGGTCCGACCAATCACCAACATCCGGTCCGAACAGGCGGTGCAGTTCTTCACCGATATAATCCACAGATTCGGGGTGCCTAACTCGATAATCACCGACAATGGCAGCCTAGTTCACCGGCAAGAAGATTCTTGGAATTCTATGACCACCACCACATCCGCGTGGATTGGTCGGCCGTGGCACACCCTCAAACGAACGGGCAGGTGGAACGCGCTAATGGCATGGTATTGCAGCGGCTGAAATCAAGGATCTTCAACAAATTAAACAAGTTTGGACCGGAAGTGGGTCGATGAAGTGCCCTCAGTCATGTGGAGCCTCAGGACGACCCCAAGCAGAGCCACGGGCTTCACCCCTTTCTTTCTAGTTCACGGTGCTGAGGCAGTCCTGCCCACAGATCTGGAATACGGATCCCCGAGGCTCAAGGCTTATCAAGAGGAATCGAATCAGCAAGCCCGACAAGACTCCTTGGACTGCGTAGATGAGGCACGTGATGTCGCGTTGCTAAACTCGGCAAGATACCAGGCAGACGCTCCGCCAGTACCAGGCACGGAAGGTGCGATGTCGAGACTTCAACAAGGGGGATCTGGTGCTCAGGCTGCGACAAGATACTCGAGGGCGCCACAAGTTCACCCCTCCATGGGAGGGCCCCTACATCGTCGCCGAGGTCCTGAAACCTGGCACGTACAAGCTAGCTAACGAAAGGGGCGAAGTTTTCACTAATGCCTGGAACATCCAGCAACTGCGTCATTTCTACCCCTAAGCTCCTCATGCCTATCCGTGTACTAGTTTGTACGATTCGATGATAATAAAACTTGTGTACAGCTCGAAATATCAAGATCATCGCTTGTCTCACGGAGACAAAGGCGTAACGCCCCTCGAATGGATGAAGGAAGCTCTTTATTTCCAACACACGGATGACCGGCGAACGGTCGTGTACAACAAACAAGATACAAAGCCGCTACTTCGCGGCCAAAAAATGCAAGCAGTCATGCCCATTTCTCAACACTGGTGACCCTAGATCCACTAGGAACGTCGCTAGTTTTCTTCTAGCATCAGCATGGCCGCATGTACCGAGGCAAACGGGGAGTTCTCCACGGCCAACACGGCGACGCCTCGAATGATCTCGTCGACCTCCAGTTCGTCGCATGCCCCGGCTAGGGGAGCGGCCTTCGCCAACAAAACGGAGGCACGTGCAGCGCAACGTAGGCTGCGACGCCCACCTATGAGGCCATGGCACGCACCTAGTAGCAAGACCGCTCTACCGCTTGGGCGTGCCAGTACGCCGTGGATGGGTGGCCAGAGCACCTGCGTCGTTCAACCATCGCCTAAGTATCGACCAGCCCAAGCTGGAAGATGAGGCAGCGGTTGCTGACGGGGCGGCTCTGGCCGACACCTTTTGTCCTCCATTTACCTCCTCCTTCGCTAGCATTCTTCTAACACCAAAGCTCAGCAGCTCAGCCCAACCTCGAGCTAAGTCAGGGGGGCGAGCTTTGCCCCACCTCTTCATTCCTAACTCTAAACCCATCGTGCTCGTGAAAAGCCTACAACACTTGCAATCTCTGTCGCCATCACCGAGCCTATTTATAGCGCCCGCGCTGTGACCCGCTCCGTAGCGCGCACCCGGCCCTCTGCGCGAGCCGTCCCACGCGCCTTGCTCACAGGCCGGACCCCAATGGGGCCTCCTGACGAGAAACGACGCGTGGCGGCACGACAGGGGCGGGCACCACTTGGAGAAAGGATACGCTCAACGCGTGTCGGCCCGACAGGGACGCGCACCACTACCAGGGTCACGAGGTTACTATTTTCATCAAAAGGGGGGCGGATGGCATCAAAAGAAGCGGCGCGTCCTCGCTAAACGCGCTGCGCGCAGGCCGAGGCCATGGCCCTCGCTGAACGCTCTGCGCGCAGGCCGAGGGCCCATGATAGAACGAGACAGTGGCGAGACCAGGCACCCGTCAAATCATCTGAGCCGTTCTGACAAAAAAGCTAAGCCACCCTTCTACCCTACGGTTTCTTCAGCGCTCCATGTCCCATCATTTCGATCGCAGTTTTTTACACACGAGGCAGGGAGATTTTACTTCACTCCGTGCGAAGCCAAAAAACTCCCTCGGGGGCTATCACAGGGCACGCTACCCTGAGAAATAAATGCTCCACCTCTGACTATTCCTGTTTTTCTCATAATCTTCTATAAATTTTCGTCGCGTCGTCGTATTTTGGTTGGGCGCACGAAGAGGTGACAGAGGCTGGGCGTGGACAGTCAAGGCAAAGGGGTGGCGATGTCGTGGGATAGCCTACACCTCCAGGATACGGCGTCCCCCCCTCGACACCCTTGAGCCTAAACTACCCGCAGAAAGGCAGGGCGTGGACGGTCGAGGCCAAAGGGTGCCGATGTCGCGGGAAAGCTTACGCCTCCGGGATATGGCGTCCCCCCTCGACACCCTTGGACCCAAGCTGTCCAGGCCTACGCTGTGCGCAGAAACACAGTCTAACCTAGTCAAAGTCCTTTTGAGTCACACAACCAAAATGACAATAAATGTAGCAAGATCCGCTACAATCAAACACAAGAACGAAGTTTCCAAGCACTGACAAAGTTGAAATGTTAAGTTCTCCTCTGAAGTCCATTACATGTGCCTTACAGGCACCATCACAAAAAAGTTTTCAAGGGCCATCCCCTTCGACAGTACGCTCCGTGAAGACTTCGTCGTCACCCTCATCCGAGCCGGGAAGGATCTCATCAGTAAAAAGCATGGCGAGGGCGACGACCGTCTCTGCTACGTTGGCATCGACTTGGTCGGCTGCGGCCATCGCCGCGTCATCGTCGAGACCCTCGGCGACAACGTAGCCCGTCGCCAATGCATCAAGCTGGACGATATAGTGCGTCGACACCACGCCCAGAGCCTTGCGGATGCCGAGGAGGAACGTGCTCTTCACCCGCTCCACGATGCGACCACCCAGGGACCTCAGGCGGCTGGCTAACGAACTGATAGATTGGGCGCCGTCCTCCTCATACTCCAAGCACAACGCCACGGCGGCCTCCCTTAGCTCCTCGAGCTCCTGCGGTGAGGATGAGTAGGTGACCTCGAGTGCTTCCGCTCTGGCCAGCGCGTCCGCCACGGTCGTCCGCAAACCTGGATCGAATCAAAAAGAAAAAAGACTTTCAACAATAGGACCAGTACGAGTTACGAAAGGACGGAAGGGTGACAAAGGGGCTCGAAGCTTACCCTCCGCCTGCTCCTTCTCGACGGCCAACAACGCACGAACGGCGCCCGCCTCCTGTCGAAGGGCAGCCAACAAGGCCCCTTGCTCTTGGGCTATAGACTGCAGCACCTCGAGGGAGACGCCACGCTCAAAGAGTTGGGCCTCAGTTACAGCGGTCGCATCATGCTGCTGATGAAGCAGAGCTTGCGTGCTGTCGTGTGCTTGCCGTTCTTGCAAGAGCTGGGATTGCGCCACAGCAAGAGAAGCGTCCCTCTCCTGGAGCAGAGCGTTCAGGCGTTCCACCTCGAGGGCTCTCTCTGCGGCCGTCGACCGCTGCGCTTCACGCTCTCTCTCTGTGCGGACCAGGGCGTCACCCCTCGAGCGGGCCTCAATCCCCATGTCGTTAATCACGGCGCGGGCCTGATCCACCTCAGAACTCAGCAAGGCGTTCTTCTCCTCCAGCTCATGTATATAGGCGTGCTGGCCGGTGATGTAAGAAACCTTGGCCCCCGCCATGTCTCGCAGTTGCTGGTGGAAAGAAGTGCCGTGAAATGAGATACGAAGGAGAGAACCAAAGAACCAGGCAAGAGGAAAGCAGACCTACCTCATGGAGCTGGAGTCCTCTGTTTCGGTGAAGCTCGAGCGCGGAGGAGAGGGCGTTCTAGATGCTGGTGCCGAGCTGGTGATGTTCCAGCCACAGCCTGTTCTTGTTCTCCACGATGCTGACGAACTCCGCCGGAACCCCGGGGCGATCGAGCCCGAGCGTGCCCAGGACGCCTCCGTCCCCACCGGCATCAACGTTGACCGGCGCGCCATGACCCTCGACCACCTCCAGACCAGAAGGCGCGGTCGAGTCCGCAGCCGCGCCAGCGTCGGCCGTTGCGGTGACTGTTGACGGCCATTATAACCCCGTAGTGACCGTCAACATTTCGGTAAAATGAGGATGATCATACCATATTCCATACATAAAAGTATTTTTACTGACAAATTCCACAAGTTTTGGATGAGTTGTGCTTGCAGGATGAACCAGGAGAAACAAGGGCCAAACCTGGCACAGAGCCAGGCCGGCCGGCCTAGCCTAGGCCGACCGGCCTCCCCTGGCCAGGTCTGGCCACGTCATTGATCCACAAGCCATGCCAAGTGCCCAGGATGATCAAGCACCGTGCACACAACGTCGGTTTGATCCAAGGACCCGGAAGGCCTAGAGGTGAAAGCACATGGATTGAAGGGCCCACATCCTAGGATTCTCGGACAAGCTTCAACTAAATGCAACTGTTACCGACCTTGGGAGAGCATCAGGACCGTTCCTGCAGAGGACGGTGCCAAGTGGCACCAGGGCCAGGCCGGCCGGCCTAGCCCAGGCCGACCGGCCTCCCTCTGTGGCCGCCACGTCTCCTCCTTCGCGTGAAGCTTAAGCAGAGCCTTGGCGTGCTAATGACGCTGACATCCACCCCCTGGAGGCTATAAAAGGAAGCTCATTCACCTTGGGAAGACACACACCACATATCTCAAGTCTTTACTTGAAGGGAGCTCTAGTATCTTTTTCATTTCTTAGATTAGGATTAGAGTTGGGAGTAGAGTCGAGTCGAGCTTAGCTCGGATCTTCGGAGTCTTCGGAGTTCTGGTAAAGCTCTTGTATCCTTTCCTTCTTTTGAAGAGTTTATTTATATAATTACTTTCTTACTTTAGAGCTTAAGTTATCTTTTATATCTCTCTCTTGCTCTTCTTTAAGAGTAAAGATCTTGCTCTCTTTAGAGCAAAGTCCTATCCCCTTTAGTTTTAGTGTAGAGTTTAGTTTAGCTCTACCGGGTTTTATCTCGCGGGTTTGCTCGCCTTGACCGGGCCGTAAGACGCCTTAGGGAAGACGGGGATTTCTCTTGACAGGCCTCAAGAGAAATCTTAATTATCGAGTGCAGACGTGGTGTCTGGCTTGTTGATTAACTAGGAAGTGTGTTGCACCCCACGGAACTGCAGTGGTAGGCGGCAGGTGGTGACAGCCCTGTCCGTCCTTCGTAGTCCACCACGTTCGGGTGTATTCATAACAGTAGTGCTAAGCCCGGAGAACCCCCTCTCTCACCCCGTTCTAAGGTTCTCCTGTTCTAGCCGTCGAAGCGAGCTCTGTTCCCGGTATCTAAGCTAGGGTCTAGGCTAAGGCTAGAGTGCCTTTTGCTCTGAGTTAGAAAGAGTCTAGGTCCGGTCTCTCCCAACGTCTTTCCTTTTCTTTAGAAATAGGTGCTCCGTGTGTCACTGGTCTTTCAGACCTTCTATCCGGTCATTAACTAAAACGTGACGCTAAGGAGTGCCAACAGTGACATCCCCCGACGCGAAGATCCTTTCCGCGGCGGCACCCCCACCTTCGAGCAAGGGCGCCACGTCATCAGGGCAAGGCACCTGCACGTCAGGCAGTGGCCCGAACCCCGTTGCCTCTTCTTGCTCATCAGCGGGGCCGGCGATTGCCCCGGCCCCGGTTCGCTCCTCGTCCTCCTCTGCGCCCAGGCCAAAGGGCACCCCCAGAGGGCCCTGCCCTTCCGTTTCAACGAGACCAGCTCTCGTTCCCCAACGGCCTCTCCTGGGCCGAGCTCCTGCCGCGCCTGCTCGACCCCCCTCGCCAGGGCCACCTTGTAGCCAGCGACGATTGAGGCTTCAGTCTCAAGCGCCGTGCGCAAGGGCGCGGCCTCAATATGGGGCGTCGAGTGAGCCCTCGTCTTGAGAGCTTTTACGGGGGCGAGGAGAGGAGCAGCAGGAGAAGCTATCCCACTAAGCAGTTAACGAAAAAGCATCAGTACAACCACGCAAACGATGACCAATCAAAACCTAGAAGAGCAGGATGATCCTCACCGATTGATCCCCTTCAGCTTCCGCTTCTGGGAACGGCGCGGGGCGGCAGTGCACCTGAGGCCTCTCCTGCGGGGGCTCGTTCGCTGGCGACTCCAACGCTTGTCGGCGGGACAGGCCTAGGGGGCACCTCGACGAGCTCGTCGGGAGCCAGCCCAGGAACATCCTACGCACCCGCGTCTTCCTCCGGCGCCGCGGCCATGGACGGAGGCACGTCGGCGGGGCGCCTCGCCATGGATAGCTCTCTAAGAGCCTCGTCGTCGGACGAAGCGTCGTCCTCTCGCTCGGGCGTGCTCTCCGGGGTCGGCAGCAAGGGGATACCTTCCCTCTCCCGCTTCCGGTTCTCCTTCTCGTGCGTGTCCTTCCTCCTGTGCTTCCGGAGCCGCGTCTGCGTCTCAGCGCCCTTGCGCGCTTTTTGCTGCTCGGCGTGGATGCGGTTGATCGCGCGGGTCTCGAGAAGGGAGGAGACGACCGGTACCCTCTGCGGGATAGCCCCTGATGCCACGGCATGGTGCATTTCAGGAAATCTAGCGTAATCAGGGGACAAATTGAGGGAGAAGGAAGGACACTCACGAATGTCAGGTAGCCCTCGTCAGGGCGCATCTTGAGGCCCCAGAGGACGTCGTCCTGGACGTCCATCTTGGTGCAATCCACCGCTCGTCGCGCCCACTGAGCCACCTGCTCGAAGGGGAGCAGTTCTTCCATCATCCTCGAGCCCTCGAAGGGTGCCTCCGATGTCAGCTCGAAAATACGCAACCTCCTCTCCATAAGAGGAACCACCCGCCGCCGGTGGAAGTGGGCGATGACGGCGGCGGCGTTCAATCCTTTCCTCGCCAAGGATTGGAGCGCCACGATGAAGACCTCGAGGTTTTCCTGGCGAGTCCGGGGAGATACCCCCAGTGCCATGAATTCTGCTTCTCTCCCACAATTTTGTCGGTGTAGGTGGGGAGGAGGTCGCCATTGTTCCACAGATAGAACCACCCCTTGTCCCAATCTGTGTTATTGAACGTCATGGTGGTAGGGATGTAGAGGTCTTTCTTTCCCTCCCGCAGTTGGAGCATGACGCTGCCGGCGCGGACGAGTCTCCGCACCCCCTGGACTCGGCGGCGGTGTAGAGCTCGGCGCGGAAGAGGTGAACCCACAACTCCCAGTGCGCCAGGATTCCCAAGAATCCCTCGCATACGCCGACGAACACCGCCGCTTGGGAAATAGCATTAGGGGCAAAGTTGTGAGGCTCCACCCCGTAATACTGGCACAACGCGCGGATGAATCTCCCGGGAGGGGAGCCAAATCTGCGCTCGTGCAGGCGCGCCAAACTAACGACGTAGCCTGGAGGCGGGGACGGTGCCCTGTGCGAAGGCGGCGGCGCGATCCACTCCAGCCTATCAGGGGTGGTGATCTTGGGGAGCAGGCCCTTCGCGACGAGCGACTCCAGGTAATGCGTATCAGCAATGGACGCACTCCATGGGGCAGCTGCCTTCAGCGTCACCATGGCGAAAGGTGAGAGAAAGGGGCGGATTGGATCTAGGTTTTCGAGGGTTCGCAAAGACGAAGAGGCGGAGAGAATGGCTGCTTGGCTAAGGTAAGGGAAACTGTCCCTCCTTCTCCCCTTATTTATTGGAAAAATTTACCCGGCCGCGGGTAAGCGCGGCCGCGGGCACGCGTTAACTGCGCGCTCAGTGCCGTCACCGACAAGTGGGCCCTGCAAGCGTGGGGGACCGGCGCAAGGGTGCATTTATGACTGCGGCCGCCCGAGGCGTCGTGGTGTCTTGTAGCACGTCCCGTCCAACCGCCCCCGCCAGCGCTGCGCGCGCCTAAAAAGGCGCGCCAGTACGCCCTGGCCACGCCACGTTGGCCACGACTGCATGAACGAGCGCCCCGATTCTCGCCCCGTCATACTGCCAACGGAATATTCCCCTACGTGGCGCCTTCACAGGTAAGGCATATACGGCTCAAGCCTTACTAATCAGGAGATCGAAGCCTGGCTCAAGTCGAGAGTTTCGACAGGATCTCCAGATTAACGGAGTCAGGGGCGAACGGGGCACGCACGAACACGCTCAACCTCGAACAAAGGCTTTCGAGGGTGCCTCGTTCCGCGTTCAAGGCTAGACAGAGGAGTCCAGTTAGAAGGATCCCAACGAGGGAGTGCATCGAGCCCTCGATCCCAGCGAATGGGATCGAGCCTTGCCTGGCGTACCTTTGTGTAAGCTTGCATGAGACGTGTCTCCGGACCACAAGCCAACCCCAAACGAACGGGACACGGACGTCCACTTGAACTACCCATTACCAGCTCACCGATACGACCGTGACTCGCGGCCCACTCATGGGTAGCATGGAACTGTGTCACCCCTCCTCCCCGTGGCAGGGGCGACGAGGGTCGTAACGTAAAATCAAGAGTCTCTTGAAATCAATCGTGTTGGGGCCCGGCCTACGGAGGGCGCCTCACACCGAAATAAAGCAATACGCCTGGAAACTCGAGGGCATGACCAAGGCAAGATTTAACTGCGAGAATCCCTCGTAATTCACCGGTACCGGCTGAAATAATGCCGAGGCCGGTTAAAACGGATGATTAGGGTCAGTAAACCACTCTCGCCTAATTGCGAACGAAGACGCACTCAAAGAAGACCTTGGACGATAATGTTCACTCCTCCAAGGCCTCGGGGGCTACACCCGCGGGTGCGCTAGCGCGCCCCGCGGAAAAAATACTCCCATCCTACGAATGAATTTCAAAGGACTATACCTCCAGAGGGATAACTAGCCCATACAGGTCTGACCTTCATCACTGCATGGCCTCGGGGGCTACTGTCGGTGTCAGCCCTAGGGGGGCCCTAACACGACAGGAAAATAACCAACTAAGCAACGGGAACAAGTAAACCTGACGAAAGCTAGGCAAGGCAGCATCAAGCCTCCGTCGGGCTCGAAGGTGCCCGGCACCCCTCGAACAAATCGGAACTCCGCCTCGCTCGAGGCCTCCTCCCTCGAGGCCCGGGAGCCACCCTCGACAACTCATCTCCGCCTCGCTCGAGGCCGCCTCTCACCCGTGGGGCCCG
Organism: Urochloa ruziziensis; assembly: GCA_015476505.1. NCBI lineage: Eukaryota > Viridiplantae > Streptophyta > Magnoliopsida > Poales > Poaceae > Urochloa > Urochloa ruziziensis. The sequence continues at coordinate 34,363,939 of CM027123.1, read as the reverse complement.
CTGGCGGTTCACCTGCCCCATGGACAAGAGCATTTAATGACCTTGTACGGCCTTAGACGCAAAAGTCAAGCGACGAATCCCTCCCATCTCCGGTCATCTCCGCCAACTCCTGACACTGTGCAGTCATCCTCAACACTGTGCACAGGCCCGTGCGGTGCGAGCTGGCCTGTGCTGTCACGCTCTCCTGTTCCGCCAACTCCGGTACGGGAATCCCTCGAACGGGCATGGGGAGCCCTCAAAAGGATGTACGGCCTGCTGCGCTGGATGATGCCGCACGACGTAAGCCCTCAAAACCAGGAGCACAGAGAGTATACGTCATGTACAGGGGATGCCACGCCATGTACTGAAGCCCCGTGCGCCGGACCAAGTCATGCAATCCGACAACACATGCCAGGACGGGAGCCATGCCCGCGACCATACCCCGTCGTACGCTGTCACTGTACTACGCACTGTGCCTTTTCTAATTGTAACTGCCCCTCCTTGGACTATAAAAGGAGGAGACAGCCCCCTAAAAACGCACGACACGCTCACTCGCTCATTGACCACCAAGTTCATCAGAACGCAACACTCAACCTCACACTCGTTCTAGGGACTTGGAGGCTCGTCCTCCTCTCCCGCCAAGCTTGTAGCCCCCTACTACGAGCACCCCGGTGCAAAGCAATATAGTGCGAACGCACACTTTGCTGGACGTACGATCGAAAGATCGGAACCAGAATAAATCTCGTGTCATCGTGTTGCCTTTGCATCGACCATCGAAAGACGGGACACAACGCATTTCTGCAGGTGTTTGGACCCCCTCTGGGTTCTCGCATCGACACATTTATTACCATGTTTAATTAAGAAGTAGAAGAATTCGCAAAAAAAATTAAGTAGGATTCTTGTGTTGTTCAAAATCTAAATAATAATTAATTTTATTTACTGGTTTATCAAATAGCGGCATTTATTCATTCAATCCTCATCAGTCATCATGTCTTCAAGAATAGGGAGTATAAAGTTAATGTCTCGAAGAAGGTCAAATATAAAATTATAATTCAAGATTTCATTTCAAGAATTGGCCGCAATTGCAACTGTGGTGTCGCGGCCGGTGGTGGCCCACGCCTCGGCGGTGATAACGGCGGCGACGGCGACAGGAAGCAGCGCCAGCGCGGGGAGGGGAGGCGGCGGCATGAACGAGGTCGACGGGCGATCGACGCCGCGGCGGCGACCGCCGCAGCTGCTGTGACAACACGGTATTCGTTATTGGGCCGAGCTCACAAACCTAATGGGTTGATCTGTCAAAGCCAGGACGATCTTTTTGGCCCATAGAGAATTACATCCCGGGATCACGTTACGCGGCCGGCTGAAATTTTTAGTCCCACACGGAAATCTTAATTGCGCTAAACCTCCCGCAAAGAACGGGCCTTAGCTGCTCCCTCGCCGAGCCTGGTGGCGCGGGCTTGTTACCCTAAGCATCAGGGTGTAAAGAGTTCGGAATTTTGTTTGATTTTACTTTTTGCAGTCAATGGCATCTTGTATATACACAAAAAATGAATTTTCTTGGTCAATTAATTATTATTTTTATAGCCAATCGCATCTTGTATATTCATCAAATTCCTTTTAAATTTCTTGATGAACTAATTAATATTTTATCGTCAATAGCATCTTGTATATTCATCAAATTTATTTAATTTTTCTTTTAAATTTCTTGATCTTTGTTTGATTTTACTTTTTGCAGTCAATGGCATCTTGTATATACACAAAAAAATGAATTTTCTTGGTCAATTAACTATTATTTTTATAGCCAATCGCATCTTGTATATTCATCAAATTCCTTTTAAATTTCTTGATGAACTAATTAATATTTTATTGTCAATAGCATCTTGTATATTCATCAATTTTCTTTTAAATTTCTTGATCAATTAATTTTTTATGGCCAATAGCATCTTGTTTCTTCGTCATCCATCTTGATATATTGAAATTAGACATGAAGCTATGATTGTTTTTATTCTTTTTCACAAAGCAAAATAAACAGAGGGAAAAGGACGTAATAGAGCACCACATGTTTCTTCAAGAATTAGTTTATTTTGATGCAATCAATGCCATATCAATACCTTCATTTTGGTATGTAGACTTTGGCATAATGGTATATCTTGTATGTAGTTAAAATGCATACTTTATTAAGATCCCGTCATGATCCATTAGTTGTATAAACAATTAGAATGGCTGTACAGGTGCTTTATTTGATGAAATTGATAATGATGATATGGACCTGTACACTGGAATAAAAGGTATGACCACAAGCTGAAGCTGACTCTTGGAAGGGAAATGCATTAGTACATTGCTGAAAGTATCATGTGTAAGCAGCAGAAGTCTTGACGTAAGTTTGAAGCAGCCTTTAGTATTAAGTCACATAAAAGCCACATAACACTGCTATCAATTATTAATCGACACAGATTGGGACCAAATCCTTTGTTTATCTTGCTTATTTAGAGTACTTCTTGTCATCCAGGTCTCATTTGTCAATCCTCCATTTTACGTTGAAGTACCCTTTACCTAGCAGTGTGAACAAATTTGGCAGATAAATTAGCTCACCAATTCATTAGAGAGATTCAAGAGGAACGATTGTATTTTAGAGTAGCAATTTGTGCTTGTCAATGTCAAACATGTGCCATTTTTCATAGCTTTAAATTTCTATCTTAATTTCTAAATATGGCATTTACATTCATACTTTATCTCATCGACAGACCAAAAGTACTGAGATAACATTTTTCACAATGCACACCACCCCCATATGGAATCTGAGCATATGAAAACTCCAAGGCCATATTTAAGAGGATGGTAAAGCATAGTGAACTTGGACCGTGAAGACAATATGGGCAGATAAAGGCTGTCGAAAATGCAAACTCTCAGTTAAGGATGACATCTGAATCAAATATTGTAACCTGTGACAAACTATAAAAAACATTGATGTGGTTATGCAATTTTCCTGAATCAGAACTGCTTTGTCTCGGAACGATACTGGATAATACGAATCTGCAGTTGTTTATTAAACCTTATTGTGAAATACACAACACGCCCAAATTAGCTTTATATCCAAATTGCTATATCCAAGTATTTCATAAATGATACTGCCCATTGCAACTGTTCCACCTAAACTAACATTTTCAGTTACTAATCTTTTACTTCATAACCTGAATTATTTATCCTCTTTCGCTAACTTCTGTGAAATAAATAGCAAAAATCTTGATGTACTTGCATCTGTTATGACAACTGAGAAGCCAATTACGCTACTATCAGCTAAGGTGGGAATCAAATTATCTCCCGGGTCGTCTTTTTATTTAACTCCATGCATGTGATTCTATTGCTAAATTATAATTACCAACTCATAACTTCTTGGCTAAGAAATAAATAAAAACATGGAATTTCTCCTACTTTAGTATTCATAATTCAGGAAAGGCACTGAAAAAGTTGCTAAAGCAGTACAAAATAAATGTCTAAAGTATAAATCATGTACCTAAGCTAATCTGCAACTATACCAAACAATTTAATGAATGGTCATGGACTAGTAGATAATTATGGTGTCTTAATAAAAATGCAGTTCTCACTTAAATATAAGGATAAGCCCAATGCAAAAACTTCGCACCCTCCAGTACATGACTACACAAGATCATCAGAAGACTAACCCCAGCAGGATCATTCCTTCAGAGCAGGGAAGATAGGAGGCCAGGTCATCAAATAGGGATGGATCGAAGCCACGTGTGCCTTCTTTTCTGTCTTTCTATACACCTTTTGCAATGAACTGCTCCTAATATCAAAGTACAGCACATATCCATGCATTTGAAAGAACAAAAATTCTGCATTGTCCCCCACCTCATGTATGTAAACATCACGATCATGCTCATCCTCAGTGGTGCTATTTGATATCTTGAGATTAGCACACAGATCACGCAAACAAATGGTATTGACCAGCAACCAGTCCCCCATGCGGCCATCGCAACCAGTTAGGAGCCAAACACGAAGTTGGAACTTGTTCAAATGGACAAGACAAAGCCCAGAACCATTGGCTCGTGACAACATAATTTCTCCATCAGTCACTAGCTTGTTCATACTGTTCAGGTTCTCAATCGGGTACTTGATTGTGGAGAAGGTTGAGGATGTCAAATCCAAAACAAGAATGTTGTGCACGGTGATCCCCATATAGATCTTGTCATCAACTAGGAAAACTGTATCCGCATTCAACATTGATGTAAGCAAGTTAGAAACCTTTGTTGTAGCTGAAACTTGCAAGCTCCAGGCGTCATCTTGCAACTTGTATACGCGAGCTGTAGCTATCTCCTTATTGTCACAATAATCCAGTTCAAACCAGAAGTACGCTAGCCCATTGCCGCATTCTTTGGAGAGGACCTCACGGAAAACAGAGAATTTATCGTCAGCCATCGTAGGGAGCCGCGGAAAGGTAACCAAACCTCTCGAAGGATGGAGCGGGCTATGCACTCCATATGTGGAGTCCCCATCGCGGAACAAGTTGACCACAACTCGGCCATTCCGGCAATCCATGACGCGCGTGGATAGGCTGGCGTAGGAGTCCAAGCTGAATCTCCCGCGGCGGACGAGGGCGGCCACCTCTGGGGGCTGAGGCAACATCGGGACGAAGTCAGCGCCGAACCTAAGGTTGGTCGAAAAGGTGCTGATGTAGAAGCCGAGGAGGCGGGGCGGGTGGATGTCGCGAAAGCGGCGGAGGAAGGCGGGGTCGGAGGCGGTCCGGAGCCAGCGCCTGCAGACGGCGGCGGCGCGGACGAGGTCGGTGGAGAACCCGAGGCGGAGGAAGATCTCGCCGAGGAGGTCGCAGTCGCCGAGCACCAACGAGATCGCAGCCGCGGACGCCGCCGCGAGGGTGAATTCCTCTCTCTTCCTCTTCACTTCCATTATCGGGCGTTCGCCGGCCGGAGAAGACGGGCAGCAATCGACCCCCGGCGTCGGTGGAATTGAGAGAGGAGCACGGTGCTCCGCCGCTGGGGCGTAGGGTCTAGAGGTAGACGACGGCGGATTGCAATCGATTTGGGGAAGAAATTGGAAGCCGTCGTTCGGGTGGTAAAGAGCTACTCCCTCAGTCCCGCAACTCAGTCCCAGAAAGAATGCACTTTTCGTTTCTCAAGAAATTCTAGAAACTTAACTAATTAAAATAAAAAAGTATAAATATTTATGATATATATCATTAGATTCGTTTCTAAATGTAGTTTTTAACAAATTTATTTAGAGCCATAAATATGAATATAGTTCGCTAGAAATTTGGTCAAATATAAATCACTTTAACTGGCACGCATCTCATACATGCATTCTTTCTGGGACGGAGGTAGTATATGCTTTCGATAAATTCTTGGTATGTCACTGGAAATTTGACTCATCCCCTGTGTGTCATTGATTAACTCATCCCCTGTGTGTCATTGAGTGGTATATAAGGGATGATTTTTGTGTCTATGACATATGAGGTCAATGGCATATAAGGGATGAGCCACTTCGGGCCTTGGCGGTCAATTTGGAGAGGAAAAAACCTGACGGATACACGGGCCTGGAAACTTTTTTTTACTGCATTTTGCCTCAGAGCGCATGATTCACGAAGGCTCTACAGTCATCACGTTACTACAGCTTGACGTTTTTCTCTTTCGTGAAACACTAGAGCCGGACAGGTAAGGGGCGGCCGCCGCAAACGCGGTGAGCCGGTGACCGACGGGGACGACTCGCCACCGCGCATGCGGTGCGCGCACGGTCGCCGCACGCCCTCCAACACGGGCACGCCGCATTAATTAGCCAGGTAGCAGCACGCGCAGCAGAGCAGGACACAACAGTCCGCACAGCAGAACTCCTAGGGAGTGATCGAGGACACATACACTGTGGGGAATATGGTCCCCGGGTACCTCACAAGCAGGCCTGGCAACCCCCCGATAGGGGGCGGCCCGGCCCACCGTTCTGGACCTAATGACGTGCGGGACAAGCCGGCGCATGAAGGAAGGACCCGGAAGGAGAAGTTCTAATTAGAATAGGAGTTTTTGTAAAGAAGGAAAGGATCCTTAGAGATAGGATCGGCTACAAACCGACTTGTAACCCTGCCTCCCCGATATATAAGGCGGGCAGGGACCCCCTCCGGGGAGGAGGAGGATCCAATCTACAATCCACGCAATACAACACCCCCAAACAGGACGTAGGGTATTACGTCGAGTTGACGGCCCGAACCTGTCTAAATCCTTGCGTCTGTCCACCCTAACCATCTAGCTTCCGATCTTTGCGATCTTCCCTCCATACAAATCACTTCAGTGGGCTACCCCGTGGAAGACTGCCGGAGATCATATCACCGACAGTGGCGTGCCAGGTAGGGGATATCGCCGAGATCAATTTGGTGAGCCCGATGGACCACGTCAAGATCTTGGACAGCTGCAACCTCCCGGACGTCGACGGAGTCGAGATCCAGTTCGGGAGCAGCACCGCTGCCTCGGATCCCCAAGCGGCAGAAGCTACAACCGCCACGAAGGACTCCTCTCTGGCGCCAACTTCGGCCGTCACGGCCCAATCCGGTCCGATCGCATCTGATCGCGCCGAATCTGCCCCGCTGAGTCCATCGCAAAACGCGGGGACCAACCAATCGGGAGCGGGTCAGCAACCACTCGGTTCCGATCCGGCTCTTGAGATTCACGTCGCCGAGTCATCTCAGAGCGTAAACGCTCGGCAGACGCGCGTTCCGAGCCCTAAGGTCATCACCATCCAGACCCCCGGCTTCCGCGCGCTTACCCGACAGCAGAAGATGAAAGAGATCGTTCAGGTGGATGATTCCCCCTCAGAGAGCGACTCCTACGAGTCAAACCCACGGGGACCCTCAATCCTGGACGACTTGCAAGAGGGTTACACCGCGTCCGACTCCTCTACGGAGCCGGAGCAATTTGGATCACCCGGAGGGTCAACTCCGAGTAGTTCGGAACGTGGCACGCCCATAACCGATCCTTCCGAGTCCGAGGAAGATTACCTCGCGCAAGGAAGACCCGGAGCCGGGTCATACTGCTACATGGTAGCACCATCGACGCCACCTAACCCCGTGTCGGAGGATGAACTCATCCCGGCCGACGAGGCGCCTGAAGCCAGAGATCAGCATCGAGGACGCAACGCCAATCGGGCGACTCGCAGAGCCGCCCGACCACAAGGGGCCAACGCATCAGGATCTGGCACCGCTCAACCTCGAGAACCATCCTCGGAGGACCATCGTCGTCGTCGGGACCGACGCTGTGGCAGAACCGCTCAAATTAATCCGGCTTAAGTGCGCTAACCTTCCATTGGTCAATACGCAATTAAATCGGAGTAATCTGACAGTCTGTCGGGTCAAGCCCGATGCAACCGCGGACAGTTACCTCGATCGAAACCGGTCATACAAATACCCACTCGAAGGTGGATCCCAGAGATTACAACACTCCACAAATATTAAGCAGGTCCCACTTTGAGGTAAATTATTACAAAGCCGAGTTCAATGCATAAAGTATTCGGAGTCGGAGTCGGAGTCGTCCTTGCCCTTCACGGAGTCGTGCGCCATGGTGCAGTAGTCGACGGCGGCGAAGGAGATGCCGTTGAAGTTGCGGTTCAAGCTCTTCTTCTCCTTGCGACGGCCGCGGTCTTCATCTTCACTGCTTGAGCTTGACGAGGTGTTGGTGGAGCTTGTGTCGATGTCGCTCGCATCAGCCACCATCGCTCGAGATCTGTTCTTCTTGTGTCCACCGTGCTTGTTCTTGGATCTTCTCTCTTCCTTGTTCTTGTTCTTGGCGCGGTACTCGTCCTTGGGACGGTGCTTGTGGTCGTCTCGCGGGCGGTGCTTGCGGTTGTAGTCGTTCTTGATCTCCTCGGGGCACTCGGCGATGAAGTGGCCCATCTTCCCGCATCTGTAGCACGTACTCCCGGCGCGCCTCGAACCCTTGCGGTTCTGGTACATCCTCTCGAACCTCCTCGTGAGCAACGCGAGATCCTCCTCGCTCAGCACCTCATACTCCTCATCTGGAAGGGACACAAGAGAAGACAAAGCAAAGTGTCTAGGAGTGTTAGCATGTCCATATCCAGAGCCACCGACTAGAGCCAGACTATGGGGATCAGTCGGACTCTTAGCCTTGGCAAGCAACTGCCTGTCAACCTCAGAAGACTTCAACTTCGAGAAAAGCTCGTCAACAGAAAGAGTCTCATAGTTTGCCGACTCCATGATCGCCTCAACCTTGGCACCCCACACGGATCTATCAAGTGCTTGCAGGAGCTTGATAGCTCGGTCATGATCCGAGTATGGGAGCACGGTAATGTTGGCTTTCATGTTGTTGACAATAGAAGTGAAACGCTGAAACAAAGCATCAACAGACTCTCCTGGCAAATGAGCAAAGTTTTCATACTCTCTCCTGTACATCGAGAACAGCCTAGCCTTGACATGGCTATCACCACCGTGGGCTACCTTGAGCTTCTGCCAGATCTGGCAAGCTAGGTCCTCGCCCAAAACACGCTCGAACTCCTCGGCAGACAAAGAACGGAACAAGTAGTCGACAGCACGGGCATTCGCCTCAAATCTCTCCTTTGCATCCTGGGCATCTAAGTTGGTGGGATTGACATAGTTTTCATCTTTCGTCACATCCCACAGCAACTTTCCTTTGCCTCGCAAGAAAGCGCCCATACGCGCAACCCAGTTCGGGTAGTTCTTCCCATCGAAGTGCGGAGGCCCGGAACCCCGATCTTGGTACGCCATCTTTGGATCTTAGACTGGTTAGAGTCGCAAAGACCCGTAACCGGCTTTGATACCAATTGAAGGACCGAAACGGCGACCAGAGAGGGGAGGAGTGAATGGGAGCCGATAAAAAATCTTTCCAAACAATCCGGCTATTCTCCCAAACCAACTCCGAAACCTCCGAGAACAATCTTGCCAAGATCACGTAGCCACTGTCAAGCTACTGACCCTAGGAACAAGAAACGTGCAGCGGAACTCGAACCAATCGAATCGAACACCAAAACAACCTGAAACTCGGCTCGATCTAACACACCCAGGAGGGGGCGGTTAAACCGGCCAGGGGGGCGGTTAAACCGCCCGGGCCTGGGAGCCTCGGGAAAAAGTCAAACAAAAGTGGATCTCCCAAACCGCTTGAGCTCTTGAGGCGAGATTTTGGTCAGATGATCTAGACCTTCAGTGGAGTGTTTTCCCAAAAGATCTCGGCCTCTAACTCAGTACAACTCCCGGAATCGCAGATCTCGCGAAGAACACCATGAGCTCGAGTTCATCCCGAAAATCTCAAATCCTGAGCGATTCTCGGCGTTTGGGGGCAAAGGATCACCAGCAAAAGAGGCACAAGGCACTCATACGTGAATCCCCCAAAGAAATCCGAGAGAAAACGCTCGGGAACAAGAAGAACGAAAATCCCCCAAAAATAGCTCCGAAAATACCCACGAAAATAGAAAAAGAAAAGGGAGCTCGGGAAATCAAATCATGGCACAAAGATGAGCAGCACAAACTCAATCACATAACCATGAATTCACCTATACAAACTAGGAATGATTCGAAGTAGTTCTAGGTGGAGGGGATGAAGGGGAAAACAAGTTCAAAGTAAAACCTAAAGAGATAACTAGAGAGATGACAGCCACCAGCCCTGAAGGGGCCTATTAGTAGTCCAAGTGGTGGTGTCCTAAAGACTAAACTACCCCTAAGTGATACATACCCCTCAGGGGCAAATTTGACATTTGGTCTTCAGATATTTTCCGGCTCGGGCACCTTCCACTGCAAGCTAGCTTCCCTCCGACGCAAGCCTTGCAGTCACGCCGCGTGTCCTCCGGATCGAAGCTCCTCGACGCCGGTTTTGGGCCAGCCCAGGGGGGGGGCGGTTAAACCGGCCCTGGGGGGCGGTTAAACCGGCCCTGACAGCCCAGCCAGGCCCAGCTGCCCAAGTCCGCCTCGTCGAGTCCTCGGTCCTTGGTTTTGAGGCCCAAACCAAGGGAAACCGTCCACCGATGATTTTGTGGCCAAATCACCAAACCCCGCGCGCAAACTTCGGTCGTTAGCCGCCACCTTGCGCCGGCTTCTCGTCCGCGTACGAGCTTCGGTTGTGAGCCGCTACCTCGCACCGGAACCACGTCCCCTTGCTCGTTCTTGCCAGCATGTGAACCGCACTTGATCCACCGGCCATCGGGTCCCTCGAACCAAGCCTACTTGTCTCTCCGCTCCTCGGAGGCCGCCATGGCTAAGACCTTTCGCGCCTGTTCTTCACCTGCACCAATGCAATCAAGCCGCATTCTACACCTGCAATACTTGAGCCAAGGGAAACGTCAATCCACACCACGTTGTCTATCACTCATCACACCAGGAAGCGACCATCCACCGGTCCTCGGACACACTGGGTCCTCAGGTTTACGACATCCATAAGCTCTCCTACGTCGTTGGGATCGATCTTGAACAGGGTGTGAAAAAGCCCTGGCTGTGCGAGCCCGCGACGAAAGGCGTCGATGACCTCCCGATCTGTGACATCCGTAAGCTTGTTACGGCTGTCGAAGAAGCGGTTGGTGTAGTCTCTGAGGCTTTCACCCTTCTTTTGCTTGACATTGTCAAGGTCATAGCGTGAACCAGGGGGTGTGTAACTGGCCTGGTAGTTCTTGGAGAACACTGCGCAAAGATCTTGCCAGCTGTCGATGGAGTTGCGGGGTAGGCCCTCGAACCAAAGCAAGACTTTCGGTTCGAGCATTACTGGGAAGTAGGCGGCCACCTGGTCGTTGGAGCCGTGTGCGACTCGGACGGCTGTGTGATACTACTTGAGCCACAGCTTTGGGTCGGATCGCCCATTGTACTTCTCCACCTGGGTTGGTTTGAAACCATCTGGGTAGACGACGGCTCGTAGGCGTGGTGTGAAGGCGACGAAACCATCAAAATTGTCGTCGTCACCCTGGATTCTCTCGTAGCGTGGGAGCCGACCAGCTTCGACTCTGAGTCGGACACGCTCTACGCGCCTTGGTTCTGTGTTGGGTCGGTTGCCGTCACATGGGGCACCGAACTCTTGATCGTAGCGATCATGCTCCATGAGCTCTTTGAAAGCACATTGCTCCTCCTCTGCTGCTTCGGCGTCATTGCCGTTCGCACCGCGCCCCCGCCTGTGTGGGGGCCGTAGTCCTCATCGTACCGAGCGCGCCGTGCCAGCTCTGCCACGTCGCACGCAGCGTGGCGGTCTTCGAGGCCTGGTCGAAGGTCGCGGGCACGCTGTTCGAGTCGGCCGTGGAGATCTCCTGCGGCCTGCCGGTTCCGATGTACCCGCCGGTCGGCCGGCTGGCGGGGTTGGTCTTGCGGGTCACGCCTGTTGCGGGGGTTGCGCCCATCGCCGAGCTCGTTGTCTTCTGCTTCGGGGTTGTGTTGGTCAACCTCTTTGTTGATGGGCTAGAGCTGGGGTTCGTCCTGTCGGCTTCTTAGTTGACCCGACCGACTGTGTCCCGAGTGGTTGTTGCCGGCCCTGCTAGAGTACCCGCGTCCAGATTGGTATGACCTCTCGACTTGCTCCTGAGCAGCCTCAAGTCATTCTCTTGCGCGGCGGATCGCCGGGTTATCGTCGACATGCGCCAGCTCTGCTAGGGCGGCGGCGACATTAGCTTGAGGGGGTTCTATATGCCCTCCGGAAGTCGGCTTCAAGGTTCCTGGGCGTGATGCGGACATCGCGGCATCTGCGGGGGTCCTGCCGACCACCGTTGCGTCGGTCGTCGTCGTCGACGTCGTTGTCGTAGCGCTGATCATAGTCGTTGTCAGCGTCGTGACGCTGATCATTGTCGGCCACGTTGTCATTGACAGCGTCGCAACCAAAGAGTGATCGATTGATTGATTAAAAAATACCAACATGTGTGCGTAGATTATTAAAATAAAGAAAGGAAGCAAAGAATTTATTCCCATCGACAAATTACAGAGCTCGTACATGATGAACAAAGAACCGATGGAACTCAGGCCAATGGGAAGTTCCGATGGAATTCAGTATGTCCGATGGGGGCTGATTTAATGGAAGTTGATTAGAATAAGGAAAGATGTGGTTAGCATCATGGCCAGAATATTATATTTAATGCAAATGGAGAGCCAATAGATACCGATGGTGTGACAAAGAAGACCAACGTATACATGTGTGTGATAGAATCGGTCAACTCAAGGTTCATCGGTCATTTATGGCATCAGTTGTTGATTTGTATCAAGCGATCAACTAAGTCATGTGGAACCGATGTAAAGTTCTATACGTGAAGATACTTCTGATAGCAGTACAACCGATGGAATTAAAGATTGCCGATACAGCCGAGAATCTTGTCGATCGATATCCTGGTTGTGAGGGCAAGGAAAGACGTGTCCAGATACATCATGTATGTTGGTTGAGATATGTACATGGAATTAAAAGGAAAAATACGACGTCAGTTGGGATACGCAAAATGGAGTGGCAGGCAAGGAAGTTAGTATCGGCGGAAGATTTTTCGTGCTGGAGTGTGACTCTGGTAGGAAGGAATTAATTAGAGTCTATTGTATCTTAATATTAGCTTGTTTAGATATTTTCTTTTACTTCAAATTGAGTATGCCGTGACCGGTATAAATATGTGCCTACGGGCATTGTAAAGTTTTATCATAGCATCAATAACCTTTACTTTTCCGTACCGGTGACTTCGCCATCCTTTTTATTTTCTTCACGAGTTCTTTCAAGTTCGTCGGGCTGCATCGCCTCGATCTCCGGCTTGCTTGTAAGTTCCGCTTTTACCGAGAAATTTTTAGGCTTTAACCGCCGGGCGCATCGCTGAGGTTTCGTCTAGATTTATTCAACAGTTATCGATATCTGCTAGATCCGCAAGTTTAATATCAATTCTTGTTGTTCTAGTTTTTATCGCCAATTTATCCTGTTTAGATCTAGATTGTTGTCGGCTCATTATCAAGCTATCCTTCCGGTATATCATCAGCAGTTATAGCCGACTAGATCTGTTTCTAAACATTGCTTACAAAGTCTCGGTTAATCTGTTAGCCATTTCTTTTCATTTATTGCATCTACACTGATTATCTGGGTAAACTCGATTACAGCCGACCGCTTGCACAAAGCGTCGCGCGCCGATTTCATCAAGAGGCCAGTCTCGGCAGCCAGCCGATTCGGCCAGTATTTTACGATCTGGTATTCCTTGTCAATCAACAGGTCAGATTGACTGGCACGCCCCAGTTTTCAAGGCCACGCCTTCGCTCGTGTGTTAGCGCATCTGTCTCCGCCTGATTTTCGCGTCAACAGTAGTTATTTGATTTCTTTTGTGATATTCAGATGCAAAAACTATCCATATCCATTGAGACTGTTCATCCAATTCTATTTGAAAAAAGGAATTTGGATGCAGGTGGTATCAATTTCTTAACCATGTAAGGCTGCTATGAATATGAATGTTCTTTTTGTCGTTGTGAAATTGTATAATATTGATTATACATATCCAATTTCCATTCCTATGTAGCCATATAACTATGGGAATGACCAACTATAAACATCACTCATGCTATATTACAAGATTAATAGGGTTGGGCCTTTTGATGATAGGGCGCTTGCTGCACATTGTCCTCGTTTATATAGCTTGTCAGGGGAAGGATACACTCACTTGTGTTAAAAGCAACATTAGTATTGCTGCCCATGTGTGATGCCAATGATAAATGATGCACTAAGGGCACCAGCAATGTTTAAAGCTCAACTGATCTTTATGGGTGGGACCAAGAGAAATGGTCTTTAGTTAGAGTAAATGACACAATGCTTAAAGTCCAGTTTGACTATAAGATAGACCCGCTTGCTAGATTAAAAAAGTACATGCTGTCAGAAGCAGTAGCAACATCAGTCTCGCATAGGAGAGGAGGAAATAGAGAAAACCATTTTTAATTCCTTACTGCCTGGCCATAGCGCTATGGTCGACCATAAGAGAATCTTCTATATAGCCTGGTCTCACAGTGGTTATGGGCGGGCAGTAGCATGGCATTTATTGCCTATAGACCACTTTTTTCTCGCATTGTGGCTGCCCTAAGAGCATCACGAAGAGTGCCCAATAAAAATAGTCCTAAAAACTAAGGTTTTTTTGGGCTTGCTAAAAAATATTGGGAGAAAAAAAGCACCCTTCTCTCCGGGCAAGTGAGTGATGAGGGCCGAGAGTGTTATGGGCAGTAAGGATTCATCGGCACAAAATAAAGTAGGAGCATTACAAAGATACGATCTATCTGATCTAATATCCGTTAAAAGAAAAAGATATTAGCATTAAAAAGAAGCTGCAAGGAGATTTTCTTCTTAGATGCGGACTAGCAGTTTGATGCCTGATCGAGATTGTCACATAGATAGATGCCCATTTCTTTTGAGGAGAGAAATTATTCCATTCCGAGAAAAAGAAAGGACTCCCTATCAACGTGATTCGTTGATTTCCCAACGGACGGTCTCCGCCGGTCCGTGGTAACGAATCCTTGCACCCTACCTGAAGCAGCCCAAGCCCAACCCAACCACAAGAGGAGGAAAGAGAGCGAACGACCCCGTCGCCCTCTCTCTCTCGCTCGCTCCTCAGCCTTGCGTGTGCGCAGCCGCAACTTTTCCTCCTCTCCATCCTCTCCGCGAGGGCGAAACCCCCAAACCCCACCTCCCCCATCCCTCGCGGGCCGACCCATCCACCCATCGGCGATGACGCTGGGAAGCTCCGGCGCCGGATCGAGCGTCGTCGGTGAGGAATCTGCCACCCTTCCGTTGCTCCTTTTTTTTTTCCCAGCGGGGGATCCGGGGATCTCAGCCCCGAGATCTCCCGATCCGATCCGGCCGGGCGCGCCACGCGGGAACTAGAGCGCGGCCGGCCCCCGATCTGCCGCTGCGCGATCCGATTCAGGTAGGGGTGGAGATGAACGGATGTGCGTTGCCCTTATACGGGTTGGCTCGGAAGAATAGTTCGATTGGATGCCGCGATGCGGGTAACCTAGATGTGTGTGTTTTGGGGGCTAGAGAGGCCAGAGGCGGCGGGGGCTGCACGCGTGCTGGATTATCGGCGTTTCGATTTCTTTATGCTGTTTTGGAATTAGTTGTAGTTTTGCTTGGAGTATCCCGATTGATTAGATTCAGTGATTCTTGCTACAAAGTAAAATGTTTTAACCATTTCGAATCTATACATGTGTATCAATTTCGTGTTGTTGGCGGCCTTTAGGTACTTTTGGGGTCGGATGGTCACTGATTCCTTTATCAGTTTGTGGGAGTCCTTGCCTGATAACTCATTGAATTAGAGTCTAAATTGAAGCATTAAGGGATTAGAGGTGGAGATTGGGGGTTTGTGCTATTGTGGTAGCACTGCAGCTGGACTGTTTGAATTTTACAAAAATAGAGAAGCACCTATGTGTTCTATTTGTTGTGAGAATGGAAAGACGTATTTTTTTTGTTGAGTTTGTGATTAACGACTGGCAGTGCATGCGTTTGGCGTCCTTGTTCTCCCATGGCATCACCTATGTTGTATTCAATAGGGACCTTGGTTTTCTTAAAGCGCATGGAACATATGTGTAAGGGGTCACATGGAGGTAACTAGTGCAGCCTGTGTATCTTTTGTTTTTGTTCATGTAGGAAAGATGGTTCTTGTTTTCATCTAGGTCTTTCCGCTATATTCCAGAAGATGGTTTAACCTGGCCGCTGTATTTTCTTTGAGGAAAAGTGTTTCTATACAACCCAAATGTGAGCATCGGGATAAAACTTCTTTCTTTTGCGGTCAGTCAAAAACATGTTTTGGAAGAAGTAATTCCCTTTTTCGGTTACATTTGCGTGTCTGTTCCTTTTCCCTGTTTGCGTACAGGTTGTCTGTCAATCATCTTGTTCTTCCTTATGTTTGCCCCCGTGTATTATTTCTACTTTAGTTGAATGCTTTTCTTTAGTGTTGTTTGTTACTTTATATCAAAAGGTCTTTATTACAGAAAACTTGACCAACCTAGGAGGGAACTAGGTGGCATGTAATTTTGAAATAAGAAGAATTCGGCATCAAAATTTTTGGCTATAACAGGACTTGTGGTGCTGAGTGTGTACGCCCACATCTCCCACCAACTAAGCTAGGCTCAGGCGCAGTTCATGCCTTTTGTTAAGAGTATAAGATTGAATTAGCGGATTATTAGTCCAATTTCTTGCATAGTTTGTGTCACTGACAAATGATAAAAATTGCAGTTCCTAGGAACTTCAGGCTGTTAGAAGAGCTCGAGCGTGGAGAGAAGGGCATTGGTGATGGGACAGTGAGCTATGGAATGGATGATGCAGATGACATCTACATGCGGTCATGGACTGGTACCATCATTGGCCCACACAATGTGAGAGCACAATTCATCCACTATTTTCCCATCATCTTATTGAAATAGACTTGGCCATCATTTCAACTAGTGCTTGTCTGTAACCCCTAGCTGCATCCTTCAATTTTACCTAAACCCCATGTCTAATTAAGTTGTTTGAACCCCATATTGCCGTTCAACCTTGACCAGTGTGGGAGAAATGGCTGCTAACAACAATTTGTAGTTGCATAAATAGGATTAAGCTTGACTGTTCTTCCTTCCAGAAACTGAAGAAATGCATTTGTAAATCGATTCCATTGTTTGCAGAACATACCAAGAAATACTTAATGAAATGTGCCATGCTGACTCTTTGAGTATACTTAAACATATTGGCTAAATCAACTTCACTTCTTTCTATTTCTCTCGTCAGACTGTACATGAGGGTCGCATCTACCAGCTTAAGTTGTTTTGTGACAAGGATTATCCTGAGAAGCCACCATCTGTCAGATTCCATTCAAGAGTCAACATGACATGTGTTAATCACGAGACAGGAGTGGTAAGACTTGTTTCTATCTCTTCTCGTTGATGCCTCTGGAAGCATACAAAAGGCTGCTGCAGTGACTAAATTTCTGATTGGTACACCCATGTAGGTTGATCCAAAGAAGTTTGGTTTGCTGGCAAACTGGCAGCGGGACTACACAATGGAAAACATCCTAACCCAGCTCAAGAAAGAGATGGCTGCCTCGCACAATCGCAAGCTAGTGCAACCACCAGAAGGGACATTCTTCTAAGTGGTGGGTAACCCATCTTGGGATTCAACAACAGTAACTGATAAGTTGTTTTATGGGGGGAAACAACTTCCTACATCTGGTACCTGTGCTTGTGTTTTCCAGTTCCTTATGCTATGTTCTATCTGTGAACGGCTGTGAACAATCGAAGTATCACCCTTGCAATTTGCTTGGTGGCTGTTGGGGATGTTGATGTTCCAGGGATGTATCCTGAATCTGTCGTAGTGCCCTGTTCAAGGAATAGAAAACATCTTCGTGTTACCTATATAATATAGCCGCAGTGTGTGCCTGTCCTCAAGTATGTTTCTCTTCGAAATGTTGCAATATCTTCCATCTCTTGTATTGATCCTTGTTTTCTGTAGATGCTTGTTAGATGCCTAGTTTTCAAGTAGGATGCATGTAGAATGTAGGCAGTGCTGTTGAAAACAGGGCACCATTAACGACGCCGTTGGGGACTTCATGCTTGGGGTGAGAACGGGATAATACTACCCATCTGACTGAACAGGTACCATTACGGATGAAAGTGGTTGGAAAAAGTCTAAACATTTTCGTATTTTCGTTTCTGTTTTTATATCCGGTAACGGGAATGAAGTCAGTAAACCTCAGTCTGGAAAGCGAAATTAGACATGTGGGATATTGGAAATGAAAATAATTTGAACGGCAATATTTTGATAACGGCCAGGAAACGATAATTAAATCAGGAACAATGACACATGCCCAGTCAAAACATTCATCTCAATACGGATAGTACTTAACCAAATAATATCATAAATTGGTAGATAGCACCATAAATAGTATAGAACCTAAGTTCATCTTAATCTTTTTGCACGAGACCCCTTGGAACTTTCTAGATCTCACTGATATGTCCTCAGATCTTTTGCTAAGGCCCCTAGAAAGATCTAAATCGCTAAGGCCCCTAGAAAGATCTAAATCTTTGCAATGTGGTCTTAGGTGCGGCCGACGGCGGGTTTGGCCGGAATCCGGCGAGGGTGAGCACGAGATCGAGGGGGAAAGCGGCTGGGAGTACCCAGGAGCTCACCACGTGTCGATCTTGTGCAGGAAGTGGGGTTGGAGAAGGTGCGACGGTGGCCGACGGTGGGTGCGGCGGCTGGTGGTTCTTCTCCACTCCCGGCGACGGCGGCGGAGGAGCGGCTTGGCTAAGTGCTGGGAAGCTTGAGTGAGGGTGGTGGAGCTCGGCTGTGGGGGAAGAAGTGGAAGGGAAGGCGCGGAGGCGGGAGCTCGCCGGAGCAGCCTAATGGCTTCGATGGGACGGAGCAGCGGGAGCTCGACGGAGGGCGCGGGGTTCTATTTATAGGCGCGGGCCGTGGTGTGGCGTCGAGGCGAAGCTCGGGAGTAGGCTTCGCGCGCGAGCATTGGCTGGGACGCGCGGTGGAGCTCGGCCGGCGGTGGCGAGCACGTGGCGGCCGGCGGACGACGCTGATGCAGGCGCGAGCTGGCGTGGATGTGCGGTCATCTCTTCTGCCAGGCACAAAGAGTGGCAGGCCGCATGGAGTGGAGGGACTGTGCCGCGGTTGGCCAGCGGTGCCTGGACGTGCGGGGGAGAATTGAGGGGGCGGCGGCCACGATTGGGTGAGCGATATGGTGGTGTGGCAAGGAGGGGGATCGCGTGCGCGGGGGTTGGGTGAGGCCCTGCGGGCTGGCGCGCGACAGAGGGACGCCCTCGGGTTGGTTTGGTGCGGAGCGGGGCGCGGGGGAGCTCTGTCGCGAGGCGGCAGCGACGGAGCGCGGCGCGCGGGTCGACGTCGGCGGGGAAAGTGAGGCCGAGGCCGGGACGGGTCAAGGCTCACCCTGTCCCATCGTCATTACGGCTCTGGAGCCCCGACGTCCAGGACAGATGGGTGACGACGCGTGGCGGCGGCCGCGGGTGAGCATGAACGCGAGTGCCAGCTCGTGGATGTCATTACGTCGAACACCTACCGAGCGAAGCTTTGAACGACCGGTTCTCCAAAATTTTGAACTAAAGTCTAAAATCTCCAAAAACCAAAGTTGTGTCCTTCACTACCAGCTACTACTTTCCTAAAGGTCGACACTAGAAAAAGTCTATAGATCAATGGGAAAAGCGAGGAGAAAAAAGCGTGAACTTCTGCCATGAACGTGGTGAACTCAGCAGGGTGATCTGGTTTTGACTAAGTTTTTAGGCATGATACACTCAGAATCTCATCAAGCTCCAATTGACAAAGTTGTGTCCTATAAAAATGTGAACAACTTTTGTATTGGCACATTTTTGAGTTCTTACGTGAAAATTCAAATTTGAGTCATGCCAACCGTGAAAGGTTAAAAGTTCACGGTGGGACTTTGGGACTTTAGGTGTGAGCCTTTAAGGGAAAGCTAGGGAAGGCTAAATCACACCTAATCAGGCTCAGGCAAGATGATTAGCAGGTGATTAGGCTAATATAATCCTAGATTGTCACAATTTGGCTAGGGTAGGCCACAGGAAGTGACAACCCTGTTGGACCATCTGAAATCCCCCACATTCGGGTATCACTGTAGGAGTTCGTAAATGAGTAACAACCTCGTCATGCTTGAGTGATGAGGGGGGTTATCTCCCCGTGTATATGGGTGCATAGGCTTACTCTATTCGTTTATATGTAATTCTTCTCTAAGTTGTTCTATGCAGAGAACCTAATGCTAACTCTTAGTCCTTTTCCCTAGCCTAGTTTATCCTAAGATGATCCCTTGTGTGTCACACTACCAAACTCTATTTTATCTTTCCCCTGTCCTTTATATTTGATTCTATCCATGCTATTGTTATATTCATGAATGCAACAATATTCACAACTGCCAGCCTTCTCTTTACTCAGGCAGGCTTATGTTTGTGTGTATTCTCTATCTTTGATTTTGAAGATTGGTAGTGTATGACTGGTTTCGACTTGCCGAAAAATTTCATAAAAGATCCAGAGTCGCTTGTTAAGAGAGCCCGAGCTCGTTTCACGCTCTCTACAACCCTGGCAGACGAATCAACTTCTTTTGTACCATCCACATCAACTGCTATGGCTCAGAAGACTCTACTTGGGTTCTCTGCTCCCTCTACCGCTCAGGTGCCCAATGGCCCTGCTGTGGGTACGGGCAACAGAAACTTCGAGATCAAGACGACTCTCATAAATATGTTATAGGCTAGCCCATTCTGTGGGAAAGCCAACGAGGACGCAAGTGCCCATTTGCAACAGTTTTAAGAGTTGTGCAGCACCTTCACCACTAGAGGAGTGGGAGACGATGCTATCCGTCTTTGATTGTTCCTGTTCTCTCTTCTCGGGAGAGTGAAACAATAGTTCTATGTGAATCGGTCGAAGGTCGATACCTGGGAAAGGCGTTCCTGAATTCCTCGAGAAGTTCTTCCCGTTGGGTAAAACCAATGCCCTTCGTGAAAGGATTTCAAGTTTTCAGCGAGCAGCATCGGAATCTATTCCCGACGCATGGGAGAGACTCCAGGAGTACGTCCTGGCCTGTCCTCACCACGGGATGGACGAATGGCTTATTCTTCAAAGCTTTTATAATGGAATGACTCCGACGTCCCGAGGCCACATTGATACCGCTGCTGGAGGTTCCTTCTTCTCACTGATGATTGAAGCCGCTAATAATTTGATTGAGAAGATGGTGACCAATCAAGGATGGAGTGATGAGAGGCTCCAATCTAGGCAGAGGGGTATGCATACCGTGAAGGAAGCGGACATACTTACCGCTAAGATGTACCTTCTAATGAAAAGGTTGGATGATCACGCTAATGAGAAAGCTGCTATGTCCAATGCTATCCTGCCCATGGACTCTCACATGACATGTAAAGTTTGTGGCAATTCTAGGCCCTCAGGCAATCACTGTCCAGAGACTCAGGAGGATGTGTTGTACATGAACGACAACAATAATGGATATCGTCCACAAGGAGGTCAAGGCTAGAATCAGCCACGCCCATATCAAGGAGGCAACTACAGTAATTCTTTCAATTCAAGACAACCATCCTTCAAGGATCTCGTTCTGGGGGCAATCCAAGATTAATGATGGATTGAATAAAAAGCTGGCTGCCAACAAGAAGTCCTTAGAATGTCTTAATATCAAGCTTGATGGTCTTTCTTCAACCCTGAAGAGTCAACTGAGTCTTCACAAGATGCTAGGAACTCAAATAGCTCAGCTGGCTGCTGCCGTCCCTACCGCTGAAAATGGGAAGATCCCGGGGCAACTTGAGGCTTCCCATGAAAATGTGTGTGCCATGTATGCTCAGTGGGGAAGATCACATCCTCCCACTATAGAAGGTAGGGCCATCCATCACATATTGGAGAAGCCAGTGATCATGCATGGGAAGACCGAAGCTATCCGATGATCAAATGTTCAATCTATGACTGCCATTTTAATCAAGCTTTATGTGACCTTGGTGCAAGTGTTAACATCATGCCCAAGGAGAAGTTTGAGGAATAGGGATATCCTACTCTTTTCCCAACCTCAATGAGGCTTCAACTAGCCGACTCAACGATCCGATATCTGGAAGGAATAGTAAGAAATCTCCTGGTGAAAATCAGGAATCACTATATCATTGTTGACTTCGTGGTTCTCGATATGGATGGCGATAGGGAGATGCCGCTCATCTTGGGTGACCCTTCCTATATGATGCCAAGGCACAGATCGATGTTGGAGCCAGAGTAATCCGTTTCCACATCGGGAGAAGGAACATGACATTCCAATTCCAACGACAAGTGGAACAATGTTATGAAATCAGCCCGAATGATGAATGGACAGGGGAGTGGGCGGAGCCACAACCTCTATCATTGAGACTACCAGCCTCACCGAACAAGAAAAAAAGAACAAGAAGGTGTGGTGAAAGAAAGAACAAGCAACCCCATCCAGTTCTCTAGAGTGGGGTGCCAAATGGAATTAAGCGACGGAGAAGAGTCCCGCTTGTCGAACTTAAAAAGGGTAAGCCCTTCGCCGGAAGGTAAAATCGGTAGTTATCTCGTGTTGCCCTTTCCACATTTGATTTTACCCACTATTTGATTTTTCCCATTGCATATTCGATTTTTCCAAATCCCTATTTGCATGTTGGAATTATTTCTAGCATTTTTCCCTTTTTTCTAAATTTCTAAAAATTATTTCTGGATTTGAATTTCTTTGAAAAAAATTTAAGCATGTTCTAGGAGCAACTTTGGTCCATGCACCACGGCATGACATCATGTAGCCGTTGGTGGGACACTGGGCCAAAGCTGGGATTGGTGGGCCTGACCAGGGAGTCGGCCGAACCCGACCGTTGGCCGATGGGCCCCAGCCGGCGCCCAACGGCTCCTAGTTGTTGAGCCTTCGCTCCACCTCGATGCACCGGCCTCTTGCTTTATAAATAGAGGCCGAGAGGGGGTGTGTTTCATCCATACACACTTCTACTCTTTCACCCTCTCTCACACTCTTTGCTCTTTGGTTTTCATTGGAGTTTTGATCAAGATCAAGTGCAAGAAATCTTTTCTCTCTGTCCCCTTGCTGCAAGAAAGTTGCTTTGTGTTCTTGAGTGTTGGCAAGCATGAATGGGGTACGCCGAAAGGCCGCCGAATTGCTTAGGAGGATGACGGGATCAAGCTCATCTGATTCACAGGGTAGCGCTAGTTCCTCTCATTCCTCCGAACCAACTACGAAACCTACGGCCATGGACTATGAAGAGGAGCATGAAGAGCAAGCCGAGGAGCAAGATCCGAGGGTATATGCTATTGATGCACCTTTTATGGAATTGCAAGATGATCGTGAGAAGCAATCCTACGCTCTCTTCAAGGACTGAGACTTCTCCCACACCAACGACTTCGACTCGGGCCTCCTAGATGCACCTTTCACGGACTTGCAAGTCCATGAAAGGTGCATCAATAACATACAGCTCTTAAGGATGTGCCGGCCCAGTCTTTGAAGATTCTCATAGGGTTAGTGTTTGCGTGCGTGCGTTCATAGGGGTAAGGGTGTGTGCATTGTGAGTGTCTCCGTTGTTCTATGTAATTAAAAAAAAGTTCCCATGCCTCAAATGGGGTTGTCATCACCTAAATCAAGCCATGCTGCCACTTGATAGTATTTCCTCAGGCAAGATTGAATTGTGCCACAACACCAATTCGTGGCTCCTAGATCCAGCCCGAGCTGGCCACCTACATAGAGTTCTGCTGCCGCCTGCCGCCCACTTCGTGGTTGCTGCGAATGCTGATAGTTAACGGCCCTGTTTAGTTTAGATGTTTCGCGAAATTTTTTTCGAGTATGTTCCCTCAAATGTATGGCATATTAAATGTAGTCGAAAAAAATAACCCATTATATGGATGGAGTGTACTTCGCGAGACGAATCTAGTGAGCTTAGTTAGGTCATGATTAGACAATAAATTGCTACAGTAAACATGTGCTAATGACGGATTAATTAGACTCATTAGGTTCGTCTTGCGATGAACTGACAAAATCTGTAATTAGTTTTGTAATTAGTCTATATTTAATACTTCAAATGTGTGTCCGACATACTGTAAATTTTTTTCGCGAAACATCTAAACGCGGTTTGACTGGTTTTTCTCTGCCCTAGTCAGAGATCTTCTATGCTAGCTAGGTGTGTACTGTTTTGGCGTATATGTGTTTGTGTCATATTGTGACTGTGACATGCTCTTTTGCAATATAATACAACAGGACAGTACGAGAGGGGATAAAGACGAGGAGCTGGAGTTGGGGCGGACCTACACAATAGTGTGTGAGGGCACATGCCCTCACTCAAAATCTTCAAGCTAAATTAATTGATCAAGTTTTACCATATAAAAGTTTTATAAATTTATTTTTTCTTGATGTGTGCCTCCATTCAGATTGTGTTCTAGGTCCGCCCCTTGTTGCGGCCTGTGTCATTACCTGTAAACAATTCCTTTTTATATGTATGCTAAAAAATATGTAGGGTGGGCCATTCATGCCCTAGTGAGTATAGCAGACTGGGGGTTTTATGTTGAGTCTGTTCATATCGAGTAACTCGTATGTACTGACTAGTGTGCCAACCTTCACAGTGTAGGTTTTGAACAAACATGCATATATAACAAGGGCATGGCTAACTTATGACTGGCCGTAACGTATCTCGGCGTTACGGCCACACCATTTTTGAAAGAAACAAAACCTGCACCTGTCAGCTTTCTATTTTTGGAGCATCGTCTGTCCGCCCGCCCGACCGTGTTCGCTCCCCGCACTCCCCGCCTCCCACGGCTCCGGTGGCAGACCGTGTTCGCCCCCGCACTTCCACCTCCACCGCCGCCTCCGCCGCCTCCGCCGCCGCCGCCGCTAATCTCGTCAGCCAACGTCCCCGCCTCTACCTCCTCCCCTGGCTTCGACGGTGCACCGCTGCCTCGGTCGCCACCCTCCACCGCCACCGATGCTAAATCAGGCTAACATTCTTTTTCTTCTCCGGCCAACGCCCGCGCCACCAGCACCGTCCAACAGGCCTCTCCCAATGCCCGGCTCAACATTCACAAACATTTGCTACTCACTATAGAGCATGCATGCACTTCAGACTTCAATCACAGCCCAATAGGCAGGAGTAGTTTATTAAAAAGCTCACTGCCCCTATGACACCATGCGCATCTCTATGTTTTGAGTAAATTTATGCATAGTACTTGTGAAAAATGCAATGCTAAATGGGTAGATTTGCATAAGTTTTGAAAACTTACACTGCCATAAATATGAGCATTAGCATCATATCATCCCACCCCCCTCGATTACCTCCCGGTTCCGCCACTGCCCGCGCCGCCTCCGCTCTCCTCTTCTGCCATCTCGACCACCGCCGCCGTCGGTCCACCGACCTCCCCGAAAATCCCTCTACAGCCGGAAGAACAAACCTCCACCCCAAACCCAAACCCCAAAAACCAAAACTCTAAACACTAGCCTTGTCATGGCCGGAGCTCACTCGTCGTCTTCCCGCCGTCGCCGTCGTCTCATTCCCAGCTCCGGCGGCTGCCCTCCGCTGACGGACGACGCAAATCCGGTGTGGAACAATCAACCCGGAGCCTTGTATTTGAGGGATGGGTGAAGAGAGACGGGTGAGAAGGAAGGCGCATCAGGAAAATGGACAGATGAGGTTGATAGTGAGTGGAGATAAGGTTGGGGAAAGGGACGTCGGTGGGGCCCACTGCATGGCTGCCTTGTCACTTGTGGCTTGAATTGAAGGCGGGTGCTGCGTGCGATGGGCTGCCGTGCAAACGCGTCTCCGCACGGCCCGCCGTAACAAAGTCATTACCATATAACAATAGGCATTATTGCCATGTCCTTGCGCATATACATGAATGGATGATGGAAGCAAGAGTAATCCGATCCACCGTAATGATACACCAAGTCCGCATATATAACCAAGTCCACGTACACAACAAGCAGTGCACACACACATGCATATGTCCATGTACTAGAATCTGTTCGACGTCGATCTAGCTACCGGAAAGATCCTCGATCTAATGCTGCTGCAAAACCCAGCTAGCGGGGCACCAACCTGTGCTCCATAGCGAGAAAGGTCAGCGCGCTGTAGACCATGTAGGGCACCTCGACGTAGTGGACGAAGACGTGCCACTGGGCGGAGATCTGGACGACGCTCTGACGGCGGAGCAGGCCGTGCCGAAAGTGACGATGGCAAGAACCTGCGTGCAGGGTAGATGAACATGAGCGCGCACGTGCATTAATTAGCGAAGCCTGAAATGATGAACTAACTAACCTATCCTAAACATCATATAACATTATAACAAGCTAATAAAAAGAATCAACAGACACGTGATGAATTTAGTTAGTACTAAGAAGAATCAAGACACGTGATGAATTCAGCTAGTACTAATTAGTTCAAAATAAACTAATTTACTTGTTCTAAACACTACTACACAAACCCTCATCACAACCGGTTTCAAACCCCTATCACAACCGGTTTTGGGGGGCGGTTCCAAACCCTCATCATAATATGGTATGGTTTAGTACTTTTTTTTGATGTAGCTTTATATCTATGTTTTTCTTCATAACTGTAAAAAATTGTACTATAACATACCACATTATATGTTCACTGTGTAGATCTGCTCATTTGGAGTCCAACACAATTAGATTTTCCATTTTATGATTTTTCTGTGATTTACTATGATTTTTCAAAATTGCTTTAGAGGGTAATTTGACCGGTTTTCGAAAGTTCAGGGGTGATATAGACCGTTTATAGGTTGGGGGTTACGTAGTCCACCCTCCATAGGTGGGGGGTGATGTAGACTTTTTGCTGTAGGTTTTCTTGAGGCTGTCCTTAGCTACTTTTCCACTGTTTTTTGTGAGCGTGCCTTAGCAAGTATTTCATTAAGAGAAAGAATAAATGTTACAACACATTCAGCGTGGTCATCAAGATTTGATTACCTGCAAAGACCGCGACACATTGAGTTTTATTTACATTACATCGTTTTCGCGACCTGATGTCATTCCTAATTGTGAATAAGCAAAGGGTTGCAGCGTAATGTATCGAGCTTCTACCCAAGCCGCGGCCTCACATTTGATCTTCCTTACTAGGTTCAGAACTTGTACCTCCTCACGATTGAAATGTTAGATATATCGGCTTGGCCCATATAAATAATTCTTAATAAATCTCAAAGGTCCTATTAGCACAAGAGGAAATATACCATCTATTAGTCCCGTATTGCTAATGGACTAGGGTGTGGGGGGTTTTCCTCCCCATATATACGGACCATCTCCCTCATGGAAGAGGTGTACCATAGCCTTCTATACGGGGAGCCCCTAGGTTTGGGAATTCCTAAAAAGGTCTACACGAGTTAGGGTTTTACTTCTTCTTGCTGCTGCGCCGCCATCGTAGTCTACTCCATCCCGAGCGTCGGCGTGCACCGGCGAACGGGAGAGCAGGTCTCTAGAACCGCTCGTCCTTGTGATCCTGCACCGGGAGAGGGCGAATAAGGTTTTTGGGAAGCGCTCCGCGCGACTGCTCAAAGGTCTTCGCCACGGCTCGTCTTCCGTCCAAGTCAGGCGCTGCAGGAACCCGTCGTCTTCATCGTCGCCTGCTGCGCTCCGTCCGCAACACCATCGTTGTGACATCTCTGATGTCTAATCACCTCGTTAAGGCTTAGTGGACAATTAAACTTGTGGTTATGACCAAAGTCAACGCCTGAAATAATGGATTAAAATTCCATGTACCGAACCTTTAGAGCTTGAATTGATTTGAATTCAAAATTTCGCTTAAAAACTTGAAAATCTATCAATAAAAGAGTTGTCCCAAATTTTATAAGGAACAACTTTGTTAATTGGTGGTTTTAAAAATTTTCTAAGTGTGGACAACAGCAGTTTTTCCCAAAAGTTGAGGCTTGCCATTTGGATTTCTATATATAACTTTTCATGAACTTCTGTCTAAGTTGAATCATTGGTGTTTGGACTTGCCCTTGGTCATGTTCTCCATCAAGTATTCACACCCTAAGCATTTTAAATTTGCTTGGGAAGAGGGTTAAGTCGAATGAACTCCTGGCAACTCGGTGAACTTTTACCTTTCTCGGTTGGCATGGTTCAAATTCGAATTTTCACTTAAGAACTCAAAAGTGTGCCAATACAAAAGTTGTTCACATTTTCATGGGACACGACTTTGTCAATTGGGGCTCGATAAGATTTTGAGTGCAACATGCCTAAAAATTCAGTCGAAATCAGTCGAACCCCAGAAGTTCACCCAGACTGATACATAAGTTCATGCTGTCTTCGTCGCGCGCTCCAGCCCAAACCAAGCTGTTTTCCTATGGTCGCCCTTTACGAAAGTTGTAGAGGGTACTGAGCGACACAACTTTCGTATTTGGAGATTTTTGAGTTCAGTTCAAAATTTAGGAGATATTGGAGGTCGAACAGACGCACGCCAACTGCTCGACGAAATGCCGCCACTCCCGAGCGCCTGCGCGTTCCAGCCGACCGCGGCTTCTTCCACGCGGCGCACTGCGCCTGAGTGTTCCGACCGCCGTCAGGCCTTGCCCTCCACGTGCCTCGATGTCCGCGCGCTGTCCACGATGGCCCACGCCCCACGCCCGATCGGCTCCCCTGTCCCCCGCCAGCCTCCTACCGCGCCTCCGGCGCCGCGCCCCTGCTTGCCGTGCGGCAGGGCGCCGCGGCCTCCAGCCCCGCGCCAGGCCGTCGCCCAACCGCCGCGCAGCGCGCCCCGACCGGCCGGGGACAGCGCCGCCCGGCACCGTCGCGCGACGCCCGCCTCCCGACCAAGCAACCGTGCACGCCAAGCCGCCCCGCCGGACACCCCCTCCACGTGGAGCTTCGGACCTCCAGACCCGCCGTCCGTGCCTCCCGCTAGCCGCCTATAAAAGGCGCCAGACCCCGAGCTCCACCGGCGTCCCCCGCCGCTCTGCTTCCGTCCCGCCGCCAGGCTGCTCGACCTCCGCCGCGTACGCCTCCCCCGTAGCTACCTGAGGTCGCCAACGTCTTCCCCCCAGCCGCCGTCCCCCTCCTCAACACCGCCGCCAGCTCCTCCAGCGCCTCAGCTCGTCGGAGCTCGGGCATAAGCGCTCCGTGATCTGCTCCTCCGCGGCGAGCACCCTTCCGGCCTTCTCCAACCCCGAGTGATACGTCAAATCGGTCGTGGGTGAGTCCCTCAACCTCCCCAGTGCCCTTCTCCGACCAAATCCCGGCCGCCCCTCGCCGGAATCGACGCAGGAGCACTGCCGGCGCACCCAGGGACCACATTGCAATCGTGGTTTTCTTTTTAGGGTTGTTTCTGCAAAGTTCGAGGACCTGTTTGTAACTCTTGAATAGCTCCAAATCTGAGATATTGTAAAATCGATTAAAAATCACAGAAAAATCAGAAAAATGCTAACCCAATTTTGTTGTACTCCTCGGTGCTGTGCTCTACCTTTCTAGAAAGCATGTATAGGTGTTTTCTACTGTCGTTTTTAAATAGATTCAAATCTGTTCAAACTTAAATTTGTGCATAGTTTGAAACCTACTACTTTGTTTGTACTGATTTTTGGATATGTTATGCTCTGAGTAGTTTCGAGCTTGCTGTAAAAATTTGGCACAAAGTTACACACTATAGTTTGACTTATGATTTAATTAATCTGTGAGCTCCCGTCTGGATTTTAATTTGTAATAATTAATCTATTCAACTAATGAGCCCAAACTTTTTACAGTAGTTCCATAATGCCTTGATTCATGTCTGGTAAGAAGTAGAGCTTAGTTGGAGCTGTCTAACATGCTCTTTTAATTAATAATAGTTTAATCTTGGCTAATTCAAACAACAAGATCCTTTTATCTTTTTAAGCTACCCTTTGGCATGTTATCTTTTGTAGACTAGTATAGGCTCTGGTAATTTTATAAGGACCAATTGATAATAGTGTGATTTACTAGGATTTATTCTTGATGTTAGTGTGCTAGTATTGTTTGATTTATTGTGGTAGATGTATAAATGTTTTTGAGTTGGTTTTTGGTCAGTAAATCCATGTTGATGTAGAAAGCACACTGTAATTTTCTCACATTAAAATAATACACCAAACTACCAGAATAAACTGTTAAAGTTTGATGTGTAAACGGCTAAATAAAAGAAGGAATCAAATGTTTAAATTAATGAAATATTTTAATCACATGTCACCACCACACACCTTGCTGTCTAATGCTAACAACAAACTTGAGAACATGATGTGTACACAATCACCATCACAAACCCAAGTTTCTTTTATGAGTAAATACAAACTTAATTAAAGAAAGGGAAGGTTAGACAAAGTTTGTCCAGGTGAATGTGCCAATCAATACACCCCGGGTTTATCGTGCTAAACACGATGCTCGATATAACATCATTCTCTTATGCATTGCATCTCGTATAGGAACGACTCTCGCCGACGGAAGCCACAAGCCGATCTCGGTGCAAGAAGAAGGACTGACACGAGGAGAAGCCGAACGTCGTCGCAAGCAAGTCAAGACCCGAACCAAGTTCAGAAGAGTCAATACTAACTTAGCTCGGGATTAAGGCAAGCCCCGGAGTATGTCCTATGTTTCAAATACATGCAACTATGTTTTGCTAAGTTTATGTTTGTGCATTTACGTTCAGGAGTTGATTGAACCTAGTTGCATGATCCTAGGTACCTGTGCTATGCAATACTAGTATGATAGGTCGATAGCTGCCCCGCTATAAGGACCCGGTAAAAGTCGAGTGATTTCCTGTCACTCGCGAGATATAGGGATCAACTGCTTTACTTATGATGGAATCATAAGGATGACGGACAGGGGATTTTTGTCATGTAGATGCCCCGTCTGTTTATGAAAAGTTACTAAGGTCGAAGTGTGCCTGCGATGTTGGTCAAGTGTTTGAAAGCACTAAGCACTTGTTTGGGCATGGGACCGGTAAGTTTAGTACCTGTTCGGAAGGGGGCGTGGCCTTGTCCTGCTTGCCCTGGGATTTATCCCCCTGTCGCTGACACGTGGCTCAAGACCGAGGCCGGCCAGCTACGGCCGCGAAGTATGACCGGCTAAGGCATGTGTCCAAGGGGAGTGGGCTCGGATTAACAAACCCAGAAGACATAGGAACGGCCTGGTTAGCGTAGA
Organism: Urochloa ruziziensis; assembly: GCA_015476505.1. Classification (NCBI taxonomy): domain Eukaryota; kingdom Viridiplantae; phylum Streptophyta; class Magnoliopsida; order Poales; family Poaceae; genus Urochloa; species Urochloa ruziziensis. The sequence continues at coordinate 34,333,372 of CM027123.1, read as the reverse complement.
CCCTCGGGGTTGGTGCTTTTCGTGTGTTTAGTATCCACCTTGCAAGGTTAAAATCGGTTCGAACTGTCTGTTTCTCGCAGCTAATGAGACTACTTGATCTCTTGCCGCACCGAGTAATGAAAATGGAACATGATGATGATAAACTTGCTGCTTGCTTAATTGTTTGCTCCACTTGCTTGGATTAGTACAGGTTGCTTACCTAGAATGGTTAACTTAACTAGAACTTGATGCTAAAATATTGAAAGTAAGGATCCACTATTAGTCGCTATTTGGCAAGACAAACCCACCAGCTAAAAGCCTTGCATGTCTAGAAGTTGGTGTTGTAGCTAACACCCAACGGTTAAGTCTTGCTGAGTATTAGTATACTCAGCCTTACTTGTTGAAATGTTTTCAGGTAGTGCTCTTGAGGAGATGGTTGCCGGTCTTACCTGGCCAACCACCCTTCCTCTTGGTTGGACCGTCATGTGGGACGAGGATGCTTCCGAGTGATGTCACGACGGCTTCACGTGACGTCATTCCATTCGAATAAATTAGTTGTTTTCCGCTGCTTTCAAAACTCTGAATAACCGTTACTTTATGCATTGAACTTGGTTTGTAATAAATTACCTCAAGTGGTCAAGTGGGACCTATTTAATACTTGTGGATTGTTGTAATCTCTGGGATCCACCTTCGAGTGGGTATTTGTATGACTTGTTTCGATCGAGGTAACTGTTCGTGGTTGCATCGGGCTCGACCGACAGACTGTCAGATTACTCCGATTTAATTGCGTGATGACCAATGAAGGTTAGCGCACTTAAGCCGGATTAATTTGAACAGTTCTGCCACAGTCGTCATCCCGTCAGCACCGCTCGTCGTCACAGCTGGGCCAGTTCGGTACGTACGCTGTGATCCGATCTGTTCTTTCGTCATGTTTTCTGAGATCATGGTGTGGTGCTTGTTGCTTTCTAGTATGTTAGAGATTTACATGCTAGGGTTTGCTCTTGTTCTGCTTATTTAATACCGAATTTAATAATACAATTGCTTATATTTCCAACATGAAAGTCCGTGCATTACGTTCTAGCCATAGCGACCAAGATGTTAGGACAACGAGCGAATCAAAGCTTTTTCTTCCATATTTGGTCAGTCTTTTCGTCATAGCAGTCCACCAACTTGCGAGAGAGAATTCTGAGCTTGATGGCACCAAGTTCTGTAAGTCCACTTCTCTCAGCAGCAAGTACCAAACTTCCCTGCTGTAGGAACATGTGGTAAGTGTGTTATAGTTTCAGGTTCCTGCCCAAAGAGAACACATAAGTCATCATCTTGCAGGTTGTGACGCTTGCGCCTAGCTGCTGTCCAGCAACGACCGTGCAGAGCCAACCACACAAAAAATTTACACTTTTGTGGCACCCTTGTTTTATGTAGAACCTTTGCTCCCGGTATGGCATATTGGCATATTGCCCCATGAAGAAGGCACGGTATGCAGAGGCTGTGAAGAAAGTCTGATCGTTGGTCCATTTCCACAGAGGTCGATCACTTGCTTCAGCGTCAAGAGTTACTGTCCTAACCATCTCCCATATGTCCAAATATTCAAGAATCACCTGAACTGTTAGGGCCCCTGTTATGTCTTTGACCCATCGCCTGTTCTGTAACCCCTGGAATACGGTCCTTGTCTTTTTGATTCTGGGACCAACCGCTTGTGCTAAGCAAGGTGCTAACTCAGCAACCGAATGTCCATTTAGCCATCGGTCCGACCAAAATAGGACGCGATGTCCATTACCAACCTGAAATGTTGTTGACTGCTGAAACATGGCTGTTACTATTGGTTCTCCATCACCCGGAAGATCCGACCAGGGGCGTTGTTCATCCGCACGTTGGCCACATAAATGAACACACACTAGAGTTGTTCTAATCAGAAATGTTGGGTCGATGTCTCCACCGTCACGGCCCAAAGGCCGTGACGGGCTCTCTCCTTGCGCCCTGATCGGGGGCGCCCAACCAATCAATGGTTGGTGGGCCCCCGTCGCACAGTGCTATAAAAATGGGGTGGGGGCTAGGGCGCACACCACGAGGTTGGCCGCGCCGCCATCACCACCATCCACAAACCCTACCGATTGAGGGAGCACTGGAGCGTCGGGAAGCTCCACCACGACCGCCGCCGACGTCCAGGTGTGTGCGGCGCACACGGTGCCACCGCCCCGACCTTAACCGAAGGCCGACCGCGCCAGCGCCTCCTCAACCCGCGGCCGCCCCAGCGACCGCCACCGCCGCCATGGCCGCCGTCGACCCCGTCGCCACCACGAACGGTCTGTGCATCTTTCATCCCTTCCTCTAGGTGTAGATGCTCTAGATCTAGACGTTCTCATGCATGCTCATGTTTTAATCCATATTATCAAGTTATACCCGTGATTAATCTATTGCTAGTTGATCCTTTAGATCTATCAATGGTATCAGTTAGCCTAATCTAGTAGTAGATTAGAGATCCGGGTAGTTTTACACTCATGTTGTTCATGTTTTACTCGTTGTTAGTAGAAACAGAGGGGGATGGAGTGTAGAACCGAGAAAAAGGGAGAAAATCGATAAAGTTCGGTTAGATCCAAAGGAAAAGAAGCAAAAATCGATGAAAATCGAAAAGGAAAAGTGGATCTCGGATCCAAATCATGCAAAACTGAGAAAAATCCCAAACCCTAACCCTAGATCTACATCGAGAAGGCGTGGTGTGTGGGGGAGGACTTACCTGGTCTTCTCCGCCGCCGGACGACACCGCCGCCGGCGGTAAAGGACACCAGAGCTAGGGTTTGGGAGAGCGCGGTCGCGCTGGGCTTTTATACGGGCGGAACTCGCGATGAGCCATCGATTTTGATCGGACGGCTCCCGCTGAGCCACGTCACGCCGACTCGGGCGCGGGCCGGAAGCAGCCCGTGCGGGCGCTGACGCTGGGCCGGTTTCGCGGCCCAGTCGTCGGTTGCTGGGCTACAACCCACGTGGGTGAGCGCGAGCGCTGCTGGGCCGCGAAAGCAGGGCTGGGCCAGGCGGCTGGGGCTGATTCCGCGCGAAAACAATAGTCTGAGGGGTGAAATCAGACTTCTCCCACGAAATAGAAAAATGGGCTGGGCGAGCGGCTGGGCCGCTGCTGTGCCGAAACGCGCGAAGCCGCGTTTTCGCGCACGTTTGGGCCGTGGGCCGATTCGGTTCGCGGGCCAAAAGTGACACCCGTGAACAGTAAACTTTACCAACTATGTTTAATTATCTTCAGAAGCTATATTTGTATGTTTTTTGTGTTTATTTGCATGTTTTCAAGTAAATATCTCTGTTTAAATTTTTGCACGTAGTAATTATTTTTACAGAGAGTAGAATGCTTCTGAAAATTAGTTTTCTTTTGATATTTGATGTTATTCCGCTGCGTAATTTATTATCAAGTTAAATTGAACCAAAGGGATATTTAATTAGAGAAGAAGAAATTTTTATTCAGTTTTATGATATTGTTATTTTCTGGCCAAATCTGATAATTGCAATATTATAAAAATATTCATGTTCAAGTTATTATGCATTAGTTCTATTTTCTGCCCAAAGGTGATATAGAATTGATGTAGAAAGTATGTTGTATGTGTTGATTTTGACCAAAGTTAAATTAATACATGCAAAAATTTATTTTTTATTGTTCTCACCGCTTTTATGTCTAAATTTCAGGCCCTAATGCTACGAGCTACGTTGCTGGTATCCCTATGCTGGTTGAAAGCTACTATGGAGAATGGCGCACACAGTTCAACCTGGCAGTGGTCATGACAGATATTGACACCGCCATGAACTACCCATACCCGGTAGTCCCTGAGGCACCGGTGCGTGCACAAGATGAGTCTGATGAGGCATTCGCGGCACGAGAGCGTGACCACGCGCCCATTAGAGCAAATTATGATCTCGAGAAGAGAAATTGGGGTATCTCAAACAAGAAGTGTCTGCTGATAATGCGGACAAAGATGGCAGAGGCCATAAGGAATTCTATCCCAGAAAAGAATGCAGAGGGTGTTGCTCACACTGCACCTGAGTATATGGCACTAGTGGAAGCTCAGTTCACTGGGTCGTCCAAGACTTATGCCAGGACGCTAATTGATCAGTTTCTAAACACGAAGTATACAGGTGGAGGTGTGAGAGAGCACATCTTGAAGTTGAGCAACCTACATGGAAAGTTAGCTGGTTTGGACATTAAGCTGCCAGAGGATTTTCTTGTCCATACGGTTTTTCGCTCACTCCCACCCGCATTCTCCAACTTAGAAATCACTTACAATTCCTTAGAGGAAAAATGGGATATGCAGAAACTCATAGGACGCTGTGTCCAAGATGAGGACATGATGATTGCATAGAATGGTGGACAGATAAACTATGTGCACCATCAGCAGAAGAAAAAGAACTTTCCTAACAAAACTTTAAAGCCAAGAACCAGTGGGAGAGTGGTCCTTCAAATGCTCCCAACAAAGACAAGGGCAAGGCACCAATGCAGTTTGATCGCTCAAACAAGCCACAAGACAAGAAGGAAGTTGGCAAGAATGAGTGCCTGCATTGTGGGAAGACAGGTCACTGGCAGAACAAGTGTCCTGATTGGCTTGAAATGGTATGGAAGAATTTATTAAGTTATGATAAATCTACTTGGTGGATTGATTTAGGTGCAACTACTCACGTTGCTAATTCTATGCAAGGATTAAGTATGAGCCGGATGCTGCAAAGAGGAGAAAGAGGAGTTAAAGTTGCAAACGGCGTTGAACCTGAAGTGGAGGCGATAGGAGAACTCTGCATCACGTTGAAAGACGGCTTCACACTTCAGCTACACGATGTCCTTTATGTTCCCTCTTTGAGCAGGAATTTAATTTCAGTTTCATGTTTATCAGACTATGGTTTTAAGTGTTTATTCGATAGCGAACGATGTTTAATCATGTTGAATAAAGTTTGTGTGGGTCTTGCCTTGCGACAAGACAAACTTCATTAGTTATCTACTCATGATGATTTGTATCCATGTGAAGATGTGTATGCAAGTATTAAGATTCTGCATGAAATTGAAAATGTATCCTCGCCTACAAAAGTAAGCAAGAAGCGGAAAATAATTGATGACGTTTCATCGAAATTATGGCACTGTCGTTTAGGCCACATTTCGAGGGGAGAATGGAACGTTTAGTTAAAGGATCAGTTCTTCCGCCGCTAGAATTTTCAGACTTAGAACAATGTATTGATTGCATCAAAGGCAAATACGTTAAGCAAGTAAACAAAGTAGCAAAACGAAGCACGGGAACCTTAGACATAATACACACAGACATCTGCGGTCCGTTTCCCGTTGCATCAGTGGATGGTTTTGATTCTTTCATCACATTCACAGACGATTACTCTCATTATGGTTACATTTATCCAATAAAACACAAGTCAGAAACGTTGTATAAATTCAAGATATTCAAAGCTGAGGTTGAGAATCAGCTTAATTAAAAAATAAAATTAGTAAGATCAGACCGTGGGGGTACTACGGTCGACACACCCCGTATGGCCAAATTCAGGACCTTTTGCAAGGTACCTACAGTAAAATGGCATAGTTGCCCAGTATAGTGCACCGGGTGACCCACAGCAAAATGAAGTAGCTGAAAGGAGAAACCGTACCTTGATGGATATGGTTAGGAGCATGATAAGCTATTCCACTTTACCAGTTAATTTGTGGATGGAGGCTCTAAAGACTGTCATTCACATCCTAAACAAAGTGCCTAGCAAAGCAGTTCCTACAACACCTTATGAACTGTGGACGGGTAGAGAACCCTCTCTCAGATATATGCGTGTATGGGGCTGCCCCGCTGAGGCTAAGATTTTTAACCCAAATATTGGGAAGCTAGATCCCAAGACAGTCAGTTGCTATTTCATTGGCTATACTGAAAAGACAAAAGGTTATCGTTTCTATTGTCCTAACAGACACACAAAGTTTATAGAAACGAGACATGCAGTTTTTCTGGAGAATGAAATGATCAGGGGGAGCATGGCTACTCGAGAGATTGATCTTGAGGAGAAGAAGGTGTTTGCACCTTGCCCAATGATTCAAGAACCTTTTTTCGAGTTACCTGTGTCAATTTTAACAGTGGAAGCCACTGTGACACCAGTACAAGCTCCTAGTCCTGTAGTGCACGCAATGAATGAGAACGTGGAACCTATTTCTCAAGTTGAACCAATTGTTGCACAAGAAGTTGAACCAATTGTTGCACAAGAAATAGAACCTCAACAGCCTGTGGTTCCTAAGGTACCGGTTGTTGAGCCAGCTGCTGAACCAGCTGGAGGAGGACTGAGAAGGTCTACAAGAGTGAGACGCTCAGCCATTCCTGATTGCTATGAAATTGGCAACTTAGAAGAATTTCAAATGGGCGGTGATCCTGTCACATTTGAAGAGGCTATGAGAAGCGCTCAGTCTGAAAAATGGCTTGAAGCCATGCAAGAAGAAATGAAATCAATGAGTGGCAACAGAGTTTGGGACTTAGAAGTAATTCCTAAAGGAGCCAAATCAGTAGGCTGCAAATGGGTCTACAAAACAAAATGTGACTACAAAGGGAATATTGAAAGATATAAAGCGCGACTTGTGGCCAAGGGGTTCACACAAAGAGAAGGAATAGATTACAATGAGACGTTTTCTCTAGTCTCGTGTAAAGATGCCTTTAGAATTATAATGGCATTAGTGGCACACTATGATTTAGAATTACATCAGATGGATGTAAAGACAGCGTTTTTAAACGAGGATCTGTTTGAAAACGTCTACATGACTCAACCTAAAGGCTTTGTTGTGGAAGGCAAAGAAAACATGGGATGCCGCCTAAGAAAATCCATTATGGATTAAAACAAGCTTCTAGACAATGTACTTGAAGTTTGATGAGACAATTAAGAAATTTGGGTTTAAGGCAAACATAGAGGACAATTGCATATATGCAAAGTTTAAGAATGGAAAATAAATTTTCCTAATCCTATATGTGGATGATATCCTGCTTGCTAGCAGCGATACAAGAATGTTGCAAGAAACAAAAATGTTTTTGTTCTCTAATTTTGATATGAAAGATCTTGGTGAGGCTTCATATGTTCTAGGCATTGAAATTCACCGAGATAGAAGAAACAGGGTTTTAAGACTATCGCAAAAGACATATTTGGAGAAGATCCTAAAGAAATATAATATGCATGCGAGTAAAGCCACACCTGCACCGATAGTGAAGGGCGATAAGTTTAGGGATTTTCAACGCCCCAGGAACCAATATGAGATCGATCAAATGAAAATGGTTCCATATGCTTCAGCAGTCGGAAGCTTACAGTACGCACAAGTGTGCACTCGCCCTGATTTAGCATATATCACCGGAGTACTCGGTAGATATCAAGATAATCCAGGCATAGAGCACTGGAAAATGGCAAAGAAAGCTTTGCGGTATGTGCAAGGCACAAAAGACCTCATGCTAATATATAGAAGATCCGATGCCTCTAGAGATAAGAGGGTATTCAGATGCAGATTTTGCGGGAGACAAGGATGATAGAAAATCCACGTCAGGTTATGTATTCACTCTCGCAGGGGGGATATTTCATGGAGAAGCTCCAAACAAACTCTGGTTGCATCATCTACGATGTATGCAGAGTTTATAGCATGCTATGAGGCAACGTTGCAGGCCAAGTGGCTAAAGAAATTCATACCCGACTTGAAAGTGGTAGATTGTATTAATAGACCACTTAAGATGTACGGCGATAATGAGCCCGCGGTATTTTACACTCACAACAACAAGTCGAGTAATGCTAGCAAACCAATAGAAATAAAGTTCTATGTTGTGAAAGATAAAATCCAGGATCATACTATAAGTACTGGAGCATATAAGTACGAAAAATATGCTTGCGGATCCGCTCACAAAAGGCTTACCACCCAATGTGTTTAGAGAACACATTACCGGTATGAGTTTAAAGGAAAGCCTTATGATCACTGGATAAGGGCCCGAGTTATGATCCTTCGTAATGGAGAAGTTAATTTTGCTGATTAATCTAATTGAAATGACAATTTTGATGACTCATGCGCAATGTGCTTTTTTGTTATGAAGTGGATGTCAAGCAAAGAGCTTAAGGTTAGAAAAGACTTGAGGTGAGATCGAGGGGGAGATTGTTGGGTTGATCTCTCCACCGTCACGGCCCAAAGGCCGTGATGGGCTCTCTCCTTGCGCCCTGATCGGGGGCGTCCAACCAATCAATGGTTGGTGGGCCCCCGTCGCATAGTGCTATAAAGATGGGGTGGGGGCTAGGGCGCACACCACGAGGTTGGCCGCGCCGCCAGCACCACCATCCACAAATCCTACCGATTGAGGGAGCACTGGAGCGTCGGGAAGCTCCACCACGACCGCTGCCGACGTTCGAGTGGGTGCGGCGCACATGGTGTCACCGCCCCGACCTCAACCGATGGCCGACCGTGCCGCCAGCGCCTCCTCAACCCGCGGCCGCCCCAGCGACCGCCACCGCCGCCATGGCCGCCGTCGACCCCGTCGCCACCACGAACGGTTTGTGCATCTTTCATGCCTTCCTCTAGGGGTAGATGCTCTAGATCTAGACGTTCTCTTGCAAGCTCATGTTTTAATCCATATTATCAAGTTATACCCGCGATTAATCTATTGCTAGTTGATCCTTTAGATCTATCAAGAAACACTAGAGACACATTTGCACACGCATGAAATCGATTCGAGCCTCCTTACCCCGACGTTGTCCGCTCCAGCCCCTACAAGCACCTCCTATAAAATTTAGTCATAGATGAAGAGGAAGAAAATCAAAAGGAGGAGAAAGGTAGAAGAAGAGCAAGACAAGCTCCCCTCCCTTTACATCCTGGATCTGCCATTGCCCGGCCACAAGCAGAAACGGAGGAAGAAGACGTTACGATTGGAGGTTGTCGTTTTCCCCCATATCATGCTACTGCTCTCGTACACTTACCGCCATCTGATCTGCTCATATTTAGTACTCTGAACTTTTTGTTGCTACTCTCTCTCTCAAAGATTTAGTAACGTACAGTATATGATCACCTTATTACTTTTGCAATTAAGTGGCGTTTGATGTTGGAATCACGGATGGTAGGCAAGTCACTTTCAATTCAATGCTTCATCAATTGCTCTTGTGTATGGCACTGCATAACTTTAAATTTGACAACTCTCTTTGCATCCACTCAATGTGTGTATATATATTAGTCACACGAGATTACAAAATGTATTTGCAGTGCCGTCGTTACGTTGTTTCGTAGGTTTGCTTGAGGCTGTCCTTAACAGCTATTTCCACTGTTGGCCAGAAGTGATGGCCTATGCGGCCTATTTATTTGCTGACCCGTGTGTTGAGCATGATCACCGTCCATGTATTTATATGATCTTAATCTAAAAAGAAATTATATGAGAGGATAGGTATCTATTTTAATTTCTGCTTCTTATGTTAAACTATCAAGAGTATATTTTTGTGAACCGTAGTCTTTATAAATTGTGCTAGTGGGGTGTACGGGGTCCATCCCACAGATTACCAGACTTCAATTAGTTAAGCTAGGCTGATTAAGTGATTCATTATTTGGGCCATTCATCACTTATGTTTTTACGTAATATAAGTTTGATATATACTTACATTTATTTATTTATCATTTAATTTTTTGTAGTTAATTCCATAATGCCTTCAAATTCTTTTTCCGAATACTGACAACTGTACAGGAATACAGGAGTTCTATAATGTTGAGAAGGATTCATGCCATGTGCAAGTGTATCGGTATATCAAGAGGTGGTACACAATAGTGACAAGATCAAGGAAATAGGAAGAAACTCCACAATAGAAACACGAGGAAACGGTGTTGAGGTACGTAGGAATCCAAATAACCACGTGATTCCCCACGCGTTGCTGTGGGATGTTTGTTATACTTTTTAACGATTATTACCGAATGATATTAAAAAATAGTAAAAACTTGACAATTTTGTTTTTGATACAACATTAAATTATTTAATTAAAGGATACTTGAGTACAATACAATTGTGAAAATATATAAAACGGAATTTAAAATTATTGAGAAAATAACCTTTCAATTACTTGGAGTCTTATTGAGGAATTTCTCTCACATGTGGTGACTTCTAGTGGGTTGCACTTATTTAGTTAAGGCGATACTTTGCGCGTTGCAGCAGAAATTTTTTAAACAAATTTGAAGATGAAATTTGAAAGTAGAAGCACTAAAGTGATTGCATCGCAACATTCTTTTGCAAACAACATTATACATGAAAAACGTTCATTTTATTGAGAGAGAATTGCTTGGAAATTTTGTTATGAGGGAGTTAATGCATCTTAGTGGAAGATGATGATGTGTCTTAGTGGGAGGTGATGATGTGGCTTCATGAGAGTTGAGATACATTTTAGTGGGGATCTCCTATATAGTCATAGTAGATGCGTGGTTGTTAATTATTGAGATATAGTGCCCCAAAAATCTAAATAATTTTGATCTAGCTGTTTGCGAGGCTGGAGTAGTACTTCCTCCATTCCAAATTATGTGTCGTTTTGGGTTTTATAGATTTGTAGATTTTGTTATAAATCTAGACATAACGTTTATCTAGGTGCATAACAAAGATTATAAATGTAAAAAAGCCAAAACGACCTATAATTTGGAATGAAGGTAGTAGTAATTTTCATAAGTTGTCTGCCGGGCTGGTGAGTAGCATCTCTTCACTGTGTCGATGCAATTGCCTGACGCGTTCCTGTCCAAGCCCAACACACCAGCTGACCAGCATGTACAGCTGCGGAGCTGCCCGGAGATGAATAGGCATGAATAGGCACTTTGGAAATATAGCCCGAATCCATCCTATCTGCTTCTGCGTTGAGCTTACACTGTAAGCACATGGAGGGCGCCTTTTTTAGCTGAGACCTGCGTTGAGGCCGCCCTTAAAATACATATAAAAAAATCATTTAGAATCTTGTCACAAGATGGCAGGAATATAACCATATCTGCAATAAATTATTTAGCAACTGCGGTCGAAAAACATATATATGCACACAGCTGTACAATTTTTCACAAAATAAGTACATGGAAATTAAACAGTAAAAAGTAAAAAAGAAATGGGATTTGTGTAGATCACCAGCCTGTGAATTACTGCTTGTAAGCGTTTGATTTTTCCTATATATATACGTATCTCAAGCAAGGCTTGCATTCCATCCGAACACAGACAGACTCTCCCAAAGAGGCACCAAGCAGAACTGCGCTGTGCCTTCCTACATAGTATGGAGAAGTACACCAGGCATGTCGCTGCACTACTTGTGCTGCTTTCGCTGCTTCTTATTGGATTATTTGCAAATCACGCGCCATGTAAGTAAATTATATTACTCCCTCCGTTCTCGAATATATGACATTTATAACAGGTACTACCTCTAGGTCGTTTTAACTTTTCTAAATTTATCATCTTTATTATGCATCTAGATAAACGTTAGGTCTAGACTCATAGCGAAATTTATGAATATAGAAAAGCCGAAACCGACCTAAAATTTGAAACGAAGAAAGTAATTTTGTTTAATTTTAATCAATTAACTTGTCCTAAACGTTATATATTTAAGTTCGGAGGTAGCGTATTCCCTATGCGCGTTGCCTGAAAAATTTGTTAAAATGTGTGCAATGTTTTGCTTGTGACAATGTTTTCCTTTTTTTCTTTCTAAAGTACATATTGATATTGAATCGAGTGGTCTACTCTCTTTTTCGTGGACGAAATAAACTGCGTGCGTGAAAATAATTAGACTGAACAGAAACAATGTCCAATATAGGCTGCCTACTTGTATAGCAATTTGTGCGTATATTGATATTTCTTTTGTCTATATCTGTATATATTGATATTTATTTTATCTATTAGATGCAGGCCAAGGTACAAATGAGTTCGGTAATGAGAAAATTTGGGGTCTTGAACCAGGCAAGTGCAACTTCTATAGATGGCCAAATTGCGGACATGCGCTAAAAAATTGCGCATTGTTGGGATTGGAACTCGGGATCTCTTAGCACGTGTGAACCCTCCTTACCATCTCACCTAAATAGCACATGTCACAAGGTAAGAGATACATTCCTTTTAAAGTAATTCATGGAGGACCCTTTAACGCCGGTTATTTAACACCAACCGGTGCTAAAGGCTCGGGGAGCTTTAGCACCGGGTGGGTGGTAACACCAACCGATGCTAAAGGTGACTTTTAGCACAGGTTGGTGTTACCACCCGGTGCTAAAGGGTCCCCGAGGGCTCGCGAAATTTTGACCCGGTGCTAAAGCCTCATTAGCACCTGGTCCATATGTGGCCGAGGCATATGAAGGGGACGGATGACTCTTTTTCTAGTAGTGAAAGCTTGGTTGCATGGCAATCTGCCATGCATGACAATGTATCACATTAGTTAGAAGAATGAAATAATAATGAGAGAGTCATGATGATTGACAATGTGAATGTTGGTGGATGCAAAGTCGTCCGAGCAAAAAGCAGGGCGGCCTGGAAGCACGTCAGGTTCGGCAGCGCTAAAAGGACCGTGTATGAAATGTGACAAGAGTGTGTATTTCAAGTTTCACATCTTAGCATGTTTTTCATTAAGCGGAAGCGAATAAGTTTGGGTACAAGACCTTACAGACAAGATGAAAGAACGACCAAAACAACAAAAAAAAGAGAAGGAAATCCACTCGACTTAAACAGCTAACAACACGACCAAACGACTGAAACGATTGGACATCTTTGACAAGAAAAAGACTGTCTACGGCTATGCTCTACCAAATGACAGAAACAAGGCGAAGACGACACAAGCAAGGTGCGAGGGGGTATGCAAGACAGTGCCTTCAAGAAGGGAAACCAAAATGATGTCAAGATGCCGCCACTGTCCGTCTGTCCATAAGACGGATAGAGTTTTCACTATGCGAAACCATATGGTAGACTCCAGCAGTGCCCTCAACAGATTAAACCACACTAGCAAGCGTGGCCGCTGACGGCACCGAATGAAGCCGAGCAAAGCTTCCACAAAGCCACCGAAGACACCTCGCACACCTACAGCAAAGACCAAGCCGGAGCTCCGTGCTGGCCGGAAACACGCAGATGATTGCCACTTGAAGAATACCGGCGGGCACAGTCGAAGAAGCTATTCTCGGAACACCGGCGAAGTCGACAAACACGAACTGACGTGGTCGACGACGAGAAGAGACCCTCCAGTGTCAAGATCCTCCCGTCAACCGCTACTGTTTCCATGCTAGAGTGAAAATCAGGCCATCCCATAGAACCGGATCCCGACGGGCGTGCCACCTTGTCCAAAATGCCAGTGCCACTTTTGGGCCATGATGCATCCTGCCTAGGCGTGGAGTTGGGTGAGGCCCAATAACTTAAGGTAGCTCGGACCGAACAATTCTTAGGCACACCCACTCGGGGAGAGGCCTAATCTATCTAAAAGACTAATCCGATAGGGGAAGGGTGGCTCTCCCTTTTAAGGTGGCTTCCTCCTCCAAGCTAAGCAAGGTGAGATTATTTAGGAGCTCAAACAGTCGCCGCCCGACTACAACTGAGCCACTAGGGCCACCTTTGTTGCGTCTTTGCTAGTGGATGATAGTGGAGAATGTCCTCATCAGGTGGCCCCACCGGAAGCCCTATACATGGGTTCAGATCTAGCGACTAGGGGGGAAGAGGGGCACCGCGTCAAGGCGGCGACGGCCCCGGTGGCAGCGGGCTGAAGTGGGTGAAACAGGTGGCCGTAGGAGATGACGCTGTCTCGGCGATGGCATGGGCCCACCGGTCGGCCATGAGGGGGGGGGGGGGTGGCGGCGTAGGGGGCGGCCCGGGCCCAAATCTGGCAGCGGTGACCCATGAGGGGAGTGGGAGCCGCCGCACACATAAGAGGTCGGCATCTCAAGATGTCTGGCTACGAACGGGAGGAGCTGGCTGCGCAAGTGGCACAGATGAATGGCAACGGCGTCCAGGTGAGGTGGCTGCCCCTGAGGAGGAAGATTCGGGACCAACAACGCAGAATCTGACGATTGGCGTCCCCCGACCGCAAATCAGGCGTCCGGATCTGGACTAGAGCCTGAAGGGCGGCCGTGGCGGCCAGAGCGGTGAGCCGCGGCCACCACAGCACGGCGGCACGACGACCAGTGTCCCCGGCCCCAGATCCGACCGCGAGGGAGGAAGGCCGATGGCCAAATCACGGGCGCAACGACCGATGTCCCTGGCCCTAGATCTGGCCTCATTGGACGCGAGGGAACGAGGCCGTCGGCCAGATCAAGTGCGGGGCGGAGAGGTAGAGTGTCCTGCCGACGGCAGCAGGCACGGAGGGGAGCCGCCGCCGCCGTGGGCCCTGGAGGGCGCCTCGAAGTCCCAACGACGGCAACCACTGGCGAGGGAGATGGGGCATGCCCGGGCCGGAGAGGCATCAGATCTGGCGTAGAAAGTCACACCGGCGGGGGAGACGACCAAGAAAATGACGACCTAGGGTATGGTTTGAGTGAGGGGCGACCGAGGGAGGGAGTGGAAAGGATAAGGTGGAGGAACGCAGGGGCTAGCTTCAGCCCCCTGCGGGCCGCCGATGCCAGCGGCGACGACAACCATCAGGTGGCAGCGTCATGGTCCGCGTGAGTCGCCCACGAGGAGCGACGCGAGCGGCTGGAGGGAGGAGTCTTTTTTTTTCCTTTTTATCCTTTTGAACTGCCTCTAGTTTCACATCACAGATCCACAGCGTAGTTCGACTGCCTGACCGCCGTGTTGCGAAGTATTTTGCTTCCTGGCCTTGCATGCCCACAGCCCACGAGGAGCTCAGGTGCAGAAGCATCATCAACTGCACTTGCATAGTTGCATGCGCACGGCCACACAAGGAGATGCTGGCTCGTATGTGAAGCGATTATGAACATTCAAATTCAGTTTTCTCTTAGGCAGTAGATCCATTGTTGAATCCGTTTGAACTCTTGTATTTTAAAATTAATGCAACAAAATAAGATAAAACATGGGATTTTTATTTATTTTAAGATATTAATTAGAATATTTGTTCATTTGACCAATTTAATTGTTAAGATGAAACAATTTTTATGTGAAACAATTTTTTTTTTTTGCGAAACACAGCACAGACGTAGACACTCACAAACGCATATCACTTAACTCTATGAATACATGCACGCAACCTTACCCCTATGATCACCTCTGAGAGATTGAGTCGGCCGATCATTAAGATTGACGAAATCATCACTGGTGTCTCTCTATCGAGATAGGCACATTGTCTGCCACTGAAAGAATATAACCAATTAATTCCTAGAATAACGAGCACTCGTGCCGAGTCGAATTAGGCTGTGAAGCTATACCAACAGGGAAGCAAAGGTGGAACAATTTTCATTTTGAGCTAGAAACAATTGTTTCCAGGTTTATAATGAAACTTCAAAAAAGTTGAACACTATTCCTTCTAAATATAGTTAATTCGGAGCTTGTGTTCAATATCCTGTCATAAGAAAAACTAGCAAGGTGGCCTACACTATTAGCACGAGTAGCTAGTTTTTTTTATTTGACAATATTAAGATATCTTACTTCACAATAAGTAGATATAAATAATTATGTTTAGTTATGTCATTATAATTGATTCATATCAAGTTGTTATTTTTTATTTTCATATCATGTGACATATTTTTTAGAAAATAAATATATAAAAAATAGAATATTTTATGAATAAATATATTTTTAGTATTTAATAAAGGTAATATAAAAATTTATATATTTTTAATATAAAGATATTGTTTTTTATATTTTTGAGTCGGTGTAGTATATTCTTTTTGACAGATTCAGTTACTACGCATGATTAACTATTCTTAGAATCACATAAGAAGATCTAATTGAATGGTTCAATGTATATCACCATAAATAATATTTTTTATTATTTTTTTCTTCTGTAATGTCACGTCGATATGCCCCCATAAATGGATTGTCCCATACTAACTTAGGTATAATCTTCCCTTTGTACTTGTCCCCTCTTTAATTCTTCTACTCACAAAAGATACATCTATGATGGTGCATCGTTCACTCCTGACGATCTCTACTTACAGTTTGCTATGGTCGGACGTAGATGCCAAACATTGATTTTCTAAATAGTTTGTTCTAGAATAATGCATTAGCACTTTTCCATGATTGTATTCTCATCTATTGATTATTTTGTTCACCATCACTGATTAATCACGATGCTACATAGTCAGATATAACTATTTTAGGTGCTTTTCATTGTTGCCTGCAATGTCTCCATGCCTTGGGGACAGATTTCGTAGAGTGAAACTCAACCCAGTAGTTGAGATGATGTGTCATGGTTATGATATGGTTCAACCACCTCCTTATAGCCTAGGCGACGCCTAGGCGGACTAAGGCAAGCTAAGGTGAGGCAAGTCACCACTGCCTTGTCGCCTAGGCGACGCCTTAAAAACATTGATTAGCATACTCATAATTCACAATGCTACATAGTAAGATATAACTATTTTAGGTGCTTTCCATTGTTACTTGCAATGATCACCATGTCTTTAGGGACATATTTAGTCTACATAGAGTGAAACTCAATCCAGTAGTTGGGATGATATGTCATGGTTATGATATGGTTGAACCACCACCTTATAGCCTAGTTAACGCGAAAGCGGACTAAGGCGAGCTAAGACGAGGTCTAAGGCAAGGTAAGCCACCACTATCTTGACGCTTAGGCGACGCCCTAAAAACATTGATAAGCATACCCCTAATTTTTGTTCGTTAATTATTCTTCCATGCTCCAAATCTAGCGACTCTCGTCAGCTCATCACTTTGTATATCGAAATAGCTTGTTATCCCTGCGGGATGTGCGCTCTTTCAAGTTCAATGTTCCTAGCTACATCCTCTGATAATCGTTTGGTTTTTGCCTAGATGTGCCTTAAAAACACTGATTAGCGTACCTGTATGTCCTATTTTACTTGAATTCTAATTTTTTTTATAATTTTTAAAATTTTTAATTCAGAATTTATTATTATTTATTTGGCATAGACTCTTTGTCTAATATATGGACCGCTAGATTATTATAAAATTCTACATTGTAAGCTCATCATTTTTCCTTAGATTAACATGGTAATCTCTAAACCTTCTCGACACACGCACAATCAATTTGAATAGCATTAATAACATCTACTAATTTTAATATTCTAAGTGGACGTGTTGGCTTCTATTTTTCTCTCAACTACATACAAAATTAAAATATTATTAACTATAATTTTATTATGACTTTATAATTTATTTATAGTATCAGGATATTTTTGTTTAATATGAACCATTATATCATCATAAAATTTACATTTCTTATTTTTTTGATTATTAATTTTGATGTTTATATGTTGTTTTTTACTCGAACTCTTGTTTTCTATAATTTTTAAATTTTTAATTCCGAAATTTGCTTCATTTTATTTATTTTGCATGGTCACTTGTTTAATATAGACCATTTTATTTTAAGGATTATAAATTTTGTTGTTTATCTATCGCGTTTGACTTGGACTCTAGTTTTATCATAATTTTAAATTTAAATTTCGATTTTTGTGTTTATATGTTGTGTTTGACTTGGACTTTAGTTTTATATAATTTTGTTATTTTTAATTCCAAATCTTATTCTTTTCTTATATTATTTGGCATGGACGTTTTGGATTAGTTTTGGCCGTTAGATCTTCATAAAATCTAATGGTCTATATCTTTCTCATTTTTAGATTAACGTGAGATTTTTTAGGTCCTTTCGACGAATGTGGTGTCTCCTTTGTTGCTGCTTTATTAATATAATAGATTCCATTGTGTCCAATTTGCAGTGACCCGATACAGGATCAAGCTTTCTTCACTGGAATAAACAGTCTATAAATATATTCATCAAATATGTAACTAAATTTGAACATAACTATGCAAATCTGAAATGGAATTGGTAGATATTCAATGCAGTTTGTGATTAGCAAAATATCAGTCGCAAACAATGTTTTACTTGTATTTTTCTCAAATTGAACTCTTATAATACCAACAATGTTTTACTTGTATTTTTCTCAACTTGAGAACACAACTTCAATCTTATTTAAATGTGTGTCAGAATGTATCGACCACGCGGGTGCGTGTGTGAGTACTCTCACACATTGCACAGTCAAAATATGTTGCAAGTTTCACTCTTACTCACACATTGCACTGTCCAAAGATGTTGCAAGTTCACTTGCTTATTTTGCAGATGACTAGCACATAAATGTTACAGTAACATTTCACAAAGAAAAACACAATAAAATTTCATCAAAAGTAAAAGAGTTAACTAGTGAATCTTTATCTTTACCCCTAATAATAAATCAAACATTGCTTCTGCCAAATAACCATGGTACGTCGCCCCCCTCTAATTGCCGTGAACTGTAAAACCGGATCAAACCATAGAGAACTGGCGCCGTCAACAGCAAAACCAGATCCGAACCGGCTGAGGAAAGAAAAAACCTGAGAACCGAGAGTCTCACCCGCCCCTAAAATTTCACGGACGTCCAAAAATACGAGGAAAAGGGAATGTTCCCACCAACTGAGCTATGACTTTTTTGTGTTTAGAAATAGGTTTTATCCTATCAGTACAAGAGACCTCGGTAAGTATGAGTTATGAATGTTCCATCTACCATATTGAATATCCGAGTTCCAGCCCACCAACCATAAATTTAATAGTATAATCTCGGTCAAAAAATAAATTAAATGGTATACCATGTTATACTATGAAAAAGATGCATCTATAACAATGACTTATTTGTAAGGTGCTATTGATCTATCATGACATGCTATTGTTCTAAGACTCATCGACATAAGATACAACAAAAGAGAGAAGGGACTTCAACCATTGATAGGTTTGGTCGAATGATTGAGGTTGAGCCAAGTGTAATAAGATGGGTCCGATGATATTGTAAGGGATTAATTTTAAGTCTAGATCATTTAATACTTTTTTGTTTCATATCCATCACATTTATAATATAAGATGCATCTATATGGACTTCTTCCGTAGCAACGCACGGGCATAACTGCTAGTGAATAATAAAAGCAATGTAAAATAACCTACGTGTCAACTTTTAACCGGTGAAATGGGCCATAGTTGCTATTAATCTCGGCACATTAGTATTTGTAGAACCCCTAATCGCTTCAGAAGTCTCTTGAACATCACTCGTTTGCTGCGTGTCTTAACATATCCACAGGAAGAGTTGAGCTGAAAACTCTTTCATTTGCCTTCAATACCTAGAAACCGAAGTAAGAGCTCTAAGGGCATATCCGCAAAAAAAAAAAAAAAAGGATCTCTACGGGCAAGCCAAAAATATCTTGTATATATACTAAATGTGATCTAATTCTTAAATATACCCTCACCTCTTTATCCCAGTTGGTGCAAAGAATAATAGAGAGAAGTAAGACCATCTGCACCACCATTCCACACATCTGTCCAAACCAAAGCCCCTGTATAGAGTTCAAAACCTGTTTTACGTACTTCTCTCTAGATAGATCTCAATTGGCAAGAGAAAAGGACTGAATTAATATAACTGCATTCTCAAGAAAATCAAAGAAAACCACAAACCATTCCGCCAAGATGACAGAGAAAGGCGAAGAAGAATGCTGAAGGAACGCCAACAATGTAATAGGAAGCAATGCTGACAAAGGCACCGATCTTTTGTTGACCACAACCCCTTATAACACCTACAGCAAGTAGAGGCAAAATCAAGTGGGAGAATAGGGATATTCTTTTTCTTCCAGCAAAATGTCTAAGAGCATACTGTAAACGGTCCAGGTAAGTATCCTTTTTCCTGGTTCCTCTTAGTTAAAATTCGTGTGGCTTCTTCTATTCTGTATTCTTTAACCATCTTTGACAGGTATGAAATGATAGTAAGGTACCACGATAATCATAAAATAGGAGGTAATTTGGCATCGTATCAAATTTTAGTACTTTGAGGTACCAATGTCAAGTTATAATTTTGGTATCTTTCCAAGATCCTTGAAAGAGCTGTTGTGAAATATATGTATATCATCCCTTTTCTTACCGGATAGTACACCCTGCAAGCCATCGAGGAAGATGGCCACTGCAAGAGTCGGCGTAACTGTGTACTTGGTAACTTCCTCACTGTTGCTATATGCAAGCCCTTCTGCTGCGCATACCAAGAATGCAATGACCATGATCACCCGGGTTGCCAGATAGGCAGCTTTGGGCCGACAAGCGCCAAGCTCATTTGAAACCCGTGTACTGTAAAAACACAAACACGAAAAGAGAAATTTTAGAATGATTGGGAATAATAAGAGTCATTCATCTCGAGAGATCTAGCGGTAGAAACAAATAAAGTACCACAAAGTACCAAGAAGTATCTAAAATGAAGTACCAAGAAGTATCAGATTGGTGGGTCTAAGTACCAAAAATAGTGAGACCAACAACAATTTAATTAAATACTCTTACTATTATTAAAATTATTTTTTGCATTACTTTTTTTAAAAACGTACTTTCAAGTACAAGTGGATACTTTTACAAACATTATAAAATACTAGCTCACAAGAGAAATTATTACAGAGAGAATACTAACAACAGCTACTAATAGCTAGCTGTAACAACAGAGTCAGCGAGCAGGCACTGACCTTATGGCAGCGCTAAGTCCAAGTGGTACCATGAAGGCCATGAAGGCAATGTTCATGCTACAAGAATGACAATAATTAGTATAAGATTAGAGAAGGACAACATAGCAAGTCTTTCATGCTACAAGGCCATGAAGGCAATGTTCATACTAATTGGACGTTGATAGTTAAAAAAAAAAATCAGAAACATTCAACAACCCATTTGTTAGACTCTAATCAGCGTTGACAATAATAACCATTAGATCTAATTTTTCATTATAATATCCACTTTTGCCATTATGAGAATAGTTTAAAGTTACTCCCTAAATTTATGTTTAAATTACTCACCTATGCCATTATAAAAAATAATCTAAAATAACCCTCTAAATTTGCATAAACTAAAGTAAATCTAAATCTACATCAAAATCAACTACCATTCTCATATATACTATAAAGGACGAGCAAATTGAAACCGTTTCTCACCCAACAATCCACCCCCTATACCCCTCACAAAGTACCCACAAATCAGTACCAATTTTGGAAACTGAGGACGACCAAGGGGGAGAGGGGAGAATCATTTGGTCGTCCTCCCCTGTTGAAATTCCCCCTGGCGCCTCCCCCACCCTTTTTTTTCTCAGCGTGTCTTTCTTTACCCACCCATTGTACCCACACCCGATTGCTTACTATAAAGTCCGCCAATCAAGGGTCAAGGTTTCCTTTCAGAAAAAAGGAATGACATCTATGCAATCGGATATCTCCTTCTTTTTAAAACTTGATTGCTTACCATAAAGTTCGCCAATCAAGGGTTAATGTTTCCTTTCAGAAAAAAGAATGACATCTACGCAATCGGTTGTCTCATTCCTTTTAAAACTTAATTGCCTACCATAGGAGTGGCCGTCAATTAAGGAATTGATTGCTTACCATAGCTATAGCTGTGAGAGTCAATCAAGGAATTGATTACTTACCATAGTCGTGGGCGTCCAGGTTCATCTCCTTAGCCCTCCTTCCCCCTATATAAAGCGCCCCTCCTCCTCATCAACACACACCATCTCTCACTTCATTCCCATCGTCTAGGCGCCCCTCCTCCTCATCAACATACACCATCTCTCACTTCATTCCCATCGTCTAGGCGCCCCTCCTCCTCATCAACACACACCATCTCTCAATCCATTCCCATCGTCTGTTTAGAGTTCATATTTCTTTGTGATGGCACCGACACCGAGCGCGGCGCAAGGGTGGTCGTGGCACTCGTCGTGTCCAAACTCGTCGGGTAGAAGCGTAACATGCTTCGTGTTGTGGTGGTTCCCGGCGTCATCGAGTGCATGGCGTTGTTGCTCCACGCCGCCGGCGACGAGGAGAGCAACCTTCTCGGCCTCCTCATCATCAAGAAGCTGGCTGCGATGTTAAGGTGCTCACGAATATTTGTATCGTGGATGTTTTCTTCTATATATATTGCTGATTGTTTAAGATTTGATTCTACAAATTTCTTTCTTTTTCCGCAGGAGGCCCAAAGCTTTTGATGTATGAATATATATTTTTTAATACGTAATGCTATTAAATCAGTTTTTTATTTTATTTTCTTTTTTATCACGTGCGGCCATCCTACTAGTTGTTAAAAACAGCATCCAAAATTACTTGTCACATTGGTATCTATATAACTTATAAGTAATCCTCACTAAGGATTTCTCTCAACTCTCATGAAGCCACATCATCACCTCTTACTAACTCTCATCAAGCCACATCATCACCTCCCACTAAGATGCATTAATATGCAAGTAAGATGCATTAATTGCTATTTCTATCTTATGTAGTGCACATTTTCTATTCATTAGATGTATATATTATTATTTTTTCTTTTCTATTTAAAAGTAACATAAAAGTTCATGATTTTCATCAAGAGATAATTCATATTAAAAAATATCTTTTATTTTTGCAACGTTTGACCATTCGTCTTATTCAAACAATTATACAAATATCTTTTATTTTATTTATGATCTACTTTATCATCAAATGAATTTTAAGTTTGACTTATCTTTTTGTATGTTTACAATAATTTTTTGAATAAGACGAATGGTCAAAGTTTGCAAAAAAAGTCAACGACGACAAGTATTTCAATACGGAGGGAGTAGTAGCCATTGTATATATAATATTTTGTACACTAGCCACCTATGCCATTATAAAAAATCCTTTAAAGTAACCACTAAATATATTATCTACATTGCCTACTTCCCAAATTACGAAAAAATTTAATAAATAGCCCCCTAAATCTATATCTAAATTTTCCACCAATGTTATTATGAAATAATCAAAAGTGGCCTCTATCTTTGCATCTAAATTATCCAAAATTTCTATTATGAATAATAACCTACTCCCTCCATCCAAAAAAGATTGATGTTCACGATCCAAAATTGGTCCCAAAAAGAATAATATTTTGGGATTCAAATTTCTTGTAAGTATAATCTAGTGCATTAAACTCGTGCATGCATGATTAAATGAAAACATCATTCTTTTTGGGACTGAAGAAGTAAATTATAATCCTCTAAATTTACATCTAAATTACCTATTTCTACCCGTATAAAACATTTTAAAGTAAATGATGTTCTAAAAATTCTTCTAAATTATAGAATTCTACCATTTTTTTAAAACATACTAACTCAATAGTATGTAAATGATATGTGTCACTATGATAACCACGTATTAGTATGTACCAAAAGCAATGAGGGAGTTTCCTTGTTAAACTTATAGTTCAAACCTAAACAAATGTTAAGCAAACATGAAGGTGTGACATAAAGTGGAAAAGCTATGAACATTGATGAAAAGACATAGAGTAATGTGTAACTAGCTAGAGTCTATCACAAATTCACAATGGAATGTAACCACTAGAAAGTATTTATGTGAGTGTTGTATTGTGATATGAAGAAATGAAAGAGAGCAAGAGAGAAGATACGCTTGGGATTATAATGTGCGGAGATGTTCGAATGTAATTAACTGTTTGCCCACAATTCATACATAGTTTTTAGATAATGGACAATTTGTCTAAATAGTTCTAAATTTGAGCAGTTTTACAACGTTTAAATGGTACCAAGAGGTACCAGGAGGTACCTTTCGTATTTTGGTATGGATCCTACCTATTTTGATACGCTGGGATTAAAATGTGAAGCAATGTAATTAGCTGTCTGCTGAAAATTCATACATATTTTTTTTAGATAATGGACAATTTGTCTATGTACTCGTAACATTTACATCTATTATTAAAGGTACTACATGCCAGCAGGAGCATGAGTTGTTGTACTATTTTTTTCATAAAAAAAGAAAGTATGGCAGATAATATTCACCTGATGGAAAACACAGCTAAGATAGTGCGAACACCATGCCGCCCGACCCCCACCCACCGCCGCCGCTCCGGCGCCGCCACCACCACGAGCCGCCGCAGATCCTGCGACGCCATCCCACCAGCCATCCCCAAGCAGCGCAGACCCACAAGCCTATTCCCTCCACGCCGCGAAGCTCATGGGAGGCTTTCTTCCTCAGCACCACGATGCCAACCTCGCACCATGGGCGCCGCTTGACCGACGAGGTGGTGCGGGGGACAGCCACGGCGGATTCGGACACCACCTCACCGGATCTGTGTGCTGCCACCTCAGCCAAGCCATCTTCCTACGCGGATGCGGTCCGTTTCGGGAAGTCAACGCCGCTGCAACAGCCGGATCCGCCAGCATTTACTCCGTCGTGTCGCAAGGGACGCCGCCAAGCTAGAGCCATGCGCCATCAACCTGCCTCTGCTGGATCTACACGCCAGCGACCCGGCCTCTCCGGATCTGCACGCCATCGACCTGCCCCGGCATTTATAGCACCGCTACGCCCCCGCAGAGGAGACACATCCAAGACGAGAGAGTGCGCCGAGCTGCTGCTGACAGTGCCCGTACAAGCAGTGAGCTGGAAGATGGGTGGGCAAAGGTGCGAGGCCACGCCTGGCGCTCTCTACACAGGGCGCCGTCCTGGACGGCGCGACGCGACCTGCCATCAAGGGCAGTTTCATGACGAGCACCAACTCCTGCGCTCCAAGAATTCAATCGAACCACCGCAGGCCAGTGTTTCATTTGCCTCGCCCGGGACCATCGTGCGACTGCCTGTCGGGACCCCTTCAGGTGCTCCCGATGCCGCCACTCGGGGCACCGAGAACGCGCCTGCCCCCAAAGACTGGTCCATCGTCAAGCCCAGTTGCCACAGCCAGCCCCAACGCGCAACAAGCCACAACCTGCAAGCAAGTGTTACAGGTCAAAGGCATCACCCTCCTCGCGTAGTTCCCCGCCTGCACCACCACCGCCACCCTCGCCGCCGCCGCCCCCGTTGCGCCCCGGGGTGGTGCCAATGGCCCTCGGTGACCCCAACGCGCGACCAGAGGAGGAGACGGTGTTCGTCCCCAACTCCTTCGATCTCGAGCGTGATGCTCGGGATTGGCAGGATTGCACGCTTGTCCCCTGGGCAATGCATCTTCCACGAGGAGTCAGGGCGCAGGAGATCGAGACCCTGCTCATCCATGGCCTGTAGCTGCGTCGGGGTGACATCTCTGTCACCGTTCATTAGCCCGAGCCTTTCCTCATCAGGTTCGAGAACAAGCTTCATTGTGATGAGGCACAGCGCCGCGGTGGCCGGTTCTCTGGCAACGGCATCGAGATTTGCCTGCGACGCTGGCGCGGCCTTGAGCATGCTTTGGGCATGAGGATCTTCTTCAGGGTGCGGCTCTACCTCGACGGCATCCCCGACCATGCCTGGACGCCGGACATCGTCGAGTGGGTGATCGCATCCAAGTGCGCCCTACAGTGTATCAACACTGACCTCGTCCAGCCGACGGACACGAGGCACATTGACTTGTGGGCTTGGACAGCCAACCCGAGCGACATACCTAGGAGGGTGTGGCTGGTTTTTTTCCCACAAGCCGACTGACAAGTCTTTGGTGGTCGTTGTCACGCACGAGCAGGAGCTGCTGCAACATTGGCAGCAGGGCATCCGATTCCAGGTGTTCCTGCATATTGGGGTGGTGGAGGACTACACGGCGGCATCCCATGACCTCCATGGCACCACCTCCAATCCGGCGGCGTTCAAGCCGATCCGCCACCCGTACAAGTGGCGCTACGACATCATGGATGGCGCGTCGGAGGGGACACGCCCGAGCTTCCCAGCTAGGCTACCAATGCCTCCGCACGAGCCGGCCGCTCGGGGCTCCAAGGACGGCGAGCGCACTGAGCGCGCTGCTCGTGATGGCAGACGCGACGACAGGCATGGCGGCAATGACAAGCGTCATGGACGTGGACGCGCCTGCAGGAAGGGGATTTCATCTGGCCTCGACGCCCGGATGACGACGACACTGATGATGATTACGCGCACCCTGGTCATGGCAGGCGCGACGGCCGACGCCCCCATGAGGGGCTCAGGAGTGATGTCGTGCGCCATGAGCGCTCACGGTCGCCGCGGCGTCGGGACAACGAGTTCTGGGGGCAACGCCGGGGCTTGGACGGCGACTGCTCCCCACCCCGCACTGCCCCCACGACGCAGAACGCCCGCACCTGCCTGGGCTCCTTCTTTGAACCGCTTCCAGACACTGAGGCTCTGAAGACACTGTCTCCAGCAGCGATGCAAGCCTTCTTCTGTGCCAAAGCCACTGAACTCAAGATCAGCAGGGACGACTCCGACCAGAACGGCTGCGCCTGGCTCTGTGACGCGGATGACTACGTCGCCAGAGCGGCGCAAGCGCTAAATGAAAGCATGGTGAGTACTGATGAGCTCAATCTGCAGACGAAGTTTTCCAATGAGCGGAAAAGGCGCAGCGCAACTTATGGCGTAAATTGGGACTTGGAGACGACGAGCTCGCACCGATGGAAGGAGTGCTGCGACAATTCATCGGTATGTTCACAGGACCGCTCCCAGAGAACATCATTGCTGCCATGACAACTGTCTTCGACCTGGACGATGAAGGAGCTGACACGTTACATGAAGCGCTTCTCCAACATGCAGGGGAGGCAATTGCCGATTTGCAGCAGGAAGGTGGACCCATGGCCGTCTGAAGACTGCTGCCTACCTGAAGATGAGCTACACCAGTTTCATCATGTATCTTCTTTTACGCATGAACCTAAGCCCCATGGACTTTGACCTTCTGGCGGCGACCTTCTCTAGCTCTGCTCGCTGGGACCTTCGACCTACGACTACAAGACTTGTTAAACTAAGCACGCGACAATCGAACTGCACTGCTGGCCGTGGCCTTCGGGCTCCTACAACCAAGCCACCCTGTCGTGTCTTCCTACCGAGCGCTCCTAATCAACAAAATGTTAAGCGACTAAATTGAAATTCTCTCCTGGAACATTCACAGCCTCAATGCAGCTGCTAGATGCCTTACAGTTCGAGAAACGCTGGCCACAACGCCATGTCACATAGCATGCCTACAAGAAACTAAACTTCAGTCAATCGATCAGACGCTAGTCAACTTCCTTGGTGGCTCCCGCCGAAACAACTTTGCCTACAAACCTGCACAAGGCACAAGAGGCAGCATTTTGATTCTCTGGAATGACGACGCAATACAAGTAGATGGGTTCCGAATAGGCCGCTATTCCCTATCAGCAGACATAACCTTGCGGCACACGATGAGCACTTTCACCCTCACCGCTGTCTATGGACCATCGAGGAGAGCAGAAAAGGAGGCATTTCTGCGGCATGTGTGCAGCATGAAACCAGCGGATGATACTAAGTGGCTGCTCGTAGGAGACTTCAACCTCATCTACCGAGCAAGCGATAAAAACAATAGAAACCTAAACCTGCGGCTCATGAGAAGATTCTGTAACACGCTCAGTCGTTGTGACTTAAAAGAAATCCATCTACAAAACAGGAAATATACATGGAGCAATGAACGCCGCCGGCCGACGCTTGTACGGCTTTATAGATTTTTCTGCAACCAGCGCTGGGACCTTGCTTTTGAGCAACACACGCTACATGCCCTGTCTTCCTCGCACTCTGATCACTGCCCCCTTCTTTTATGCAAGCAGACAGGACCGCGCAAACCCTCCCCATTCAGATTTGAGAACATCTGGACAAAACTGCCACGATTCCAAGACATCGTAACTGCAACCTGGAGTGCCCCTACTCAGCACACCGAGCCATTCCACCGACTAGGCCACAAACTTTTCCACACGGGACGGGCACTTAAATCTTGGAGCAAAACCATCATCTCAAATGCACGGCTAAAAATGCACATGGCCCAGGAAGTTATCCTAAGGCTTGACGAGGCACAAGACAACCGAGAGTTATCTGCCTGCTCAATTTATCCTGCGTGACAAACTAAAAAGAGATTGTTGGGGTGGGCTGTATTGGAAAGGGCGAGAAGGAAACAGATCTCTAGAGTCAACTACCTCAGAGAGGGGGGACGCGAACACCAGATTCTTCCACCTAAAGGCTAATGGGCGACGGAGAAAGAACTATATACAAAGGTGTGACACCCTCAAAATTAAGTAGAATTAAATTAGGATTAATCACTAGATTTATTAGGGCAATTATACAACCTAAAAGAAATAAAGATAGTTAATGAACTAAAAATGGTTAGAGGGAAATAAAGGGATGCTTTATAATTTAGGTACCTTGCTAGGACTAGAATAAGTCCCTAAAAACCTAGGATAAAACTAAAGAAGATTTGGTTTAAGTTTGAATTCAAATCTCCTTCAAAAACCTCCTCAAATAAAGAGAAAATTCTTTTAAATGCTAAACGGGCCATAGTTCCATTTCCGGCCCAACTCCTCTTCGAACCCAGCTCCAAAGTCCGGTTTCCCTCCCCCATTTCCCAGCCTCACCCGCTCTCCCTCCCTCTCCTTCTGCTGGGCCACACTCCCACGCGGCCCAGCCGCCTTCCGCCGCCTTTCCGTCGTTTCCAGCCTGCCGGCCCGCACGCCCCTCCGCTTTCCCCTGGCCCAACAGGCCACGGCCCGTCCGCACGCCCCACTCGGCCCACGCGGCGCGGCCCGTTCCCGCTCGGGGTGACGTCGGATGACGTCACCATCCCGTTCCTCCCTCCTTCACCTTCCTCCCGCGCCGCCGCAACGGACCGCCGCCGCCCGATCCTCAACCGCCGGCCAGGATGAGTCCCAGAGAGGCACGCGCGACGCGTGTCGCCACCACCAGTCGCCACCGCACCGCGACTACGGCGCCGACCACCCTCCACCGGCCGGGGTCGAGGCCGCCGCCGCCGCCGTGACGTCGCCCCCCGGCGCCACGCGTCTTCACCCCGAGGGCCGTCCTCGCTCCCCGGCGCGACGTGGCGAGCTCCACAGCCTCCCCCGTGCCTATAAAAGGAGGCATACCCCTCCCTTCTCCCCGCACACGTCGAAGTCGAGCCAAGCTCCGGCATGCTCCCATGGCCGCCCCTCCTCCGCTCGCCTCTTCTCCCAATTAGTGCCGGAACGAGTTGCCCCCGTCGTCCTCTCTGCGCCCGTGGCCTCCCCACAGGCCACGGCGGCCGGAGCCCCGAGATCGGGGGGGGGGGGGGGGGGGGGGGGAGTCCCGAGCTCCACCCCCACCTCCCATGGCGCGGACGCCAGGAGGAAGAGGACGACCCTCTGGTCGCTCTTCCCTCCCGCGCCATGAGGATGACAGGCGGGCCCGGCCCTTCCCAGCCGCGTGATCCCGGTCCACAAGGACCGAAGACCTGGCCACGCACCGGTCCACGGCCGGCCCACGGCGTCCCGCTGCCCGGACCCCGCGTAGACCCGGCGCACGTGAACCCTGAGCGGGGGACGCAGCGGTCCACCGGCCCACGGTTCCGGCCCACGGAACAGTGCCGCTGGCGGACCCCACCTGCTGCGTCAGCCGCCTGGAAAACGCTATGCACACCCGGGTAAGTGCACACACAAGTTTATTTAGAGCCCTTCCTCACCTCCAAAAATTCCCCAAAAATACCCAAAATATTAGGAATATTACTAAGCCTATTAGTGCCACCCAATCCTTTTTAGCACATCATTAGAGCCTAAATCCAATTAGATTAGTTTCTAACCAATAGAAAGCCTCCCTCAGTGTACCCAGGAAATTCCCCTTCCCATGTCTTAGCCCCATAAATCCCCAGAAAATTCTCATAAATATTAGGGATTATTCTAAGCATTTTCATATGCTTACCTTCCTAATATTTATATCCTAAGCTCAGTCTAGCCATTATGCTACCCAAACCCCGCCGTTACGCCCGCCTAAAACCCCGTCGCCACACCAACTATCCGTAAACCCCTAGGTATCAATCCCAGCTGTCATACCGCCCGTCCATACATCCCTAGATCTCAATGAAACCCTAGCCGGCATGCTGCCCACAAACACATAAGGGTTTTCTAGAGATCCATATCAATCATTCGGGAATTATTCCTTAGAAATCTATATAATTCTCGAAACCCGATAACCATCGTTCCAACCGTCTTCCAGGGAATTATTTAATAATTCTCTTCTAGAATCCCTATCTTTAATCCATTAATTATATATATATTTAATGGTTATTAATCCAATCCCCAGCCTTTAATCCTTAGGCAAATCCTTCGAATCCCTGCCTCCCTTTCCATTCTTCTTTTCCTTCTATGAATTGATTGGTGTACTGTTATGCTGATTGCTATTTTATGTGTTTTATCGATAGCATGACCTGGGCCGACGAGACGCCGAAGCTCCAGAAGACCCGAAGCCCAGCCCGGTCAACATATGGTATACACCCGCGTAAGAAACGCTTAAGGATGACAATGAAGGCAAGTCTCACCAATAATATCACTTTAATCACTAAAGTTTACCGTTCTTGCAGCGTAAGCTATGAGGAGGCATCACGTGGGTGAATGCATGGCCCCGCTGTAGTTATAGGATGCTGATTGGGAGTGGAAGGAAGATCCCAAGGAAGGGGATTCTGTCCTAAGAGCCACTCTGATCCCAGCTAAGGACCGGTTCACGGGAGAGTCTTTCTAGTGACCAGTACAACCTCGCATGCCAAAAAGGCATAGCCTTCGGGAATGCCTATTTATGTGAGGCCTTGATTCACATCCCACCAGCTGAACCTAGTAATCCATCCCAAGGAGCCGTATGATTGGCGCAGAGTGCTGACCGGCGAACTGGGTAGCGCCTGGAGCCGGGTCGAGTACGCGCCAAGTCGGGAAACGGGTATACTGGAGACAGCCCCAGACAGAGGGCTGGGACTGGGCGGCACGGGTTGACTAGGATACAGTGTCAGAGACCCTGTGGGCCAGAGGCCCGATGAGCTCATCAGAAAACCCGGGTTGATATCCGCGAGGCGGATGGTTAGTAGCCCCTGCTTAGCCCCCAGTATGCACGTGGCTGGACCTAGGGAATGCTGACCAGCGATGGTCACCGGTGGGTACGAGTCTCGTAGGTCGGTACCGCCAAGGTACACGGTACGGGCCGACCGAATGCGGGGTAGATAAGTACGACCTCTGCAGAGTGTAGAATCTATCTGGATAGCCGCAACTCCGGCAAGAGTCCACTTAGTCAAAGCCCTCGATGATTAGTCTTTACTATTTCTGTACGGGGAACCTGAGACGACGAAGGTACCGTTGATCAGGTTCGGGATTGCACATCGGGACTGGCAGGGAGGAAGTGCCCCTCCAGGACCGACCTTTATATTTTATTTAATTCATATATATATATTATGGGTATTCTTTTCAGAATACTCACCCCTGTTTTCATTGTCTTACAGGTTTAGGCCTTCAGGGCGAGAAGGTGCTGGAGCCCATTCCGGTGGAGGAATGAAGTGCCTGCCCGCTCCCCGCTAGCTGAAAACGGTGTTAAATCTATTTAAAATATACGTTATTTACCTCTTCTGATACTAATCCGTGATAAGATCTGTATTAGCGGCCGATCCAGGACCTGACACAGGTAATCAGGGAACCTCTGGGAGAGGGGTCCACACAAAAGGCTCCGTAAAAATGAAGGATGGGCTATATCGCACGAAGATAAGCAACAGCTAGTGCAGGAGCACTTTGCAAGCATGATGGCTCCCCCACCTCCACGTTCTAGGGACTTCGACTTGGAAGCGCTATGACTGCCTGAGGTGGACTTCTCCTCCCTAGACCGCCCTTTCACTGAAGACGAGATCATTGAAGCCATTGCCCAACTGTCACATGGCAAAGCTCCGGGCCCAGACGGTTTTACAGGCTTATTCTTCAAAAGCTGCTGGCAGATCATAAAGCTTGATGTCATCGCCGCCGTCAACTCCTTCCACAGTTTGAGATGTGCTGACCTAAACCTCCTCAATAAGGCGAATATTGTTCTGATCCCTATGAAAGACGGCACCGAGAATATACAAGACTACCGACCGATTAGCTTAATCCACGCTATCGCAAAGATCATCTCCAAAATCCTTGCCATGAGACTTGCCCCGCACATGAACGCCCTGATAGTACCGTGTCAATGTGCCTTCATCAAGGGGAGGAGCATTCATGATAATTTTCTCTATGTCCGCAACATTGCTCGTCGATTCCACAGAAATAGAACACCAACGCTACTCCTCAAGCTAGACATCTCTAAAGCTCTTGGTTCAGTCCGATGGGATTACTTGCTATCTCTTATGTAGCACAGAGGTTTCCCGGCAAGATGGCGAGATTGGGTGGCAGCATCTCTAACCTCCTCCTCATCACGGGTCCTACTCAATGGCATACCACTTGATGCGATACAACATGGCAGAGGACTTCGACAAGGGGACCCTCTCTCACCACTCCTATTCATACTAGCAATTGACCCTTTGTACCGACTTTTGACAGAGGCCACAGACAGAGGGCTCTTGAGTACACTAGGGGGACGTGCGCCAAGGTTCCGCGCCTCAATGTACGCTGATGATGCAGTGATCTTTCTAAAGCCAACAGCTCAAAATGTAACCAACCTCAAACGACTCCTATCCATCTTTGGCGAGGTAACAGGCCTACGGACGAATCTAAAAAAAACAAGTGTAACACCCATCAGCTGTGGCAACATCGACCTTGACGACATTCTTGCGGACTTGCCACTTACCCGTGCCCACTTCCCGATCAAATACCTAGGGCTGCCACTGACAGTCAGACGGTTGTGGAAAATCGACTTCCAATCACTACTTGACAAAGCGGCCGGGAAACTGTCGGCATGGCATGGGTGAAACCTCAACCAGGCTGGGCAAACGTGCCTTACAAAGTCAGTCCTCTCCTCTCAGCCGGTGTACCTGCTCACTATGATCAAGGCTTTGAATGAAGTGCTGGAGGACCTCGACAAAATACGCAAACGCTTCCTCTGGGCAGGGGATAAGGAACTGACTGGCGGGAAATACAAGTCAATTGGACAAGATCTTGCATGCCAAAACAACAGGGAGGACTAGGAATTTTTATCCTAACCAAGTTTGCACATGCGCTGCGCTTACGATGGTTGTGGCATGAATGGAAATCGCCGGACAAGACTTGGGTGGGAACTGAACCATCGTGTGACAACGTAGACCGGCTCCTCTTCGCGGCATGCACCACCATCCACATCGGAAATCGCAAGAAGGCAAGCTTCTGGTCCTCTGGATGGTTGCAAGGTCAGCGGCCCAAGGACATTGCTCCACTTCTGTTCTCCAAGTCCAGGAAAAAGCGACGGATAGTTTCTGATGTGCTCCACAACAATAATTGGATCCGAGACCTCAACCATCGCACTGCTTTCACAGTTGCCCACTCGATGCAATATACAATGCTATGGACCATGCTACGTGATGTCAATCTCAACCCACGGCAGGAAGATAACATAACATGGAAATTGACCCAAAACGGGGAGTATATGGCAGCCTCAGCTTACAAGGCACAATTCCTAGGTTGCACTACAGAACCACACATCAGCTCAATCTGGAAGACATGGGCACCGCCGAAATGCAAGTTCTTCACGTGGCTAATCTTGCAGGATCACATTTGGAGCTCTGACAAACTTGCCCGCCGCGGATGGGAACACTGCCCGACGTGCCCTCTTTGTAGATGCAACTTGGAGACAGCACACCATCTTATTGCCGGATGCCGGTACTCGAAGAGGATATGGAGCCTCACGGCGTCCTGGGTCGCGCAGCCGGGGCTGCGACCCGAAAATTGGGCGCTGGCTGACACAACTTTAGACTGGTGGACGGAAGTTACTACAAGGGCAATGGCACCCCGCAAGGCAATATGATCAATCGTCATGCTAGTAATCTGGGAGATTTGGAAGGAAAGGAACGCGAGAGTCTTCCAGCGGCAAGAGTCATCGGTGCCATCACTATTCATGAAAATCAAAAGTGAGGCAAATGCATGGATGCAGGCTGGGGCAAAGCCTTTAGTGAGTTTATTTTTGAGAGATTAGTTGTTTCCTGTCTTGTGCCGGCTAGCCGGCTTGTACCATCTCTGCTATATCAATAAAATAACCACAATCTCGTGCTTGTCCGTTCAAAAGAAAAGACCGGAAAGCAGCACCAGGAGCTCAAAGGACCACCACACCATGCTGCAACCAGCCCATGCGCATTTGACTGTTAAGGTCAACGATCCAATGCAAATCACCAAAAACCACATGGAACTGGAAGAAGAATGGTTCTCCCTCCTCACCAGACCATGAGTGCAGATGGCACGGCGAGCTTGAGGAACTCTCTCCGACGCCACGGAACGTGTCCCTGCAGGCCGCCGAGACCCTGACGTAGACCGCCACGATGGACAGGTTCACCAGGTAGGACACGGCCGTGCCCAGCGCGGCGCCATTGCTGCCCATCCCGAGCCCGTGCACCAGCAGATAGCAGACGGCGACGTGGGCCACGGCGGTGGCGCCGGAGCTGAGCATGACGGCCACGACGGCGTTCTGCGCCTGCAGGAACCGGACGTGGCACTGCAGCGGCCCGTACGCGAACAGCGCCGGGATCAGCCACCGGATGTACACGCCCGCCGCCGCGGCGACCTCCGGGTCCTGGCCGCACCACGCCAGGATCTCGCCGGCGCAGGCCCAGATCGCCGCCGCCGGTAGGGAAACCAGGGAGAGCACCACCATGGCACGCTGCTTGTACACGCCGAGCATGTGGTGTCGCGCCGCTCCGAAGGCCTGCCCGCACAGAGTCTCCAGGCTGTACGCCATGCCTCCCTGGTAGTAAATGGTAATGTAACAACGCTCGTAGTCAGCATCAGTACTCAGCAGCTTAGGACACATCTACGAAGGATGTGTAGGAGGTCACCAGCAAGCTGGTAAATGGTTGGGTAGGAGGTCACCAGCAAGCTGAAGCCGGTGACAGTGGCGAAGGAGAAGAAGAGCGGAGAAGGCAAGGAGAGCTTAGCGTTGACCGAGGTCAAGAAGCAGCTGTACCTCGCCGGGCCTCTCGTCGCCGGGCAGCTCCTCCAGAACATCGTCCAGATGATCTCCATCATGTTCGTCGGTCACCCCGGCCAATCTATAGATTATCTGATCATTTTCGGCCCAACAATCTGAATTATGATTTTCCTCTTTTTCATTGGCTTAGGGCCATGTAAAATGTAAATACCCCCCTTTTTTTAATATATATAAAAAGAAAGGTAGGGCCTTCCCTGCCGGTTTACAGTCAAAAACAATCTGAATTTTGTGGCACACGTGATTCCTCAGCCCATCCATCAGAAGCCCACTTGCTGCGGGAGGTCAAGATGTGACCAGCACCAAGGAGAGAGCATGCCGGAGCAGTAATGTGCAGCGGTGCATCCTGACGTGCAATGGTGAGATTTGAGTCAAAAAACATCGCGACACTGAGTTCATGGCCGTGGTCTGACGTTGCACTGCCGCTGGTGGTAGGAGATTTGAGGGTGTTGCAACACTATCCTCCTACCTTTTATTTTTTTGCGAACGTGGCTTAGCATGTATTTCATTAAGAGGAAGAGAGAGTTTTTACAACACACCTGGCGTGGTCATCCAGAATTGATGACCCGCACAACACAAATAAAGATAAATTTATTACATGTCCTCAATTTCGGGACCAGGTGTGGATGACTGCTGAGGCAACGCAAATGGGCGTAATGAGATATATCTGGCCTGTACCCAGTCTAAAGCCCTCACCCTGGATTTTTCTTGCTAGTTCGAATCCTCGAGTTTCTTTATTGTTGAACATCCTTGCATTGCACTCTAGCCATAGCGACCATGAAATAAGAACGACATGGCAAGCTCTGCTCCTCAATCCAATGGGCAGATCGGTGCTCATCAACTCAGTCCTCGACAGCCAACTCGTCTACCTGATGTGTGCTGTCCCAGTACCGGCCGGAACCCTTGCTCAAGTTGATCGGCGGCGGCGTGCGTTCCTATGGACTGGCGACGACACTGTCAAAGGGGCAAGCTGCTTGGTCGCCTGGGAGCAATGCTGTCTCAACAAGGATCAGGGCGGCCTAGGCATCCGCGACCTGCAGCTACAGAACACCTGCCTACTGCTCAAATTGATCCACCGTCTGCATCACCACGCCTCCTCGTCTTGGGCAGCCTGGGTGCGGCAGCACACCTGCATTGCTCACATGGAAGGTGAGGTTGCCGGACACCACTGGGAGACACTCAGGAGCATCCTACCACTATACCGTGCCATCACCTATGTCCGGATCGGAGACGGGCGAACTACCTCCTTCTGGCATGACGCATGGAGTGGGGACGACTCACTGGAGGACCGCTACCCAGCGCTTTTGTCTCACTGCCGCCGCCCGAACATCACGGTACATGAAGCGGTTCAAGATGGGATCAACCAGCACCTGGTACCTCGCCTCACGCCTCAGGCCCGAGCTGAACTCACGGCCGTCAACGGCATCCTGGCAGGCACCCTGCTGACGCCGGAGCCCGATGTCCGGCTGAGCCCATTCGCAACGGTTGATGGTAAGCTACACACTTCAGCGCTATACAAGATCCTCCACAGTGCCGGCCATGACACCAGTGCCTCGCCGGTATGGAAGACCTGTGCTCCGCCCCGAGTGCAGTTCTTCGGATGGCTGCTCAGCCGAGACCGTATCCAATGCCGTGCACAGCTGCTACGCAAGAACGTGGTTGACGACGCCACCTGCGAAGTATGCGGACTGGGGGAGGAAACGGCCACGCACATCATGTTCCACTGTCCGTTCGCCCAGACTTTCTGGCACGCGCTCGGCGTCGACACTCAAGGACAGACTTCAGTCGTCAACCTCCACGACATTCGCCGCCCCGACCACATCCCAGAGACGCACTTCGACGCGTTCCTACTACTTTGCTACTGGCAACTGTGGAAGCGACGCAACGGCGTGATTTTCCGACAAGAGCAAGCATCACGGCGTGACACCCTTCACCACGCCCGCGAAGAAGCCCGACTATGGGGCTGCCGCATGAACACCGCCTCCAGATCAATCAGCGACGAATGGTGCTCCATCTTTTCTTTGGCAATGTAAAACCTTTACCTTACTAAGAACAACCACCACATGTAACCGACAATATTTCGGGCCGATCTGGGCCATCATCAATGAATCAGGTGGGGATGCTCTCCCCCCGTTGACCCTTCAAAAAAAAAAAAAATAAGAACGACAAGGGAGTCCACACTCTTCCTTCCATCTTTGTCTAAACGCTTTCTTGAATTGGTCCACCAATTTGCCAGTGATACCTCCGTGCATAACGGCACTAAACCCTGTAAGCCAGCCTCCCTCAGTAGTAGGTACCAAACCTCTCTGCTGTATGCGCATGTAACTAGCAAATGTGTGACCGTTTCTGATTCCTGGCCACACAGAACACACGAGTCATTGTCTTGTAATTGATGTCTCTTGCGTCTAGCAGCTGTCCAGCACCGGTCATGTAAGGCCAGCCATACGAAAAACTTGCATTTAGGCGGTGCTCGAGTTTTCTGTAGGACTTTGGCCCCCGGAATCGCATATTGTCCAATGAAGTAGGCCCTGTAAGCTGATGCAGTGGTGAAACACTGATTGCTCGTCCATTTCCACAGTGGTCGATCTCGAGCGTTAGTGTCTAGAGTGATGTTTCTGATCATTTCCCAGATGTTCACGTAGTCAAGGATCACCTGCACTGTCAAAGCCCCTGTGATGTTCTTTTTCTTTACACAGCGTTTGTTCGGCCTCGGCAGCCCTTGAGACACCGTTCTTTTTTTTTTCTTAATTCTCGGGCCTACTGCTTTTGATAAGCATGGCGCTAACTCAGCAATTGAGTGCCCCTGTAGCCACCGGTCTGTCCAGAATAGAACTCTTGTTCTGTCCCCCACCTGGAAGGTTACAGACTGCTGAAACATGGCTTCGACCATAGGTTCAAGGGC
Organism: Urochloa ruziziensis; assembly: GCA_015476505.1. Taxonomy (NCBI): domain Eukaryota; kingdom Viridiplantae; phylum Streptophyta; class Magnoliopsida; order Poales; family Poaceae; genus Urochloa; species Urochloa ruziziensis. Next base: position 34,295,578 of record CM027123.1, on the reverse strand, counting down.
ATCCGGCAAGTTAGTCCAGGGGCGTTGATCATCTGTGCGTTTTAGCCACAACCACCTCATCCTCAAGGAGAAACCATTAGATGCAAATTGGTTAAACCCAAGCCACCTAGTTCAGGTGGGCGACACACCTTTGGCCAAGCAAGGGAGCAATTCCCTCCTGAAACAGTATCTCTTCCTGTCCACAGGAAAGCCCTTCGGCGTTTATCAATGCATCCAATATTATAATTACCCAAGGTGATAGGGCAACAACAATTTCTGTGTGGATCGGGATTGCCGACATTTTGACTTTTACAAGCACAGCACGCCCTGCCTTGGTTAGCATCCTGCTTTCCATGTCGGCAAACCAGAAGCGACCTTGTCTACGAGTGGCTGGAGCTCTGCCATGCTCAGCCGTTTCACCTCAAAAGGAATTCCTAAGTATTTCAAGCTGACCATGGAAGAATCTAAGTAAAATTGCCGTGTCATCTAGTCCACACTGTATTGGAGAAATCTTGTATTTTTCCGGATTAATGTGCAGTCCAGATGCTTCTCCAAATAGGTGAAAAATGGTGCTGGCTGCCACAAGGTCTTGTTGTATCGGCGAGAGGAACAGTATCAAATCATCTGCATACAAGAACACGCGTTCCCGGATTCGCTCATCTCCCAGGTGTTGAAGAAGACCTGTCTCATCCGCTCCCCTGAGCAATGCATTTACGCTACTGGAGAATGATGCATCTGCACCGGTTGGGAAACCCCCTTCGGCACCGGTTTCCCAACCGGTACAGATATTCCGGTGCTAAAGGGGTAAGGGTCGAATACCCCATGCTAAAGGCCCCCTTTAGTACCGGTTTGTGTCACCAACCGGTGCTAATAATTAAGAGTTATTTTTTTCTTTTTCAGCGCATATATATTTGTTTGTATACGTATTTTGCCTACGTATTTGTTCTAATACTGATGTAAGTATTCGTATAGGCCGGGCTCGTATATATAAAAAATAAAAAAGACATATATATTACGTGCCAAAATAGTTAAGTTTATAGTACAACTTATTTATTTAGGTTATAATTAGTACATTATTAGCCACATCTGTTTAGGTTAAAAATAAATTTTGAGCATAAAAAATTGCAAAAGACACTAAGGAGATGTATTAACTTTAAGATAATATTACAAATTACATCATAGTGCAATTAAATTATACAGCATCATTGTTTACTTGAACACTAACAAACTTTCTCCTTACAAATGTCCCTTGATTGTGATCGCGACGTAGATAGGGTGTCTCCTCTGCTGCTAACAGGATGCTTGGGTCAGCAGCCACCGAGAATGGAGGCCGACCGTCGAGCATATCATAATCTTCATCTGTCTTATCCTCAACTCCTACGATTTTTCTTTTTCTAGGAAGAACTATATGACGCTTTGGCTCGTCTTTTGATGGGTCCAATTGCTTGCTCGTCCCTTTCTTTGGTTTGCTAGCCATGTCTTTTATATAAAAAACTTGTGTCACATCTTTGGCTAGGACAAACGGTTAGTCCAGAAACCCAATCTTGTTTAGGTCCACTATAGTCATCCCATACTCATCAATTGTAACTCCTCCTGCAGTCAGTTTCACCCATTGACACTTAAACAGGGGATCTTCAAAGGTCCATATTTCAGTTCCCATATCTCCTCTATGACACCATAATATGAGTTCTTATTGCCATTGATGTCGGTCGCATCGATCTGGACACCACTATTTTGGTTGGTACCCTTCTTGTCGTGAGCTCTTATATAAAATGTATACCCATTTATTTCGTAGCCTTGGAATTTTAAGATCGTGGTCGATGGACCCCTAGCAAGAAAGGCTAGTTGCGCATCAATACCCATAACACCCATCAGACGTTCTCGCAACCAATCTACGAAACTACTATTATGCTGACGTTGAATAAAGGTCGCAGTCTTTACTGGATTTTCTTCATACAGAATCTTCATGTGCTACTCGATGTATGGAGCAACTAAGGCTGACTGCTGTAGAATTGTGAGATGTGCTTTACGAAATGTCAGCATGTCTCTGATTACCATCGTCTTTCTTCCTAGTGTGCCCTTTCCACCAAGTCGCCCCTCATGATGTGATTCAGGCACCCCTATCGGCTTGAGGTCTTCGATAAACTCAACACATAATTCAATCACCTTCTCTGTTTCGTACCCTTAGCAATGCATGCTTCTGGACGAGCACGATTACGTACATACTTCTTCAGGACAGCAAAGTATCTCTAAAAAAGGAACATGTTATGAAGAAACACCGGGCCCAGTATACGAATCTCTTTGACGACGTGAACCAATAGATGTGTCATAATATTAAAGAAGGATGGTGGAAATATCATCTCAAAGCTGACAAGACATTTGACCACGTCGTTCTGTAGCCTATCCAACTCTTCAAGATTTATCACCTTCTGAGATATTGCATTAAGGAATGCACATAGCTTCACAATCTCTTTCCGCACATTAACTGGTAGCACACCCCTCAATATGACGGGAAGCAGTTGGGTCATCAACACATGACAGTCGTGAGACTTGAGGTTTGTGAACTTCTTATCTTTCATGTTAATTACTCCTTTAATATTGGAGGAATAGCCTGACGGGACCTTGATACTGTTCAAGCATTCAAACATACATACCTTCTCCTCTTTGCTGAGAGTGAAGCTGGCGGGACGTAGGTACTTGCATCCTTTCTCTCTGTTTTCTGGATGTAGATCATTCCGTAGATTCAAACGTTTCAGCTCCTGCCGTGCTTCCAGTGTATCTTTTGGCTTCCCATAAGTACCAAGGAAGCTGGTCAAGTTCACACAAAGATTCTTCGTCAGATGCATCACATCAATTGCGTTGCGGACCTCTAACAATTTCCAATAAGGAAGCTCTCAAAAGAGAGACTTTTTCTTCCACATCGCGGCACGCCCATTCTCACCGGCCTGGACAGGTTGGCTTCCATCTCCCTTTCCAAAGATTACTTCTACGTTCTTCACCATATCAAATACATCTTGTCCATTGCGGTGTATCGGCTTTGTACGGTGGTCCGCATTCCTTCCAAAGTGTGGACATTTCTTTCGTAGTTCGTGCTTCGAAGGAAGAAATCGAGGATGACCCATGTAAACAAGCTTTCTACAATGCTTCAAATAGATGCTTTCAGTATCCTCTAAGCAACGTGTGCATGCTTTATATCCTTTGTTTGTTTGTCCGGACAGGTTACTTAGTGCAGGCCAATCATTGATGTTGATGAAAAGTAGTGCCCTAAGGTCAAAAGTTTCCTGTTTGTACTCATCCCACATAGTAACACCTTCTTCCTTCCACAATTGTTTAAGTTCGTCAAGCAATGTACTTAGATAAACATCGATGTCGTTGCCAGGTTGCTTTGGACCTTGGATAAGCACCAGCATCATAATGAACTTTCGCTTCATGAATAGCCAAGGAGGTAAGTTATAGATACATACAGTCACAGGCCAAGTGCTATGACTACTGCTCATTTCACCAAATGGAATCATGCCATCAGTACTTAAACGAAGCCTTAAATTTCTTGCATCAGCATCGAGCGTTGGGCATGCTCAGTCAATGTTCCTCTAATGGGATCCATTAGCGGGGTGCCTCAACATACCATCTTTCTTACGTTCTTCCTTGTGCCATCGCATCAACTTGGCATGCTCTTTGTTCCTGAACAAACGCTTCAGACATGCTATTAAAGGAAAATACCACACCAGCTTCGTAGGAATCTTTTTCTTAATAGTCTCCCCATAAACCTCGCCAGGGTCATCCCGCCAGATCTTGTAACGTGCGCATTTGCAAACCGGACAACAATCTAACTTTTCATATTCAGCACCACGATATAGGATACAGTCATTAGGACACGCATGTATCTTCTGCACCTCTAAACCGAGAGGGCAAACAACCAGTTTTGTTTCCCACGTTATTGATGGCAATTCGTCACCCTCGGGAAGAATCTTCTTCACGAGTTTAAGTAATTCCTCAAAGCCCTTGTCAGTAACACCATTAGATGCCTTCCACTGCAAAAAATCCAGCATCACACCTTTTGAGCCCCACTTTGCAATTTGGATACAAATCAGTTTTGTGGTTCTGTAACATACGATCTATCTTTTTTCTTTCCTTGTCATTGTCGCAGTCTTTCTCGGCATCACGTAACATTTGACCAAGTGCATCATTTGGGTCATTCTGTGGAGCAACATCTTCCTGGTCAGCATCTTCCTGGTCTGCATCATCCATTGCAACATCCGCAAAGGCACCATATTGATCAGCCAATGTCAGAATGTCGTTATCATCCTCCTCTTCTTCATTGTCATCCATTATGACTCCCCTTTCACCGTGTTTTGACCAAACCGTATAGTTTTGCATGAAACCATGGGTCATCAAATGGAAGTGAAAAACCCCTCTTGATTTGTACGATATTTGGTTTTTACATTGCCCACACGGACAAAACATGTCACCTGAAGGCATGCATTGCCTATCCATCTACATTTAGCAAAGTGATCTAATTAATTCATACATTACAACATTAACGAAATATCCAACACGATTTATCGGAAATGAACTTGTATTTCTCAAAGTATTGCAACACATTTTTCATGTGTTTTTATCAAAAAATTAAGTTGTGCTTTCACCCAAGGTCCTGATTTTTTCGACTTATCATGAGGTCCTACTGTAGTTTTGCCCTTCCCGCGAGACGAACCACGATCACTATCACCGGTCACACTCCCTCCAGTAGTAGCCATATCGATATACCCACAAGGCTTTTATTTCTCAAAAACAATTAATGTTATTAAAAAATACTCATTACAACATACAAATTTCTCTCAAAATAAACTAACCAATTTCACATATCTTCAATTAATGTAAAAAAATTACATAACACACAAACTAAAAAACATTATATTCCATTTACAAATAAAATAATAAAAACATACTGAAAAAACATTTCTAGGAAACATTTCTTTAATACATACCTAACATTAAATTTAAACCACTATAAACACATATATATCCCTTTCTCTCTCTTCTCTTTTTTCTTCACAAATTTCATATTTATAAAATATAATAACAATAGAAGCTAATCAAGAACATGAGAGACTGCTTCAAATGAAGGAAAGCTTCACAATTTTTGAAAAAAATTTGGCAAAATCTCCCCTCTAACCGGAGCGGACCATGAACACAGCTCGGAGTGTTCATGCTGGCTCGGGCGTGGAGAGAAAGAAGGGAATATATAGCTAGATAATTAGCACCGGTTGCTGGCTGCAACCGGTGCTAACGTCGGGGATTTAGCACCGGTTCCTGTCTAGAACCGGTGCTACATGTGCCTCAAGCATTAGCACCGGTTGTAGCCAGCAACCGGTGCTAAAACCCCTCCCCCCATCGACGCGCGCCGCGCGCGCCTACTAGCCGTTGGACCCGGTGCTAATACCGACTATTAGCACCGGGTCCAAAAATGCCCCCAGTTTATGTGCTCCGCGAATGCCTCATTTTCTTGTAGTGTTAGTGCCTCCATGAGAAACACGAAAAGCATCGGCGATAGGGGTCACCTTGCCGGAGCTCCTAGCATGGCATATTCGCCTCCCTGGTGCACCGTTGAGAATGACTCTGGTACTGGCTGTCGATAGGAGCAAACTCACCCAATCGAGCCAGCGTCTGGTGAAACCCATATGTCTTAAGATATCAAGCAAGAATGTCCACTTTGCCGAGTCAAACGCTTTGGCAATATCTACTTTAATTAGTGCACTTGGTATTTTCTTCCTGTGCAGCAGTTTTGCCGATAATTGAACTGCTCTGAAGTTATCATGCAACAGACGTCCTTTTACAAATGCATTCTGATTTGGCTGCACCAGCCTCTCTAAACTGGGAGCAAGTCGATTGGCCAACACCTTAGTAAAGAGCTTGGAGAAGCTATGAATTAAACTAATGGGTCTGTAGTCACCAATGTAAACAGCTTCCTCCTTTTTAACAACACCATGTATGCCTGATTAAGTACAGGCTGCGACCGTATAGCGACCATAACGCCTGGAACGCACGCAAGATATCTTGTTTAATAATTGGCCATGCAGTCTTGTAAAACAACCTAGTAAATCAATCAGGCTCAGGCGCCTAGTCCGATGGCAACTCCTGAATGGTCTTCAAAATTTCCTCTTCCGAGAAACAGAAATCCGTGTTGGACATGTCGATCTGCAGAAGATTTGGTAGAATGTGGCGTGAAATGCTGATGACAATGACTTCCCAATTGTCCAGTATGCTGATGATACCCTCATCATAATGGAAGGGTGTGCTGAACAGCTGACTTACTTACAAGGAATCCTAAGCAGCTTTGCCTCCTCAATAGGATTGAAGGTTAATTACTCCAAGTCTATGATGGTTCCCGTCAATGTCACAGAAGAAAGAGTGTCACAGCTCTCACAAACTCTTGGATGCTCGGTTGGCACCTTACCCTTCACTTACCTGGGCCTACCATTAGGTCTTACCAAACCTAGAGTGGATGATTTTTTGCCACTGGTTCACAGATGTGAAAAAAGATTGATTAGCACTTCTTTGTTCCTCTCACAAGCAGGCAGACTTTAGATGACAAATGCAGTTTTTTTCAGCACTTCCCACCTCCTTTATGTGCATTTTTCTGATGCACAAGCCAGTCATTGAACAAGTGGACAAATACAGAAAGCAGTGCTTATGGAGAGGGGCAGATATCAATGACAAAACGCCACCTAAAGCTGCATGGGAGCTGGTTTGTCTGCCTAAATCAGAAGGTGGTTTGGGAGTACATCAAATGAAATCCCAAAATGAGGCACCCCTTCTTAAAAGTCTGCACAAATTCTATAACAGAGAGGATATACCTTGGGTCAATTTAGTGTGGGAATGTCACTACAGAAATGGAAAATTGCCCACCAAAACAAAGAAAGGCTCTTTTTGGTGGAGGGACCGTTGAAATTACTGGACAAGTATAAAGGAATGACAGCACCAATTGTTGGTGATGGGAAGTCTTGTTTTCTTTGGTCAGACTTTTGGTCAGGCAAAGTACCAGAGCAAAGTTTCCCCGAACTGTTTTCTTTTGGCAAAATATGCAAACATATCCATCCAAACAGCCTGCTCTGCTCCCTCTTTACAGACGCTCTTCCATCTCCCCTTATCCCAACAAGCTTATGACCAAGCCTTGAGCCTAGCAGAAGACTTGCAGACACTAAACATGGAGGGAGAAAAAGATGTTTGGCTCTATACCTGGGGATCTGGTCTGTTCACCATGGCCAAGGCTTACATACATCTCATTGGCAACAGGCAAGTACGCCCGACCTTCATGTGGCTTTGGAAGTCCAAGGTCCAAAACAAACACAAAGTTTTCTTCTGGCTACTGCTGAATGATAGAGTAAGCACTTGAAATCTGTTGAAAAGAAGGAATATGACTCTTCCTTCCTATGACTTGTGTTCTCTGTTTGGGCATGGAGGAAGAAACACTACTACATCTCTTTTTTGGTTGCCCTTTTGCTCAAGCCTCCTGGAATCTATTGCAGTTGCACCGTAATCAACAGGATGTGCTGAATACCATCTCCTTTCTACGCGTGCAACTTAACCTTGTTTTTTCCATGGATATTATCATTCTAATGTGCTGGTGCATCTGGATGGAGAGGAATGACCTGATCTTTAGAGGGATATCGCCCTTGATTTCCTCAGTGAGAAGGCGTTTTAGGCAAGAGTTTGCTCTGGTTATTCTAAGAGCTCATGCAAGTTGGAAATCTTGAATGTTTTTATGGATAGACACAATTGTGTAACTTTCTTGATTTTCTTTGTTTCCTTTTTTGTCTCTTGAGAGGCTGTTGTACAGGAAACCAGTTGCTTTTTTTTAAATATATATAAACAGCAGGGGCGCTGCCCCTCGTGAATCTTAAAAAAAAAATGTTGTGTGAAATGAGATGCAACGTTGTGGTAGAATTTTTTTCTCTCCTGAATCGTGTGGCAAAGAGTCTTTCTTTTTCTCAAGAATGTTGCAAACTATGTTTTAATTTGACATCAAAGGAATTGTCCGTTGTTTACATACTGTATTTTTAGATGTTATTTTTTTTAATATTTTGGCAGGAGTTTTACCTATAGAGCCGTCGTCTCATGCTAGATCTAGATGTCCGAGTACTGGCACATCCAATTAAAAAACTTTAGTGGGACTGTGAAGCTCCGTAGATATTTGTGACAACCTAGGGCTTAATAGGATTGATAGAATATTCATACTAACAAGTTGCAACTTCTTTTCCGGAAGCTCATCTCAAAAGAACTCCGAGGTTAAGCATGCTTGGCCCGTAGTAATTTAGGGATGGATGACCGACTGGAAAGTCCTTCCCGGGTGCGTATGAGTGAGGACAAAGTGCGCAGAAAAGACGTGTGTTGGTCTGTGAGGATATTTTAGAGGTCCTAGAAGGTTGCTAGGTGTAAGCGGTCCCGGCCTCGGGGAGGCCAGACGTTACAATTGGTATCAGAGCCGACTCTCGCTGTGTCACGGGCGCGTGCGGGTCATATTCCAGATGGGCCAGGCCGAATCCTGGGTATGTCATACGCCAGATGGGCTAGACCAAATCCTGGGTATGCATGCCATATGCCAGATGGGTCGGGCCGAATCCCGTCTATGTCATGCGCCAGAGGGGCTGGGCCGAATCCCGGGTATGGACGCACACTGACGTGGCCAGGAGGGGACGTTCCTAGACTGGGATGACTGACGAGGACGTCTGTCTCCTAAGGGGGTGAGATTGTGACAACCTAGTTCTTAATAGGATTGATAGAATACTTATACCAACAAGTTGTAACTTCTTTTCCGGAAGCTCATCTCAAAAGAACTCCGAGGTTAAGCGTGCTTGGCCCGTAGTAATTAGGGATGGGTGACCGACCAGAAAGTCCTTCCCGGGTGCACATGAGTGAGGACAAAGTGCGCAGAAAAGACATGTGTTGGTCTGTGAGAATATCCTAGAGGTCCTAGAGGGTTGTCAGGTGTAAGCGGGCCCGGCCGCAAGGAGGCGGGACGTTACAATATTCACCAGCAAGTTAAGCCATAAGGGAGAACATTTTTGCCGACATTTTCATATTGGTCAGTGGGGATGATAAATTTTATTTACTAAAAAATCATTTAATGAATCTATAAACTCATTTTATTCCTTTGTTGTTATATATATAACTGTGATACATGATGCATTAGGAACCGTCTTGAACTATGTTAAAAGGATTAAGAAATTAAAGAATGTCCAGTATAACCAAATATTTTGTGTTTGTCGATAAATTTATTAATTGAAAAAATTTTCCATGGTCGGTGACATTGGCATACAAGGTGGCCATGGAGGCACAAACGAGAGAAAGCTCGCCGCGGTGGATGACAAACCTGAGGGAGGTCATCTTGACAAAGTTATGCAGGAGGCATCAGGCAATGAGCGGTCCTTTCAGTTGCATATGCTTCTTGACCTCCTTCAACACCTGGCTTTCCTCCTCACCCCACCTGTTCCTCTGAGTCTTCATAGTGGCAATGGGATACCTGTTAGACCGAATTTGTATGGTATATCATGTACAGGTCTGCGAATTAGAATTATACTAGTGGTAGAATAGAGTTGGAGTCAGGGTGTTATATTGTGAAGATGTAAGATAGTTCCTGAATAGTTCGCGAGTAGTGTGTCTTTTTCTTTTCTTCTTTTGTTATACCCCTAGTATGCGGTGTAACAAAATCACCTGTAGAACCTGTATTCGCTCCCACCCCAAAAGCCCTGCTTTTATCTTTGGCATGTGCTTGCCACCTAGACGGGTTACTTGTAACTTGTCACTTTGTTGTTTCGGCAGCATTCGATTGAATACATGTTCACGTGGGCGTCTCGCCCCCCTTTGATTCGTCAAAAAAAAAAATGTAAGATTCAACCAAACTTGGTCAACAAAATAATACATATTATGTTTCCGGTGTCAAATGTAATTATGTATGTTTGTCTCAGTAGACCCGTCATCGCTTTTACTGGTAAGGGTAGCGGGCAACCTATTTCTACAAAGGCTAATTTTCTAACAATTCCAATAATGCAGGGATGGCCATGAACCTGCATTGGAGTGGGAGCGTGGATGGTTTTGTTGCGGTATTAGCTTGGTGGTCAGAACGTCAATCAACATAAGGAGTTGTGTCTCTTTCTCGTTGTTGAATTTGGCTCATGCTTCGGTTCCGCTTTCATCTGATGTGGAGAAGTTGGTTCATTTGGACACGACCTTACAAAACATGCCGTCAACAAAGATTACTAGAGTATTAGCTTGTTAGAGATTTTGAGTTCCTTCATAGTTTTGTTAATTTTCTTTAGTACATCAGATCTTCTGATGTCTTTGCTACATGTTCATTTGGAACATGTGATTCTCACTGTATTTTTTGTGGTATGATGCATTCTCATAAGAGGATGTATGAAGCCGGAATACTTATCTTCCATTATCTAAAAATAAACATACATGATACCTAGTTATTGAAGGCTTGTTTGGAATTTATGAGCAACGATCTCATTGGTGTTGCACACACAGCCATCCAATAGATAAGCGCAATAATATATAGAGATACCTAATACTTTGTCCGAACAAGAAGATGCTTAGGGACATCCTGACAGACCTTGAGATCTAAAGTAGATTACACATGTCAAGGCATCTTGAACCAACCTTATGGACATAAACTATTTTGCACTGTTTAATAGCGTTTAATGACAACGGGTGATGTGCCTTGTTAAAAGTATTATTGCCATAGTCATCATCTTCTTCTACTACTTGGAAGTTTATCATCATTATCACCAAGAACTCCGGCGCGTAGCTATCATTTGGCTCATGGGCGGACCTAGCTAATATAATGGATATGGGTGTACAGACGTACACCCAATATTTGGAGGAAAAAAACTGCTAGTATGAATATACATATGTACTTTCATATTTAGGTCAGATTGTATATACTTGAGCTCATAACTAAAGAAATAGTCCACTCCAATGTATTCTAGTCTCATTCATACTTTTATAGAATGATTTCACCCGTGCTGGGAGCTGACTAGGTGATGACTCGAGGAAGGAGGAACCATGCCCGCACCCAAAGCCAAAGAGGGCACGGTCATTGTAGCATTTTTTTTTAATTCGTTTTGTCCTCTCAAGTGTTTAAAGATCATTTTTGGCAATGAGTTTGGTGAAGAAGCTAGGCGATTCTTCAGCTATCTATGTACACCAATTTTAAAATCCTGCGCCTGCCACTGATTTAAAGACCGGGGATTATTGGATTGTTGAACCTGGATCTTCTGAAGATAGGCCAGTGGTGACTGGTGTGTGTATGGGACGTCCCACCCTCTAGACAGGGGAATGTGGCTAAACAAGAGTGGTAACTGAAGTTTACTTGTAGTGACTCTTACCCGCAAGCAATGTTTTAAATAGCTGGCTAAGACATTTAGCTTCAAGCTTCTAAAAACGGCTAATAGCTGGGCTAAATGGAGCTATAGCGGCAAATAGCGGCTAAATTACACGTAGAAGCAAATAGCTATGTCCTCCTCAATCAAGCTATAGCCGGCTATAGCGGAGGCCTTAGCCAGCTATTTAAAACATTGCCCGCAAGTGGTACAGATGATCTTAAATTGGTTTGGATTTTCTGAATACAACACTTCTTTCTTCTTAAGCCACAAAATGGTGTTCTTTCGCCCAAAGAAAAGGCATTCTGTTTCAGTGAACGCCAAAAATAGCTTAGGTTCTGCCACCATTATGTCTCTATTGAATAACTGTCATTGCTATATTAATAACAGGAGCAATAGGACCAACATAACCCATCTTGCCTCAATGGCTTCAATCAAGCGTATTACAGACGAGACATCATTCATTTGTTTGCCAGCTGACATCTCATGTTTTGTCATATGTCTACAGGAAGAGTAGAGCTGAAAACTCTGTCCTTTGCTCTCAATACCTGAAAACCCAACCCATAACTCTGAGAACAAGTTAGGAGCAACTAAAACAATTTGACTGAATCTTAAATAATTTATATGTGCTTACTTCTCCGTTCCAGTTGACGCAAACGGAAATCAATAGAAGCAAGAGCATCTGCACCACCAATCCGCATAGGAGTCCAAACCAGAGCCCCTGTTAATGGTTTAAATCCGGATTTTCATGTTAAAATCTCTCTAGTCAACTAGTAAGTCTCAAGGTAAGTAATAATAACAAAAATAATATTACCATTCCTCTAAGATGGCATACAAAGGCGAAAAAGAATGCGGCAGGGATACCAGCAACGTAATAGGCCACAAGGTTGATCACAGCACCGAGCTTTTGCCGGCCGCTACCCCTAACAACACCTACAAAACAAAGTAGAGACATCTGTTATAAAACTGAGCCTTTCCACCACTAGGCCAATATAGTATCACATTTTAAATACTGAAAATCAACATCAACTTGACATAAAATATGATGCCCCAATGGTGTAAAAAAGACTTCTGGCCGGGAGCAGTGTTAGTTAAGACAATATGTTATGTGGTTTTTCTGGCATCAAATCAAATGTATCTGCTTCTCTATTTGCTTTATGACCCAGAATGTTTGCAACTTTTTTACCTGAAAGAACACTCTGCAGGCCGTCAAACAAGATGCACACCGCGATCACAGGCATCAGTCTAGCAGTGTACTTCGCCACTTCCTCGTCGTTGCTGTATGCGTACCCCAGTAGATTCCGCGCCAGCACCATCAGAAGCCCTTCCGAGACGCATACCGAGAACGCCAAGAACACGACAACGCGAGCTGCCAGACGAGCGGCACGGGGATGGCCCGCACCAAGCTCGTTCGATACACGTGTGCTGTACAGAAACACGAGACAGGAAAGAAACTGTTATACACGCTCAGAGTCAGTAGCTTGCTAAAAGGCCTTACTGCAGTATATCTTTTGTCGGATTCATTACTACTGACCTTACTGCAGCACCAAGTCCAAGCGGCACCATGACTGCGAAGGTGAGAGTGTGCAGGCTGCAAGAACCATAACAGTGTGAGACCAATAATCCGAGAGCAAACAACAAGTGGTAAACAAAAAAAATCACCGGAAGCAATTAAGCATCAATATTCCCATAAAAAAAATTGAGCATCAATATGATTTTCACCAGATGGAGAGCACGGCCGTTTCGAGCTTGGGATTGGGGAGAAGACCAGCAAGCAGGACAAGGAGCTCAAAGGACCACCACTCCATGCTGCAGTCGTCAGTTTTAACATTTATTAACAACGTTACCGATCATGATCCGTTAGACACAATAGAAATTCGCATCAAGCGTTCACTTACCAGACCATGGCAGCAGACGGCACGGCGAGCTTCAAGAATCCGGGGATACCACGGAACGCCTCGCCGGAGAACCCCGTCCAGGTGTCCCTGCAGGACGGCGAGAGCCTGACGTAGAGCGCCATCAGCGACAGGTTGAGCAGGTAGGAGACGGCGTTGGCAAGAGCCACGCCTCTGGTGCCCAGGCCGAGCCGCCGCGCCAGCAGCCAGCAGGCGGCCGGGTGGGCCAGCGCGGCGGCGCCGGAGCAGAGCATCACCGGCACGACGAGCCTCTGCGACTGCAGGAACCGGACGTGGCACTGCAGCGGGACGAACGCGAAAAGCGCTGGGATCAGCCACCGGGTGTACCTCCCCGCCGCCGCCGCGATCTCCCGGTCCTGCCCGCACCACGCCAGGATCTCGCCGGCGTTGGCCCAGACCGCGGCGACAGGGATTCCCAGCAGAGTGAGCACGAGCATCGCACGCTGCTTGTGCACGCCGAGGAGACGGTGCTCTCCTGCCCCAAACGCCTGGCCGCACAGCGTGTCCAGGCCGGTTGCCATCCCCGCCTGAAAAATTAAAATCTCGTGCCATGGATGATGAGTATTCAGTATAGTCGGAAGTGACGAAATATATCATTATATATGTATATATATGTATATATATATATATATATGTATGTATGTATGTATATATATATATATATATACACACACATGTGAGCAGGGGATGTTTATTACCAGGACGCTTAGGCCGGTGACGGAGGCGAAGGAGGTGGCGACGGAGACGCCGGCGAGCTCGAGCTTGCCGAGGTGGCCGACGAACATGATGGAGATCATCTGGACGACGTTCACCAGGAGGTACCCGGCGACGAGTGGCCCGGCGAGGCAGAGCTGCTTCTTGACCTCGCTCCACGATGAGCAGTCGGCGGCGGCGTCTCCTCCGGTTGTGACACTCTTCTCGGTGTCCGCCGTCGCCGTCGCAGTGAGGAGCGGCTCCTCCATGCTTTTCATGAGGAGCGGTGCCTCCTTGCTTGTCATCTTTTTCACTGGGTCGAGCCAGAATTCACTGATTCCATCTTCCTCGAAATTGAGCTCATTAGCTGTTTGGTACCTGTGGGAGTCAAAAACAAATATGCTCCGTGTCAGCAAAGGTTCGAATCACTATGGTTTGATAAACACTTAAACAGGTTCAATAAAAGAAAAGACTTGAGTCCTAAACTATTCCGGACGACAGTGCCATTTGCTGATGGAGTGCGCACAATGGCTGCCGTAACGTTACAGGGTTAATTTGAATAATGATGATGATGTCATTTGGGATTTCTCCACTATGTGTGTTTGGATCCAATGCTCTAATATTGATCCTCAGTTGGATTATATTGGTAGGAGGATACGGTCAAACTTGAAAGATTCTCCTTTGTTAGCCACAAAACTCACGTTTTGTTACAAATGAGCCTTCACACTACACATTGGAATATTGTACTAAAAAAGTGAACTGTCTAGGAGGAGCAAAAAAAAATCCACACCCGAATATCTCTCTCTCTCTGAGATCCCTAACAAAATATGAATTGTTTCATCATCTTCAAATCTTACTATTACTAATTGAAGACTTCTTTTGAAGCCTTCACATTAACCTACTTAAGATCCTAGATAAACACTTTGGAAAAAGAGAAAACTCAAAAAAAGCCTTCACGTGAAGCCAACTAGAATCCTAGGTAGACAGTCTAAAAAAGAGAGCAAAAGTACCCACATATATCATTATATAGAATTAATTTAAAATAACCCCCTATATCTATGTCTAAATTACGGATCTGTATCACTACGGAAAAATTAAAGTCTAAATTATCGTACCGCAAGTAGTATCTTTTTTTTCACTTAGCCATTCTTCACACGTTCTGCTCCCAGCTGTGCCGTATCATGGCAACCAGGCTCTTTGAAGCTACTATGTTTTTTAGAAATGGGAATATATTTCAATATTCCAGCCTCTGCAACAATCGATGCATATAGCTGTTTGGAGTTTTGCTTATTACAACCACAAGAACCAAAAGCGCCTCCTTGGGCCTCAAACCTAACAAAGTTTCATCCATGATTAACTACTAGGAAGTCTATTATTGGAAAACCAGCCATTATTGACGAAAACCTCCATGATCGCAGTCTCAAGCACACGACACCCCCAAAGGATATGGGGTTGTTCCTCCTTTTTCTGCAGCATTCCCCAAAAACGGATCCAGTATGTCCCTCTGTATAAAACCTTCATAGAAGAAGCAACTTTTGTATTGTTAAAAACAAGATCATTTCGACTTAACCAAATTGCCCAACAAAGTGCTGAAGCCCCAACCAAAGCCTTGTACCGTAGCTTCCTATCCACTCCGGATAACCAACCATCAAACAAATGATGTATATTTACCGGAGGTGCGATATTAAAAGAAACTTGTACCATTCGCCATATCAATCTAGCATTATTATAGTCAAAAAAAGATGTTATATTGTTTCATCTAAATTACAGTAACAACACTCCATACATCCTTTCCACCGTCGTTTTGCTAGGTTATCTTTGGTTAGAGCTACACCTCTAATCAAATACCACATGAAGATTTTAACTTTGAGAGGCAATTTTAATTTCCAAATAATATGTTTGCGAGGTACAATGCTTGGTACAGCCAGCGCTCTGTACATTGAGCGAACTGTAAAAATCCTGTTTTGGCACATAGTCCATTGAAAAGTGTCCCTTTGATCGATTAGGTGTACATTTATAACTTTGGCTACTAGCGTTTGCCATGCCCTTAAGTTATTACCCACCAAAGATCTTCTAAAAGCAACATTCAAAGGCCTTGTACTAAAAACACTCGCAACTGTAGCACTTTTCTTTCTAACTGTAGACTCGGAAACTGCTCTTTGAAAGATGAGGCATCTAGCCAAGCATCCTCCCAGAAACGTACTTGATTACCATTACCAATGTTAAACTTGCCCATATGCAAGAACTCTTTTTGACTTTCATTAGGCCAGACCAAAAATGTGAGTCTCCAGGCATATATTCAACTTGTGTGATGGTTCTGTATTTCAAATACTTTTTTCTAAGGAGTTGTTGCCACATCCCATCTCCATTTATTAATTTAAAGAGCCATTTACTCAACATGCATTTATTTTGTAGGTCAAGATCTAGTATCCTAGTCCACCCTGATCTTTGGGTGTACAAAGAATTCCCCATTTAGTTAACCTATATTTCTTCTTGTGTCCATCACTTTGCCAAAAAAATCTTGATCTATAATAATCTAGTTTTTTTAGAACTCCCCGTGGGATTTCAAAGAAGGACAACATGAAAATAGGTAAGTTACTAAGTATAGAATTTATAAGGATCAACCGACCTCCCACAGAAAGCATCTTTCCTTTCTAATTGCTTAGCTTTTTTTGAAATCTCTCTTCAATTTCCTTCGAGTCTTTATTTCTAAGTTTTCTATGGTGCATTGGAATTCCAAGGTACCTAAAAGGAAAGGATCCTAAATCACAACCAAACACTTGGGAGTACTCATCCTCCAGTTCTTTGGCTGTACCGTAACAGAATAGCTCACTTTTGTGAAAATTGATTTTTAGGCCAGAAAGCTGTTCAAATGCACAAAGCAGTAGCTTCATATTTTTAGCCTCTTCTAAATCATTATCCATAAAGATAATAGTATCATCTGCATATTGTAGTATGGATAATCCATCATCAACTAAGTGAGGAATGACCCCCCTAAATTGACCATTGTCTTTAGCTCTTGCTATAAGAATTGCCAGCATATCCACCAATATATTAAAAAGAATTGGTGAAAGGGGATCCCCTTGTCTAACACCCTTTCTTGTTTGGAAATAATGACCAACATCATCATTAACTTTCACCCCAACGCTGCCTTTGGCAGTCACTTGTTCTATCCATGAGCACCATAGAGGTGAAAAACCTTTCATTCTCAACACCTGTTGAAGGAATGGCCATTTCACCTTATCATAAGCCTTTTCGAAGTCTAACTTTAGGATTACTCCATTTTTCTTTTTTCTATGTAGCTCATGTATTGTCTCATGTAGAACAACAACTCCTTCCAAAATATAACGCCCAGGTAGAAAGGCTGTTTGAGAAGGTCTAATAACTTTTTGAGCCACTAGATTAATACGGTTAGTGAGAACCTTTGTAAAAATTTTGAAGCTAACATTTAGTAAACAGATAGGTCTATACTGCTGGATTTTAACTGAATCAATCTTTTTGGGCAAGAGAGTAATAACCCTAAAATTAAGGCTGTGAAGAGGTAAATTGCCGCTATGGAACTGATCGAACAACTGTATAAGGTCAGGTTTAATGATATCCCAGAAGTTTTGATAGAACTCAGCAGGGAAGCCATCTGGACCCGGTGCTTTATTATGTTCCATTTG
Source organism: Urochloa ruziziensis (assembly GCA_015476505.1). NCBI lineage: Eukaryota > Viridiplantae > Streptophyta > Magnoliopsida > Poales > Poaceae > Urochloa > Urochloa ruziziensis. Next base: position 34,277,944 of record CM027123.1, on the reverse strand, counting down.
GAAAATTGCCTCTCTAATCTCCTTTTCACAAAAGGGGTTTGTAAGAATTTCATTTTCAAGCTGGGAGACTTGTGGAATATCTCCAATATTCGTCTCATCTAAGCTAAAGAAATTATTCTCCGGTGCACTAAAAAGATCTTTATAGAAATTAGTAATATACGTTTTCAAGTTCTCCTGACCAACAATCACTCCTTCATATTGCTCTAATTGATGGATTCTAGTTTTTCTATGTCTACCATTAGCTAAAAGTTGGAAATATTTAGTGTTCTCATCACCTTGTAACAATTTTGTTGCTTTGGATCGTTGTAGCTAGTACAACTCTTCCTCCCTAAGCAACTTTGTTAACTCAGATGATAGATTATGTCTATAATCCAATTCTAGCTGGGTAAGCATACAACTTCTGCCTTCCTACCCAAAAGATCAAGATTATGGAGTCGAAAGTTTTTCTTCTTTCTATTTTCACCTACTAAGTTCTTGGACCATCCTCTTAGAAACCTACGCAATGACCTTATTTTATTTTGCCACCGCTGCATAGGAGAAGCACCTCTAGTTTCTTTTTGCCAAACATTTGTTACCAACTCATGGAAACCATCCTTAAGAAGCCATCCCAATTCAAAATATACCTGAAAGGTCTGAATATTGACTCCTAACAAATCCCACCCGACCTACCAGCAGGCGGTATGCACTGCCAAAAAAAATATTTACCTCCACAAAAACCATCTAAAGCTTCTACTGAAAACTCCCTCTTATGAGTCTCTAAAAGAGCAATGAAATCTAAATTTCTATTACCCAAGTATCATAAAGAAAAGTATGTTTAGCCAAGTCCCGAAGACCTCTGCTATTCCAAAAACACCTCTCATTTAAAAATGATTTGTTTTTTGGTTGCTTGTCCTAGACGGTGTTTCTTTGGTCTAACTTCCTGTCTAGCTCTTTTTTTATGTAAGGTAGATAAAGTAACGTCATCCTGATTATTGTCATCCATTAGCTCATCCGTTAGATCACCACACAGGTGATTAAGAGCAAGATGATCAATGTCACAATCTGAGTCTGTCTCATCCACGCTATTATCCTTAGGAGTCTTAGAAACAGGTACTTTAAATCTATTAAATTCTATGTCTTTGATTAGTAAAATAGATGATTGAACATTATGAGATTCTCTACCCATAGAGATACCTATGTTCAAAATATTATCTGTCACATACTCATATGAAAAAGAAATAACAGAATTCTTAAACTTATTACCTCCTGGGATTTCAAGGTTCCTTATAGCAGTCAAGCGCTCCGCCCTCTGCAGTGAATCCTCGTCCACCGATCCCTCCCTGCGTTTGCTCCTCCTACGTGGCGTCAACATCATCTCAGGCTGCACACTATCCTGCAACTTATCTTTCCCCATGCTATATTCCTTTAACTCAGTTAGGGCCTTGTCTAGCGTAGGTCCGAGAGTCACTGAAGGACTAGCATGATGAATATTCTGAGATTTTTCGTGTATAGCCACAATTTTCGGATCCACTGTACCACCACAGAGCAATGACGCCGGCTGATTGTCACCAAACACAGTTTCACTTACAGCCATTGCCTTCTCTTCCTCTGTCACCGGGTCATTTACCATCTCCTTGGCCGGTAGCACACCCAACCCCTCAACATTCACAGACACTTGTTGTTCCCTATGCTTTCCTGAAGGTAAGGGATCGGTGCCTGTCGACATTACTGGAATGTCTACATCATCAGCCAAGTGATCCTCTGCTGTACCCCATAAGTCATCTAACAAATCATCTTCATCCTCCCAATCCTCCGTCGTATCATCAGCCATTGGCCCTCCACTAGATGAGGCGCCAATGTTCTCTGAGGCAGCATTTTTAGACAAAGAACCCTCTGGAGTATGCTTCAGATTCTTGTTACGTTCCTCCATCTCCGCATCTTTATTACCCATCGGTTCATCATCATCCTCATTGTTTGGTGCTGCTGTCTTGTTAGCTGCTCCTTGACTATTCTCAAAAGGCTCAATAGAGAACTTGAGCTCAAAAAAGTGTGATCCTATGACAACATCCATTTCAGTTGGAACCACCTTTGGGTCTAACACAGAAACCTTAAACCGGCCATAAACATTTTGCCGTGTTGTGATCATGTCGTCCCTTTGTGTTGCCCCAAACATTGTCCCGATTTCCCAAAGTACCTCATATGTTCTAAGCACTTTTGGTACATTAAGTACCCTCATCCAGACAGTTGGCAGCTCATAACCAAAATACTCCTCTTCTTCAAATTCTTCAACTTTCAGCGAGAGCCCATTCTTCAAATCTGCAGACCCAAAATTTATTGTTCTCTTTAGCTCATTCTTTGACAGAAAAGGAGCTATCCAACTATCCGGTGCATGTAGCTGCACATCCCAAATGAAATTGCCTAGAACTAATCTTTTCAAGTGACCCACTAATTCTTCCTCTGTCAGCGTGCCTCCAATCACCTTGATCAATGCAGTGATCCCATCTTTCTTTGTGGTTGAATATGGAGCATGTGGAATGTGATAGAAGCCGAGGTTATCAACTGCATAACCCACCGCATGAGCCACCGGCCTGGGTCTCTTTTTTATGGGACACTTGGCTGCCACATGTTCATCACTCTCACAAACTTGGCAAAAAAGTTGGGCTACACATTCTACTGCAAGGTGACCTCGAGTACGACACCTAAAACACCATTTATCTTTGTCCTTGCCCTTTGTTACTTCCCCTTCAATCTCCATTGGTGCTTTGCCACTTGATTGTTGCTGTGAAACATCCTCCGCTGCATCACATTTCTCTTTCGTCGATCCTTGTCCAACAACTTTGATTGGCAGCCCAGTAGGTTGGACCGTAGCCTCTGGAACGACTTGTGGCTGGACAGGTAGTTGCACCGGTGGCGGCGCGACAGGCACAACGTTGGTAGCATCAGGCCGAGCCCCAACATAAGGTGGTTGCTGCCCTCGGCCTCCTCCAATTCCTACTTGCTGCTGCGCCCGCCCTCCATTAAACCTTCCTCTGCCTCTGTCACGTCCACGACCGCGCTGCCGGAAACCCCCTCTTGCTGCCCTTCCCGACCCATAGCCAGGATTGAAGCTGCGATCAGCATCAGTACCACCATTGCCAGGTCCTGCTACTTGATTAGCATTAAAATTACTACCACCAAAAATGCCACCAGAACCTCGACCAACACCTTGTGAATTTGGGAACCCACCATCTGTACCAAGGTTGTTGTTATGAAATCCACCGTTTCCTGTATGCACAAAGCCACCCTGATTCTGAGGCACAAATCCATTCCCATTGCGATGTTGTCCCTGCTGAGTAGCATTGTTGAAACCATTCCAATTTTCCCCACCTTGGAAATTGTTAGGAGGCTGAAAGTTATTTGATGACGAGTTCCATCCTCCAGCATTTGGACCGGTTGGGAACCCACGTCCATCACCATGGTACTGTCCCTGGAACCCACCGCCATGCCCATCTTGAAACCCTCCATTGTTGCCACCCTGAAAAGCACCATGAAATCCACCCACGCCAACACCACGGCCATCTCCCTGATGGTGCCCCTGAAAAGCTCCAACGTTCCCATCTTGATGGCCACCACCATTGTACCCTCCCTGAAAACCTCCACGATTGCCACCCGCGCCCCGTCTTCCGTTCGGATCCATGGTGCCGTACCGGAGGACAGCAGCGTAGGATGGACGGTGACTATGGACGGCGGCTAGGGTTTGCAGGGTGTTGGTGCAACCACAATACTGCAATGGCAAAGTGCCTCGGCGTGCAAGTAGATGACCCACGGCTGACTTGAGTACCACACGGGTCCATGACGGCCCAGCCTTCATCCAAATTTTATTTCGCAGCCCAAATCCACGTCGGCCCGAAACCACACGGTCACTGTTTGAATTTTGAAACACCCCTTCTTCTTCGGGCGTCTGGTAGATCTCAGATCGCCGGCTGTCCCTTCGTCTGAGATCTTTGACGGGGCATGATGCTAGATTCATTGGAGGTGATTCCCTCGGCGGTGGAAGAGGACCATGCCATTCACCACAAGGTGGTTGACGAGCCTGAAACAGAGTTGAGACAATCTTCCTTGCCCTGAGCGTTGATCGATCCATCGTGACATCAGTTGGGGCTACGATCTTCTCTCTCTGATATGAATCTTGTAGAGCTCGAGTTGCTTCCTCGATTTCCAGATTGGTGAAGCCGGCTTCTCTTGCTCGTCGGCACAACGATGTTGTGGACGGCAGTGTTGGTGAACGTGGAGTTACCGGCGGCGACAGGCAGTCATCATCATCCCAAAAACGAGAATAAGATCCCTCTGGCCGTATGCCCTTCATAGGATCTCCATTGTCTCGTAAGGATTTCTCTGACTGTGTCCACACGCCATCATCAACATCCTGCGTCCCCTCACTTGCCATATCCTGAGATCTTACCACTTCTTCAGCCATCTGTGCTGCCCATCGACGACGTACCTCACCTACCGGAGCAATCTTGAGACGTCTTCCCTTCATCTCCGTCAGGCCCCAGCCAGCGCGGCAAGGCACGCATCATCAACGGGCGCGGCAAGGCGCGCCATTCTTCCTAGTAGATGAGGTGTCCCGTGTGTGCGCTGTCCCTGAGAGCTATTCGAGCAAACACTCTGAGATATGGCCATCTCTTGAAGCTACTAATCTACTATGCCTTTGATTACATCGGATGGATAGTCTGCCAGAGCTCTGACGGCGCAAAGAGGCGGCAAAGTGAGCTTCCTCTGGTTGATGGTCTTCACACTGCTGAGGGACTGCAGCATCTGAGGACATTGTATTAGTGAATTTAGGACTTTGCCCTGAAACTTTGCAGTTTGCAGAGCATCGTAGAATTTAAATTTAAATTACCATTCTCTATCAAAGGTATGTTGTAAACTTTTTTTTTTGGGAACTAGGTATGTTGTAAACTTCATCATCCATCGTCAGGGATGCTTGTGTCAAAACAACAGATCCTGTAGTTTCATTTGCCATGGTACCTCGGGGCCTTGTTTAGTTCCCTCATTTTGCAAAATTTTTCTCTCTCGATTCTCGTGCACTCTCTCACAATGCACACCTCCCAATGCATAATTTTTCTCCATTCTTCGCTCTCTCTCCTGGAACTAAACAGAGACTGAACCTGTGACGTCATTTGCAGAGGTGTTTGCACAATGTTCACAGTCCAGCTAGACATTGAAGTCAAATGATTCTTCCTGTGAGAGTATGATTCAGCTAGGGATCTGCTTTGTACAGTATTGTTCACATAACAAAAGAACAAGGAAAATTTTTTAATGTCATTTTTAAAAAAGAACTGAACTCATTTTAAAAAGGATCTGCTTCTGTGTGCAGCTCTCTTTTTGACGCCTGGTGTGTGAAAATGTTAGAAATCATTTCTTGAGTCGGAACATTTCATCTGTGCTTGGAATAATTTTTTTCTGAAAAGATATCTGTGCTTGGAATAATAGGATAAATCTATACAAATAATTTACAAAACTCCTAACATAGAAGAAATAATGACAACACTAACAATTGTGCTGAACCACTACACATATTTTCTTGGCAACTACTAAAATTGTGGAAAATATTGAATTTTTCTGAAGAATAAGAAAGGTAGATGCTAAGCTGCAATTAAAATGAACAGAAAATCATTCTTCATATTCCAGGTGGGAAACATGCATTACTCACATCATCATTTTGCGTAAATCGAATGGATACCAGTTTTTTTTAACATGCATTGCTTGGAATGACTAATAATTTTCATGTACTTGGAGACTTCCCAAAAACATATTCGTCGGTAGCAGTTTTTCCAAGACATAATACCTGATACAAATGCACATAAACATTAGCCTTTTCAAAGATAAGTATTTGCATCACATAGCCATTAGTTTATTATTTTCTAGAAAAATAGCCACCAGTACCATCATTAAAAATTTCTAAATTTTTTCTAAAGTAAACCCCTAATACTCTTTGTAAATTGCCAGCTCTACCATTACAAATAATAATATAAATTAACTCTACAATCATCATCTAATTTACTCATATATGTTATTATAAAAAATGACTTGAAATACCCTCCTTAATTGATATCGAAATTACCCACATATGTCTAAACACCAAAATTTTAATCCAGTTATCTCTATGTTCATTATACATAAATGTCCAAATGTAAACTAATATATGATTGTAAATTGTGTATTTCTATGATTGTTAAGACAAAAATAATACTAAGTAAAGATATATAAGCATGATAATTGTCACCATGTAGAGCATTTATACATATAATACCCCTTAAAATTAATTATTAGATGGGGAGTTTAAAAAATTGTCTTATAATGTTTCTTAAAACCGTTAGATCGTGCGGGAGCACGGGTTGATGGACTAGTTTTTCTAGCACAGATGGAAAAAAAAATAGGTTAACAAAGTGGAATATCTTGTATGCGGATCGAAGGAGCAAAGACGCCTAAGAATTTTAGATTTAGAAACTACAAGAACAAATGCCTCTTAAGTAAATGGCTTTTCAAACTTATTAATCGGTACATATACTAGCAACAAATCCTAAAATATAAATATCTAAGCTCTAAAACCATTTCGCACGTAGAGAAAACGCTAGGAGACTCAAATTTCTAATCAGGATTAATGAAGGTCAAGGAAGACATTCTCTAGCATGTGACCTTTGAACTCTAAAATTAGGGACAAATTAGATTAAAGAAAGACAAGTGGGCAGAAACACTAACTTTAGTGTGACCAACCACTAACACTTTATAGCTAGTAGTGGAGAGGCACGTGCCGCAGGCACGTGTTTTAAAAAAATACTAGTGTCGTGCCCATGCGTTACTACGGGGCAACAAAATTGTATTAAAAGCACAAGATCAAAAAATAAAATAACAATATTGTAAATTTAAGTTTCGTCAAAAATATTGTAAATTTAAGTACCATAGTTGATAACGATTACAGCAGCACGTGACAAAAGTTTTAGCGGGCCACTACGTTCACCAATCGGGCCAATTTGCTTATTCCACCCAGCACCACCCACACCAACAGGATCGACATACATGTTGAAGCTCGATCGGCTCGGTTCCGATGACGGTATGTTGCCGTCGTCAGGGATGAATCTACCGACTGAGTAACTGGTCCGGCTGCTCGCTGACGCGCCCCAGCGGCGAATGAAGGAGGTGGAGCAGCAAGTGTTTTCTGGACATGGCCTCTTCCTACAATGGCAACACCACGTCGTGGCAGCCGCGGGCACTGGCAGGCGTAATCGCATCTCGTCCAGCCACCGCTAGGCCGTCATGGTAGTGCTAGCTCTCACGCGCGATGAACGATTTTGCTGCAAGAAAAGTAAAAGAAACCCCGTTGATCACATCACAGCAACGTATGTACATGCGCTCTTGCTGCTCTGACACACATGGCGCCCCACCGGGTTTTTTTGTTTAGCAATGAGCCTGAGTTTTTTTTTTGCTGCAATAAATTAAATACAATAAAAGGAAAAGAAACCCCATTGATCACATCACAGCAACGTAAATTTCGCACTTCACAAACGATCAAGCATTAGCAATGCAGAGAATGTAGGAAAGTGGTCTGAACTGAAACTAATTCAGAAACATGTATGTATGCCTCCGTTAGAATTCATCTCCTGCTTGAAACAATGGACCAAGTGATCTTTAAAGGATATCTTATTTGTCATAACAAACATTCACTCAGGATAATTTCCAGTGCTATATGTGACATGAAACATGAAAGGTGATCAGAGAAATCTCAAATCAGGAAGAGAAGTGTGTGCAGAGTGCCAAAAAGGCTCCAATCTTCTTCATCAGTTTCCTATGATGATCAAAACAATTACTAAATATTAGTAAGCCATCAAGAAATAAACTTGAGATGAGGGCTCTTTCTAACAAATGAATGTCAAAAAAACAATGTTACAGAAGTAATATATAAACAAAGCACATCGTCAGTGGCAAAGCCATCTAAAACTTACAGGAGCAAAAGCAAAGAAATATAATAGATTCGACTGTGATTCTACAAATATCTGATCATAATAATCTGATGTGCCAGATATGCTACAGTTGCTGTGACTAATTGCCAGATATTCATCAGTTTTGCTTAAACGGTAATCTTCATAAGGTGATCACATTGAACGATAACGCATTTTGAAGCAATTCGACTTGCACAGATTCCAACAGCTTCAACACTAATTTTCTGTCAGGCATGCTAGGTACAGTCCCTCTTCACTCGAACACATAACTTCTGTGGCAAGAATAATTGGCTGTCTGATTGGCTCTTCTCGCTCAACAAACAAAGCCTAAATGTATAGTACACTTCTTTCACACCCTGCAAAAGGAAACGATTAATGAGTTGTGTAGTGAGTTGTGCGGTGACCTGAATTTTCTATTCCTCTGATTTTTCTACTGTTACACTACACTCCAACCAAGAACTTTTCTAAACTTTCTATTCCTCTGGATTAATCATATTTACAGGCCTAAAAAAACTCATGTATTTATGGTGATCTGATTCAGTCTATACTAAGCGATGCATTTACCTGAGCTTTCTGCAGTCTATGGCTTTCATTGACTAACTGAAGCAAATTGTTCTGGTTAATTTGATATGAAAACACCTTGTGTACGCAGAGACTATTTATTCTTCCAAATGATGCCTTTTCAACCTTTTCATACACAGATAGCAAAGAACCTTCAATGTAAATCAAAGAAAATGGTAAGCACATTTTCTTCCAACAAGAAAACTAAAACAACAATCATGATTATATTGCTTTGAATCACATCTAAGAATAAGCATCAAACTGAACTTGGGAAAATAAACTCTGAATGTGAGGCAATGAAGTGCCGAGGTGATGGAGAACATGTTGAGGCAAATGGTTGTTGGTTAAATCCGTGTCATCATCTTTTTGGAAGCAAATTATTGTACTATTTTCTCATGCTCTAATTGATTAAGACAGAACTCCCAACAACTCTCAGATTTTCATCATAGGATGAATCAAACTCAGAAAATGTATTGTAATCCATTCAACATGCATGAATGTTTATTTGAATGTATTAAGACCAGAATATGGAAATAATATGCTCAAAGTAAGCAGACAAGATCATCTACTGGAAGAAATTATACACAAAGTGGTCAGTTTGTATGGACGACATCTAGAAAATATATTTGGGTATCAGCAGTTATAAATTGAATTTTTCAGTTCGATTTAACAAAGAGCTTTGCCCCCATCTTAACTTCTGCATATTTTTAAATTCAATGCATATTTTCAAATACGCTTAGGGATTCATCATAACTCATCTTACTAAATGTGATGTACTCTATCCGACAACATATCTGAAACATGGACATATAAAGACCCTGCATAGGTGCATATTACTTAGAAATTTCTATTTCTCTGGACGCATAATAACTTTGTGCAGTATATTGGTTTTCATTTTCTCCCAATTCACATGGGCTAAAATCATAATTCTTGTGCCAAAAAAAGATACTGATGTACTCCACAACTCTGTAATATATAGTAGCGTTATTTTTTTACTTGCTAACAAAAACATGATTTGCCAAGGAGAATGTAAAAATAAGGAAGGAGCTCGCGTTGAAACTGAACTCCAGAGGACGTCTCCGACGAGCATTCGGTCATCATCCTTGTCCTCGTACGTCGGCACGTACTCCGTGCCTCTCACAATGTCGACGCATAGCATGAGAAAGAGTCCTGGCCGCTAACGTACAGACTCGTGGACTACCTGTGAGACCAATTGTATGATTAAATGGGTGCATACCATCAATTTGCTCGATCTTTTAAGTATATACAATCAGGAATTATATTAAATGGGCGCCGCTTTCACAAGAAAGACGGTAGCCCCTCTCCCAAGCCCACAGGGAGGGTATAAATAGGAACAAAGGAGAAATATGTAAAGACAGATTCCGAACCAATCACATATATACAGACACTCTTCCATAGAATGTAGCCGACAGCTCGAACTTGTCTGAATCACATTGTTTCTAGGCTGTCCCGTGAGGGAAATCCCACTGCATGCTACACCTCTGGCCGAATCTCCAAACGGAATTTCGCACGAATCCCTGCTCGTGGTGCTCACCCGCTGTCATATGCATGTAGATTGCTCGTGTGTAGAATGACATACATAAGCAACCTACCAACTTCAACTAGCCATTGCATCAAGCATCACATGAAAGAATATGCAAGCAAACCTAGATGTGACAATGATGCTACACGATGCTTGAGTTGAAATCTGGGAGACTTGGGGAACATGTGTCCAATCTTGTGAACTTGGATTCTTTGTTGAATATATTCATCTTTTTGTGAGCAAGTCTTTGCATGCACCAACTAGTTCAACCTAAAATTTTAAGCTGATAGGGAGAGGTGGGCAATTCATTTATACTCCAACATCAAGCTGAGGGGAGACTGCACATGAGGGGGAGTGTTGGAGTAAAACTGAATTGCCCACCTCTCCCTATCAGCTTAAGCTTTTGGGTTAAATTGGTTGGATCACGCAACTCAATATGGTAATCAAAGCCTGCCTTTGCACAAACATCTAAGCCTCGTCATCCATGGCATCATCAAGCTCGGCGGCGCCATTGGAACTTTGCCTGGCGGTTTCTGAGAAGATGGCCAAGGACAATTATGTGCTATGAAAGACACAGATCCTTCCTGGAATCAGGGGAGCTCAGCTTATGGGCTTCCTATATGGGACGATGAAGTCTCCGAGTAAGACCCTTGAAGTCGAGAAGGACGGCAAGAAGACAATCATTGACAACCTGGAGCATACAACCTGGATCATCAAAGACCAACAGCTCCTAAGCTACTTGATCAATAGCCTCACCAAAGATGTATTGGCTCAAGTAGCAACTCTCCTCACGGCGGTAGAAGTATGGAGAGCGTTGGACACCATGTTCTCCGCACGATCTCGTGCGCGAGCACGCCAAACTTGCACATGCACTCTCCACGTTCAATAAGGGAATCTCCTTGTTGACTTCATTCTTCACCAAGATGATGCAACTCAGAGACGAGCTTGCTGCTGGTGGTAAAGTAATTGATGATGATGAGATGGTTTCACATATCTTAACTGGTCTAGATCAGGAATACAATTATGTTGTTAGATCTGTTATGGGCCAAACTGACCCCATCAATTTGAGTGACCTCTATGCTCAATTGATGGCGTTTGATGCTCACCTTGAGATGCTTCGTGAAGGGCAGGGCAGCATCTAGTACCAATCCTCAGCTAACACTGTGTCAAGAGGGTGTGGTGGTCGCGGCAACAGAGGCCAGAGTTGAGGAGATCAAGGAGGGCGCAACTACTCCAGCAACTTGAATGCACCAAACCAAAGCAAAGGAACCAAAAAGCTCCAATGCCATATCTGTAAAAGGTCAGCCACGAAGCACCAACTTGCTGTATAAGTATGATGAAGACGAGGAAGAACAGGAGTCAAGCAAGGCAGCTGGCGCAGCATATGGGGTGGACACCAACTGGTACATGGATAGTGGTGCGTCGGACAATATTACTGTTGAACTTGTGAAGATGACCGTAAAGGACAAATACAGTGGCCGTGATCACGTTCAAGCTGCGAATGGCTCAGGTATGCAAATCTGTAGTATTGGGGACACAACTTTATATACCCCAATGCAAGTAAAATTTTTCGCTTAAACAACATACTTAATGTTCCTGGTGCTAGCAAAAGTCTTGTTTCCGTTCATCGCTTCACATCCGATAATAATGCTTTCGTAGAATTTCAGCCTGATTTATTTCTTATTAAGGATCAACAAACGAACCAAGTCATCCATCGAGGCAGATGCAAGGGCGGCCTCTACCCTCTAGATCCAAACCGTCCACAAGGAAGTCGTGTCAAGCAAGTCTTTGGTGCCAATAAGCCCCATAGCTGATCATGTTCTTAAGAAGTTTGAGTTACCTTGTTCTAAACAAGAAGAATAAGTTATTTAAGTTTGTGATGCTTGTAAAATGGCCAAGAGTCATTAACTTCCTTATTCGAAATCTAATAGTAGATCCTCTTCTCGTTTTGATCTCATCTTTACTAAAGTCTGGGGGTCGGCACAAACTTCTGTTGGGCGGTTTAATTACTGTGTGAGTTTTATTGATGATTTTAGCAAATATACGTGGATTTACTTGCTCAAGCACAAGTCGTATGGCTTCCAAGTTTTTCAAAACTTCCAAAACATGGTTGAAAGGAAGTTTGGTAAGAAAATCATCTATGTTCAATCAGATTGGGGTGGAGAATATGAGAAGCTTATTTCTTTCTTCTAGAAGATAGGTATCTTTCATCAAGTTTCCTGTCCTCATGCCCATCAATAAAATGATGCAGCTATGAAAGGGTCTCTAGCCTAGTGGTTAGAGCACCTGAGTAGCACCCAACAGGCTCAGGTTCAATTCCTCATAGAAATGAATTAAATTAGTTTGAAATAAAAAATATAAAACAAATAGGTAGGGGCTTCCCCTGCTGACTTCGGTCAAAAAATAAAATGGTGTAGCTGAATGGAAACATCGTCATATTGTGGACATAGGTCTTTCCCTTCTTGCAAATGCGTCTATGCCATTGAAATTATAGGATGAGGCCTTTTTTACAGCCACTTATTTAATAAATCTTCTTCCTAGTAAAATTTTAAAATTTTCTATTCCCTCTGAGCTTCTCCTACAAGAACCACCCAATTATATGTCTATCAAAACATTTGGTTGTGCCTGTTGGCCAAACGTACGACCTTATAATGATCACAAACTTGCTTTACGCTCTACTCGTTGTCTTTTTCTTGGATATAGCTCAATTCACAAGGGGTACAAGTGCCTTGATATACCATCAGGATGTGTCTACATCTCTAGAGACATCATTTTTTATGAAAATATTTTTCCCTTTGCCAACTTGCCAGGGCTCTACTCCGCAAGAAAATTCTTCTACTTCCTCCACATTTACTTGGGGATATTAGTAGTGCTAACGCAAATATTACTGATCCTATGTCTAGTGCTGCAATACAGGGAGAAACAACAGAAAATTTGGAGCATGTTGGTGCCCAAAACACTGTAAACATGCCTTTCATAACACCTGTGGCCACAGCAGATCCGGGCACGCGATCCCAAACAGATACGACGGCAGGATCGGGTGCTAACTCCCAGGCAGATCCTATCGACAGCAGTGGCGCTGAACACCATGACGAGTCCTCCCCGCCTGTGTCTCTATCTTTGTCAGTCTTTCGATGGAGCGAACCCATCGTCACCATGTGGGGGGAACACAGCGCACAGCCGGCTGTGACAACGCCGACCACTGTGCCAGCTTCTGGATCTTTTGCGCCGAAATCTGGATCGAGTGTGGTTGAGCCGGCACAGGCACAACGGAGGCATAGAACCTGGTTTCAAAGTGGTATAATCAAACAAAAAAATTCCATGATGGCACTATTCACTACAGAAAATTTTGTACTACAGATGAACCTGAATCGTTGGAGGAAGCATTAGGAGATCTCAAGTGGAAATGTGCTATCCGAGCAGAATTTAATGCCTTACAAAGGAATCAGACTTGGCACTGGGTACCTAACAATCAAGGTAACAATGTTACTGACTGCAAATGGGTCTATAAGATCAAGAAAAAATCAGAAGGTACTATAGATAGATACTAGGCTCGTCTAGTGGCAAAAGGTTTCAAGCAATGGTATGGTCTTGATTATGAGGATACTTTCAGTCCAATTGTTAAAATTGCTACAATTAGACTTGTCTTGTCTATTGCAATTTCGAAAGGATGGTGTTTGGGGGGTAATTAGATGTTCAGAATGCGTTCATACATGGTGTTCTGGAACAAGAGGTCTATATGAGTCAGCCGCCTGGTTTTGAAGATCCTGCTAAACCAAATTTTGTTTGCAAGCTTGATAAAGCAATTTATGGTTTAAGGCAAGCTCCTCGTGTTTGGTATGCTAGATTAAGTTCTAAGCTTTATAAGCTAGGATATGTGGCTTCAAAGTCAGACATCTCCCTCTTTATTTTCAGAAAGGCTCAAGTAACAATTTATATGTTAATATATGTTGATGATATTATTGTTACTGGTTCTTCATTGGAAGCTGTTTCAGCCTTATTGAAAGCTCCTCGTCAATACTTTGCTCTAAAAGACCTTGGTGATATTTATTATTTTCTTGGCATTGAAGTCAACATAGTCCCAAAGATGTAATACTCTTGTCGCAAGAGAAGTATACACAAGAAATCTTGACTCGTGTTGGGATGTTGAATTGCAAAACGTCTAAACTCCTCTCTCGGCTTCAAAACAGCTGTCCAAATATGAAGGTGAGTTGTTGAATGTAGAAGATAGCACAATGCTACAGAAGTATAGTTGGCGCTCTTCAATATCTTACACTTATAAGGCCTGAAATTGCTTATTCTGTTAACAAAGTGTGTCAATTTCTATACTCTCCAACCAGATGTCATTGGGTAGCGGTAAAAAGAATACTTTGGTATCTAAGGCATACTTTAGATTTTGGTCTCGTAGTTAAAAAGGTCTTCCCCTCATTTAATCAGTGCTTTTTCCGATGCTGATTGGGAAGGAAGTATAGATGACTATTGACGGCTATTAAGTACAAAAATATGTCGTCAACTACCGCATAAAAGATAGAAATATGAGGATCAACCATAGTGGTAGGATTTATAACTAATGATTTCCACAAGTGGTAGTGAATATTTGTATGCAGGTCACTCATACATGAAAATGAAGTGGGAATGAGCTAAAGTGGCTTTCGAAGCAAGAACACAACCGACCAAGGGTTGCCACATTAGCCTCACACGGATCCATGGGCCCATAAGAAGCAAGAAACACACCTCCAACCAATCACATGCAAGTACGTGGATTGAAGGGCCCACAACCGGGGTTTAAGTACCAAAGAAACATGCTAGGCACCCTGAAACCCAGACAAGGAACCACCTGCCAGCCTCCTGTCCAAAGGCGGTTGAGAGGAGGGCCCACATGGGGTCGGCCGAACTGAGAGTTCGGCCGAACCAACCCTGGCTCCTCTCATCTGCAGCTGCCACGTGTCTTCTCCAATGGCAGTTGAAGAATACTCCCTGAAAGGTACCCTCAAGTTACCGAACTCTACAACTTATAAATATTAGAGGAGGGGGTCCTAAATGGGTAGTCTCACTTCACTTATCATTTGGAGTTTTCTCACTTCATCCCTTGAGCTTCCACTTCACTCAAGCTCTCTACTCCATCATGGAGAGGGACTTGAGGTGTATCTTAGATTAGAAGAGGGATAAAGAGTAGAGAGAGAGAAAGTGAGTTGGGGAGAGTGTTGATGATTATCATCATCAACACTTGAACTAGTTCATCATGTATTCCCTACGGATGCTTTATTCCCTACGGATGCTTCTTCTTCTTATAGAGTTATGTAAGTGTCTTTGATCTTCTTTGATTCAGTATTGTTAGTAGGAAGTAGTTAGAATTCTCACTCGCGGGTTCGTCATTCCATTCTTATGGGGTGATAGGGTTCTGCTATGTACCAGAAAGTGTAGTTAGTCCCCAATAGTGATCCATGGCGTAGGTGTAGTGCTTGAGTCATAGATTACGTTTGTTTGCACATCTTATCCCATAGATTATTAGGGGTAGTCCACGGGTGGTGACAGCCCTGATAGGACATTCTAGTCCCCCACGTTCGGATAAGTTGTAGAGCCAATAGCCGGAGTCGCCTGATGATGCCGGGGTAAGACGGTGCCCGATGCGAGTGATAAACAAGAGTTCAACTGCCTTCCCATTGCTGATCATAGTTATCATCTCTACATCTCGTAAGTAGTTGTAGCAACCCTTGGATTCCCTAGTATGTGTAGAGCGAACACACGTCCCCTTGGATTCGATACCCTTAGAATACTCTTTTAAGAGGAAAGCTTCTACGGCGTCTGTGCGCTTGCAAATTTATTCGTGAACCTTAGCATTTGTCACTAAGCTTCCTATCACCATTACCAGGTAACTGGTAGTGACGGTAGTAAGTACCAACAATGATAGATGGTCAATAGAAGGTTTTGCTATTTTCTTTGGGAGTAATCTTGTCTCATGGAGTGCTAGAAAACAAGTGACTGTAGCAAAGTCCAGTATAGAAGCCGGATACAAAGCTATGGCCAATTCAACAGCTGAACTTATTTGGTTATCGTCTTTGTTAGCTAAGTTGGGAGTTATGGATAATAAAACTCCTTGTTTATGGTGTGATAATTTGGGTGCAACATATCTGTCTGCTAACACGGTATTTCATGCCCGTTATAAGCATATTGAAATTGATTTTCATTTTTGTTAGAGAAAGAGTAACTCGTAAACAGTTGAAGATTTGACTCATATCTACATATGATCAACTTGCTGATATGGATTCACCTAGGCTCTATCGACAAGGAAATTTGAAGCTTTCCGGAGCAATCTAAATCTAGAGAAGAAAGAAAGTTTAGATTGAGGGGGTGTTAGAGATATACATTCAATGTAAAACCGTTACTTATGATCTTATCTCCTAATAGGAGTCTGGCTCGCATAGAGATAGATCTCGGCTAGGATAACTTGAGAACCAAGTTGTAACCTCTACAAACTCCTGCAATTTGTTTCTATATATTAACACAAACCGTGGTGAGCTAAGATAGGCAATCACGTTACCCTAAACTCTTTCACAGGACGCGTCTCCAAGCGGATAGGACGCGCTGCCACACTGGCGTAGCCAGTGCTGGCCATGGAGCCCCTCAGCCCCTCCCACCATGGCACAGCCATACCATCACGAGGAGGGTGGCGGGGGAAGGGGGCAGTGGTGCCAACCGCGACCGGATCCGGCCCCTAGGGGCTCAAATCTAGAGCCGGGCTAGAGTTCGAAGCAGGCACATGGCCCATGGAGGAGATCGGCCACTGGCAAGAGAAAGCATCAAAATCCATTGGAGAGGAGAGAGGGAAGGAGGAGCACGGGTGTTGGGGGCAGCTGCTGTGGCTCAGAGCCCGTCGGCCGCCGCTGCCAGGGCCGTAAGCAGAGGTGGGGAGGCTCGCCACAAGTGTGGAGAGGCAGCGGCGCAACTCACGTCGCCTCCTAGGTCGCTCTGGAGGAGTTTTTTTAAATTTAACCCTTTTTTAATAATATTTCAACATTAACCCCATGAGAAATTTATTTCCGGATCTGACCCTTTTGGACGCGCCTGTCAAGTTGGCGCGGCGAGCAGTCTTTGCCGCACCGCATGCACCGGCGTGTCAGGGATGCCACGGTGGCGTCGCACGCGTTTGGATGCCACGTTGGAGCTCCGCGGGACCCGCCCTGCTGCGCCACATGCACTGGCGCGCTTGTTGACGCGCCAGGCGGGCCGGCGCGTCAGGGTGATTATACACCACGTGCGCCGCGGCCGCCCTTCTCTTCCTCCCTCCTTTCTTTCTCCTGCATACCACCTCCTCCTCTTGCTGCCCTCCCCCCCCCCCTCCTCCCCCAATTCATCAAATCTGACGATTTACGTTGGGAAAAGTGAGGAGAATCGCACCCCACAGCTTAGGGAAGGTATTGCCCTTATCTATTTTGTGTTTTTTCTTTACATTTCTCATGGATGGGTACTCTTTTAATGGTTAGGGTTTGGTTAGGATTTTTATTTTAGGTTGAATGGATGCTTAGTTTGATAGTTGTGTGGTGTACTAGTGATAATGTTATCGTTGTGCATGTGGATCTGAGAGCAAGTATGTGCATTTGTTTATATTGGTTATGTTATGTGTAGAAAATGAAAGTGAATGTAGTATTGGTATGATTAGTTGCTGTTGTATGATTAATACTTAATAAAATTATGGCCGTTTAATCTTGTATGATTAGTTTTCTATTTTTGTAATGTGTAGGTAGTTGAGATGTACAACCCTCGATATTATGAACAGAAGATGGGCTTAGGTCAATACCCATTACATTTCGTGAACGAGTACTCAATAATTCCAACAATGGGTCTGCTACGAATACCTTTGAACACATAGTTTAGAGACTCGGCATAATTTGTGGTCATGATGGCATAACGTGCCCCGCCCTCATCAAAAGCTTGAGCCCATTTGTCCTTGTCACCCATTTCACCCTCCAACCATTCTTTTGCATCATTGTTCAAATCCGGTACCAAATCATTTAGTTTCTCCTCAAACTCCTTCTCAGTTTTTTTTTTCGAGAAGAGGCTATGCCCCATTTCCATTTCATTAACGGAAATACCGGATGGTTCAGAACAGAGTTTGGGGAGAAACAGAACGGGGGAGAAAGTTCACCTTACTACGATAACAGACAGCTAAAACCTGATTTAGGCTAGGCCTGCTACCACATCAACCATCGACCCCGGAACACTTAGATTTACATCAACAACTTGAACACCGGTTTCGATCACAAAAGAACGACAGTTTTGTTATTGGACGACTGAAGGCTCATGATTGATGTTCTCCCTTGCAGAGGCCCTTCATTCATCGCTTGCGTCCTGGTTGTCTTCAGCTGGAGGCAGCGCCAGTCTTGCTGTCGGCTTGTTCTGGTTGACCATCATCTGCTGAGCGAAAGCGACAAGGATCTTCACTCCCTCCAGGATCTTCCCTTGATAGTCTTCATTGTACAGCCCTGCCCAAAACGACATAAAAGAGCAAGCATGTATTACAATCTCAGCCGGATTTTCCAGCTGTTTTTTCTCGAAGCAAGTTTTGTTTCTTCGTTTCCAAATGGCCCAACATACAGCTGCCATTCCAAGAGTGTATGTTGTTCCCCCATTGGGAGCCAATGTTTCACCCACGTTTTGTATTGCTGAATATTCTACGGAATATTATTTGCTCCCAGGCATTTGCCTACAATACCCCACACCACTTTTGCAATTGCACATTGGAAGAAGAGGTGCTCCACCGTTTCTGGTTGGGAGCAGAAGTAACATGAAGGATCACCACTCCATTTTCGCCGAATCATATTGTCTTTTGTTAGAACCGCATTATTTTCGAGCAGCCAACAAAAATTTTGATTTTGTATGGGAGTTTGGCCTTCCAAATGTGCCTGAAGCTATTTCCCACCCCTCTGGTGATATTGTCATATACAGATTTGGTTGTAAATGATCCCTTCTTGCTCCATTTCCACGTAACTACATCTTCACACAATGTAAATGAGTAGGCCTTGTCTACAATCCCCATCCATTGTTCAAACAGGGGAGGAGTCAACCACCTCCAAATGATACATCACCATTCTTTACAAGGAAGTTAAATACTGAGATGTCTTTTTCCTGACATAGACTAAAAAGCTCAGGATGTGAGATGCACAAAGAGTCCACTCCTAACCATCCATCTTTCCAAAAGTTTGTGTTTTTCCCATTTCTTGTTTGAATTCTCCTCCCTCTCAAGTAAATGTGTCTGACTTTTAGTAAGTCAGACCACACATGTGAATCATTTATTTTGTGTTTCACAGATAGGATAGAAACATTTTTTAGGTATTTGGCACTGACTATTTTTTGCCAAATCCCATTTTGCTTCTCAAGCTTCCACCACCATTTGCATAGTAGGCTTACATTCATTTTCCTGATATCCTTAATCCCCAGCCACCTTTCTTCTTGCTTTTACATTACTTCCCATTTGATCAAATGATATTTTCTCTTTTGTCCCTTCTTCCCTCCTTGCCAGAAGAAGGATCTTCTCTGCTTGTCCAGTTTTGAAGTGGTAGTTTTGGGGAACAAGTACATGGACATATGGTATATGAATGCACTTGATAGACTTGAATCGATCATAGTGGTTCTCCCTGCAATGGATAGAGAATTACCTATCCATATTTCTAATTTTTTCCCATTTTTCTCCTCCAGTGGGTACCAGTCACTTATTTTTAGCCTATTTGGGCTCACAGGTACCCCAAGGTATTTTATTGGGAATTTTCCATTCACACAGTTGAAGATTTCTGCATATTGCAGACATTTGTCATCATCCCCATGTATCAGGATCACTTCACTTTTTGTGAAGTTTATTTTCAATCCAGTCATCTGCTCATACATGTACAGGAGAATTTTCATGTTTCTTGCAACTTCAATATCATCTTTCAAACATATGATTGTGTCATCTGCATATTGCAAGATGGCCACCCCTCCTGGTATTAAATTGCTTGCTAGGCCTGTTATGAGGTTGTTGTTCTGAGCCTCCCTAACCATCCTAGCTAGACAGTCAGCTACAAAGTTGAACAGTATGGGTGACAGAGGGTCTCCCTGTCGGACCCCTTTTTGACTTACAAAATATGGGCCCATTTTGTCGTTTATTTTGACACTCAAGGTCCCTTTTGTTACAACACATTTGATCCAATCACACCATTTTGCACTGAAGCCTCTAATTTTGAGGCAGTCAAATAAGAATTCCCAGCATACTTTATCATATGCTTTTTCAAAATCCAGTTTCAAGATCACTCCGACTTCCTTTCTTCTTTTTGTTTCATGCATAACTTCATGCAGAGCCAACACCCCATTCATGATGTTTCTACCTTTCATAAAGGCAGATTGTGTTTCCAGGATTAGCTTTTCAGCTGAATCTTCTAATCTTATAGCTAATACTTTCGTAATCCATTATAGGCAATTGAGGAGACAAATTGGTCTGAATTGCTGTATTTTATTTGCATCAGCCACTTTAGGCAGCAGGGTGATTATTCCATAATTCAGCCTGCTCATATCCACTTGACCTTTGTGAAAATCATTAAAAAGATCCATGATATCATCTTTAATGATTTCCCAACTTGCCTGAAAGAACTCAATGGGAATGCTGTCTGGTCTGCTGCTTTATTTTTTTCCATTTGGAACAGAGCATGCCTTATTTCTGATTCAGAAAAAGGTCTTGTGAGAATTTCGTTATCTCTTTCATTCACCATTTCATCAGGCCTCCACAGATTGCTATTTAAGGGGAAAATATTCCCTATGGCAGGGCCGAAGAGGTCTTTATAGAATTGAGTGGCGTGTCTAATGAGGTTGTCTCCTCTTATTTCGTTCTCCCCATCATTAAGTGTGATGATGGTGTTTTTCTCTCCTCCCATTGGCTATTCTATGAAAAAATTCTGTATTAGAATCTCCTTCAAGTAGCCATTTAGAGTGTGACCTTTTAAACCAATATAGTTCCTCTTCTTCTAATGTTTTGAGGATGCAACCTTGAATTTCCATTTTCCTGTGCATTTGTTCCGTGCTTAAGTGAGACTCCTCCTCATTTGTTCTAAGTTACTCAATTCCTCCTGCCACTCTTTCTTTTTCTTTCTCCTTTCTCCTTGTTTGTCATACCCCCAACCTTTGAAGTATCTTTTGAATTTTTTGAGCTTAATCTGTATCCTGTCCAATGCTGATTCAGCACGGCAGGGTTCCTCCCATATGGATTTAACTTTAGGGAGGAACTCTGGATGACTCATCCATGACAGCTCAAATTGAAATTTGATTTCCTTGGGTTTGTGCTGAGTGAGGCTTGACATAATTAAAGGGTTATGATCAGATAATTCTCTTGGCAATTTGTACAGGATTATTCTTGGAAATATATCCTCCCAGTCCTTGCTTATCACACTCTATCAAGCCTTTCCAGGGTAGGATTATTCTGATTATTAGACCAGGTGTACTTTCCTCCCAGCATGTGTAGGTCTAATAGACCATGTATTTTATAATGGAATTAAAATTCCTAGAGTGTCTTGTCAACACCCCACCTTTGTTTTTATCAGAGATATCTTATCAGATTGAAGTCCCCCCCTACTATGTAAGGTTCTTTGCTGTCATTACAGAAGGATGCTAGCTCTCTTAAGAAATCTTCTTTATCCTCAGCTTGTGCTGGGCCATACACATTCATGAAATTCCATTTGACTCTGTTGATTTTATCCCAGAGATTTAGTTGTAGGATGTAGTTTCCTTCTTTGAAGGATCCCACGTCCAGCACCTCCAAATCGATGCCACTCAGAATTCCCCCCGATTTGCCTCTAGAAGCTATCCATTTCCAGAGGTATCTCTGATTTGGATCGATTTGTCTCAGTGTTTTATCATCTAAATCGGCTTGCATGGTTTCCTGCAAGCCAATAACATAGAATTTATGCTCCATGATCAGATTTCTTAGGAATGAGACACCGTTTTTTTATGCCCCTACAATTCCAAATGAAACCATTCATTTTTTACCTTTCTTTTTTGTCTTTGGAGCAGCATTAGGTAAGCCATGGATTCCTTGGCCTTTCCCAGTGCCACTCTTCGTTTTTTTGCAAGGGATTCCCCTGCTGTTCATTTTTTTGGAGTAGGAGTATGCCACCCATATTTTTTTGGTGGTTTCCTGACTCTCTTGGAGGTCACCACCATGAACCCTTCATTGATGGAATCTGCTTCAGATTCCTCAGAGCTTTCGCTGTTTTCCTCCTCATTTGCATTATCTACCAGATCATTCACCAACTGTTTATCCTGATTCAGAATATCCAGTTGTTTTTTGTTTAGAGCATCTCTGGCACATTCCAAGTCTTTAACTATGTCAATGGCAGCAAAGTTATCACTATTTATCACTATCCCATATTACTGGATCTATCAGCTATCATCATTACTTAGAACAGAAAAAGAGTTGGATGTATGTGTGTTACCTTCCCAAGACCTCTTCTTGTTGGTGCAGACGGATGTCGATTTCACTTCTGGTCCACCTTCCTTGTCCTGGGTCCTTGCACTCCATCTCCTCTCCACCCTTTGTTTCCTCATCAATTCACATGGGTTAATTAACTCTTTCAAGTTCAGCTCACAGGATTCAAGTGATACTTGGTCTGGTTGGTTGTCCATTTGGACCTTCCCTCCAGTACCATCACTATCCACTTGCATTTGTGGTTCTTCACTAGCAAGATCAAATTTGCCATTTGCTATTTCTCCAGTAGGAGTTTCCTGGCATCTTACAGACCAGACCCCAGTGTTCTTGGATGATGTGACACCTTTCTCACCAACACATGCTTCACTTGGGTGGAGAAATCCTCACTGTCATCACTATCCTCATTGGCACTTAAGTCTTTGCTTGGCTCATAAGTTGCTGCAGGTATTGCTTCATCTAACATGCTCACATCAATTGGGCTTTCCTTTTGCTTGTACACAGGAGCTGACTTGTAAGACCTATCAGTGTTCAGGGTTTTTGAACTTCCACCAATTCCTGCTTTGCTTGCCTCAAACATATTGCTTTCACTTGGAAAATTGGATCCTCCTGTCTTCATCTTCTTCGGACTTGGTTGGACATCAGGCTCAGCTACCTTTGTAGCAGTTTTCTGTGGCTCCTTCTTAAGTGGTTCTGGTTCTCCAATTCATAGTAGAAGTCATATATATGCAGACCCAGAGTGCTCTCAGCTGAATCAGGGACCTCATATATTTCTGCAAGCAATGTTGATTCTCACATAATCTGGATTGAACCTTGTACTCTCATCTATTGCCATTGTCTTGCCAACCAATCCACCCACTTTTGCAATTTTCTAGTGCCTCTCTGGTCATGGGGAATCCCTTTAACCTTGAACCAAGCCTGTTGTAGTTTGCCTTTGGCTCCCAGTGATGAAGTCCAGGGTTCAATTGTGAGTTGAGCATCAACATTTTTCATTCCAAGCTTGAAGTTGCTGTAATCCTGAACCTAACCATTTTTGGAT
>CM027123.1:34042567-34254295 GCA_015476505.1 Urochloa ruziziensis | reverse complement strand
ACCCCGTGTCACTTATAGTTTAGCACAATGATTATGACAAATAAATCACTCATCTCATCACTCATGACATGTGTAATGTGCATTTATTGTAATGATTTTCATTTTATGAGAATATTATGCTTTAATTACATATTTAATATAAAAAATTAAATTGACAAGTGAGAGTTTTTACTTGGTGCCTAACATGTTTTTGAACTCAGTGGCATGTTAGTTTGAAGATTCAAAAGTCAAATTTCGAATTTGAGTTCATTTGGTTCAAATTTGGTTAAGTTATAGCCTTTTCATTTTAACCCTTTTAGAAGCCAATTAAAATTAAAATTACTTAAACATGTACTTTTTGGCTAACATGAAAGTAACACTTTGAAGTATGTATTTTCATATAGGCATGTTGAACTTGATCAAAAACATCTTTTACTTGCTCAAATTGATGGTCAAAGTTGAGTCAAACCCCTGTTTTCAGCCATCCTAAAAATTTGGCTAAGTCTGGAAAACAGCAGCAGCTGGTCAACTTTAGGGCTCAATAACTTTTAATTTAATCAACACCAAACCAAAACAAGTTCATGGTTGAAAGCTGGTAGTTTGAACTCTTGCAAAAATCATGAACAACTTCCAGGATATCAACCTACACTATTTCTTTTCGATGCTCAAAGTCAGCTAAACTCAATTCTGTTCGGGACTTAGAGAAAATTTCTGAGTTCGAGTTTTGGCCGAAGTTTGATCGAATTTATCTCCCAAACCAAATCGAATTGAACCTAGTGACTATAACAAAAGTTGTTCAGCTATGTATCCTCTACAACTTTGATATATGAATTTTGGAAAGTTTCTATACAAAATCTCGAGTTTGAATCAAATCTTTGGAGTGCAGTTGGCGGTTACTGTTGTTCTGAATCGAATCGATCGATTCAGACTTCAGAACAGAGCGAGCTCGCGCTCGAGCTCTGCGCTGGCGCCGTCGGTGCCACGCGCCGTGCTCCACTGCCCTTTGCCACGCGCCCTCGCCTCGCACTGCCAGTCGCGCTCCAAGTCATGCATTTCGCCTCGGTGTCGAGCTCGGCCGGCGACACCAAATTTGGCGGTGAGCGGTGAGCTCAGTGCGCCGCCAGCACTGGACACGCGGATTCACCGCGGTTAAGCCGCGTTTACCCAATTCACCGCTCCAGTAAACTCTCTTCGTCGTCCTCGTCGTTCTCACCCACTCAGCTCCACTTTTCCCCGCCTCCAGCGCCCGTGCCGACTTGAATTCCGGCCGCCATTGCCGCCACCTCACCTCGCCGTGGAGTGTAGCCTTCCCATCCTCCTCCGCTTCCCCAAACCACCCAAATGGAAGGCGCTTGATCTCCTGAAGCCGTACCCACTCTCCTCGTGAACTCCGAAGCTCGGTGAGCTCTAGCGCCGGCCATCCTTCCGGTCGCCCGCCGCCGCCCATGGAGGAGGGTCTTGCCGCTTCTAATCCTCGACTTTTTCATGTCTAGGTGGTGCGGCTTGAGGTCCTGCGGGTGGGGAGCATCTCCGGCGGGACTGCCGGCGTACTCCGCGATCTCTGGCCGGTCAATCGCCGGCGGGCGCACTGGCAGTGGGGGGGTTAGCTCAGGGGTGTTAAACTAGAAGACGAGTTCTTCCCAGGGGGTTTGTGAAAGATTGCAGGGTTTAAGTGTTGAGGTGGAAAAGTTTCAGGGGGGTTTTCGTAAGATTCAGGGCTGTTTCGTAAAGAAAGGACTGGTTGTTTAGAATCTTTCTTTCCAGGGGCTTAACTGCAAACCTTGTTTAATCTTTTTCGTTTAATTAAACCGAGATAAATCACAGATCTTGTAAAATGCATAGTAAATCGTAGGAGTGTGAGAAAATGTGAAACCAATTTTGTTGTACTTGTTGCATCTTTGGCTACAGCAGAAAAATATAAAATCATGTTGTTTATATGCAGTTTTCTGTGTAGAAGTTTTTATTAGTTTATTAGCTTTCTGTCAAATAAATAGTTCTGCATGTCCAAAAATTTTGAGAAAATCACAGTAGCTCTAAAATGTGTTTTGTGAGCACAGTAAAATTTTGGGTTGCAGGATATCTGTGTAGTTTTAGTTAAGCTTTTTCTCCATGCTTAGCTTGTTTGTGCTGTTAAAATAGTTGTGTATATGTTTTTGAGCTCAATAAATCATAGTAAATCTGTGTTAGTGTGTAGATAGTGTTTCTGTGAAGTTTTGCATTTTTGTGCTTAATTTTGTTGCTGTTGTTGTTTTAGTAGATTTATAGCCTTTTGTCTTTTTCAAAATAAATAGTTTCTGTTAGATTTAAGTGTTGAAAATTTTCAATGGTAATCTTGAGTTAGAAGCTACTCAGAGAAGTTTTTGTGCTGCTAGATAAACTGTGTAGATTGTTTGTATAATTAGTTGCTAAATAACCCTTTATATGTGTGTTTAAATGGTTTTATATATATAGTTTTGTTAATAAAATGTTTTCCAAACTGTTTTGATGAACTCAGTAAAGATTGGATCTGTTGATATAATTCTTTCTTAGTGATAAGTTAATCTTGTTAAAGAGATATGCACTTACTCTATAAAATGTTAAAAATGGTGTTTGCAACATTTCATGTGATTTCATGTGCATATCTTGTTTTGTAATTAAGCTGTATAATTGAATTGCTGCATGTGGAATTTGTATCTTTTCTCGCTGATATTCCAACTCACACATGTGCATTTCATGTAGAGAACGTACTAGCGGACGGGGTATATAACTTGGTGCCTGAGTCAGAGGCAGAGCAGCCAGAGCCCGAGGTTTTTGCAGTTGAGGCAGAGCAAGACCCGAGCCAAGACTCGGAAGGGCCCAAGGCCAGCGAAGGCAAGCACCGGAGTGCATAACCTTTTTAACGCAGCCACAATTTAATTTATTTACTTTACAAAGTATTTACCTTATGCATTTAAGTTTTCATAGGAGTTGACTGAAAACCTAGTTGCATGATCCATAGGAAAACCCAGAGTTTTCTAGTATGTGTAGGTCGATAGAATTGCTAGGCTGGTTAAACGGTAGAAGTCGAGTAATTGCCTGTTACTCGCGAGATGATAAGTGGTTTCTTTCAGAGTTATGTTAAACTGTCATCTAGACTGGAAAAGAAAGTTAGGCCGGGCGGAGAGTGTTGGTAGAGAAAAGAATGGAATGTTGTAGCTCCGCCTGTGCCAGTTAAGGCCCGTTCGTTGTTAGCTCTGGGATCAAGATTGAATTGTACTACCTCACATGCTGGGAGTAAGAGGTAGTTGAAACTGGTAACTTATGTACTTTAGCTCGCACTGGTATGTTGAACTACGCCTGACTGCTTATTCATGTACCGGTTAGAGTAACTCATGGCTGACCCGTCGTTGGTATCGGTGGGGACTGGTACTTGAGGGTAGCAGGGTAGGTCAAGTATTTAGTGTTGGCTGAAGGAACGGCTGGCATGAGCAGCTCGACGGGGCTTGTTTGTGCCGTGTGGGTAGGTTAACCTTGCAAGGGATAAAAACCGAATCGATTCGCCGTACTCACGGTATTGAGCTCTTGATCACTGGGCAGCATCGCTAGATAAGAAAGAGAATATGATGATGATGGAATATATACATGCTGTATTGATTTAATCAAGTGATTGCTCTCTTGGAAAAGTTTTTATAAATGCTTATCTAGAATAAATAGCTCAACATTAATTTGGATGCTAAAACTTGAAAGCAAGGATCTACTGTTAGTTGCTTATTTTTGGCAAAACAACAACCCAGCCAAAAGCTTTGCATACTAGGAGTCTTTTTCTAAGGATATCCTAGAGTCGGGTAAGTCTTGCTGAGTTTTAGAACTCAACCTTGCTTGTGGATTAATTTTTACAGATGAGGAGGATGCTAGAATAGCCGAGCAGGTGGCAGAGACGTTTCCGTTTGGTATTCCTGATGGTTATCACCTTGAGTTTGTTCCGGCTCCTGCGGGTGTGGAGCCGAGGGAGTGATAATGCCAGCTGGGCTACTTGTGCATTATCCTGTCTCTTCGACGTAGACTCGTACCGTCTTAAAATTTCCGCTGTGCTTTTGAACTCTGTGTTGTAATAACTTTCATAATGACTTGTTTTGTAAATTAAATCCACGCGTACTGTGTTGTAAAATTTGTGACTCGTTATTCATCTGTGCTCATTGTGAAGTGAGACATGCCTCGTATTGGTTTCGATGATGTGATCAGTGGTGTAATCGGGAGTTACCCGACAGCAACTACACGGTTATGTCAGTTGAAGTGCGAGTGTGCTGTACTGCTTGCATTAGCTAAGGGACAATGCACTTGAGCTGACATAATTGGGGTGGTTCTGCCACAGCTGGTACCAGAGCCGAAAATACTTGGCGGATGATTTAACTTGTCTTAAAAATGTGTTTTCGGAAATAAAAGTTAATCTGGATTGCGAAAATACGTTGGTTACGTTAAGGAATTTTTTTAGAACGTAAGCCCTAGGGGATTATGGGTATGTGAATTAGGTGGCTATCTAATCTTTTGCAGCTAACTCCCAGCACATTAATTTCTGTCAAAACTTACTTTATTGCACAATCAACTTTTATTTATGCATCGACAGAGGGTGAGGATCTCCGGTCAATGGGGACACCTTGACACCTCGGTCGGTACGGTGAAATCCGAACGCCGTGCTCAAGCGGTGGCCTCCTTGAGCTGCAGCCAATATACCCATGCACTGTTGTGGATTATATTGGGTGTAAAGTTGCCTCTATGTGTTGTCCATACGACACGGGATGTATGGATGCCGTTACTATAGAGAACGGTAATGTATGGGGACGCTTTCATGAGTGCTGGCATGAAAGGTTCATTTATACACTGTGAATTTTCTGCAGGTACACTAACATGCGTTGCGTAAGTTAAGACGTGTACAATACGACTAGCTAATATAGTGAGAGCCGTATATGTATGCCACCGATGCTAACCACGTAAGACCAAGAATACTTGGCAATTATTTTTCTTTGTGAGGACGGTTAGGTCGAGCATGCATCATGAATTAAGAACAACTGAAAGTTATAAAAATTATTGGGGTATTTTAGAGTTCCACACAACACTCTATCTTGCATTGCACCTAAGGTTGATCTAGCAGTGTTCTGGACGTCTGCTGCTGGTCGAAATTTTCTCGGCTAGTAAATGATGTTTTCTGCAGGGAAGAGTTAAAGGAAAGTTGCTCAGAATTTGGTTAGCTTGCTGCTGTAAAAATTTCACATTTTTATCTTCAGTATAGCTCGAGTTATGTCTGTTTTAGTAAGCCCCTGTTTCCTGGAATTTTTCTGGAGGACAGCATTGAGTCTTTGAATTTTTACTCCTTCTTAACATCAGAATCAGATCTTCCATTTCATAAGAAAGTTGTAGAAAATTATCTAACAGAGTTTCTGGCAAAGTTTGAGCATTTTTGCATATACCAGTTGGGAGTTATGAATTTTTCTTTGCTTGCCAAGAATCTGTCCAATTCTAAATTCAGCAATATCTTTTCCAAATCAAGTGCTAAGCTTCATTTGCTTTTCATTTCAGACGAGTTTTCCCAAATAACAACCCCCACATCACCACAGACATCGATGGTCGTCTTTTCTCTAACGGTTTGTACCGAGAGGGTTTTCCTTCTCAACTGTGGGAGACCATGCAGACTTTGGGATACGTGGTAGCTCCCCAGTACGTTGGAGGATACATCACTGAAACCGGAATAAATCGTTGTGAGGTCTCGTTGGTGATTCCCAGTTTACAGCTAGGAGGAGGTGAAGAGATTCGTATCGTTGTTACTGGGGGAAATTATGAGGAGGCTTGTGATACTGCCGCATGGAGAGCTTTGCAGCAGCTGAGTTTTAAGCATCAGATAAAACTTTCGGAGCTCCAGCAGGTGTTTTCATGTCCTCTACCAATGAAGTGGGTGAGTCTAGCTCCAGCGTTAAAAAGGAGGACACTACTGATGTGCAGAATATGACCCGCTATATGGACAATGTTAACCGTCTATTGAAAGTATGGCTTTCAGTTATGGCGCAATGTTGAATGCTGCTAACTCACAGGCCCAGGAAAGAGCAGCGATGCAGGGACAAGTTGATCAGCACATGGCGGTAATTGGAAGCTTGGAAGAGCGTGTGTACGACTTAGAGGTGGAGAATGATAATCTTATGCAGGAGCAGGAGGGAGTCTGGGCTGAAGGGCCCCAGGCTAATCATCCACCAGGAGAGCTGCCTGACCAAGGTGATTCTGGTCTGGATGACTCACCAGGACCACCTGTGGAACCACCGTCATCTGATCAGGAGCAGGAAGAGCCAGTTGCCCCTGTTCTACAGCCCCAACTTCCTGGTCCGGCATATGGGTGGATTAGCGAGGAGGAAGATACAGAAGAAGAGCTTGATGAGATGAATGGAGAAGAAGAAGTAGGGGATGAAGAAGAAGAAACTGAAGAAGAAGAGGAAGAACCGGAAGAGCGTGTCTTTTACACTGATAATGAGGAATCCGATTGATTCATGTTTACCTTCGGAAAAGTTCCCGTTATCATGTGTTGTATCTTACTTTCCAGTTTGTAATAAGTTGCTTGGTGAAAGTACTCTGTAGTAAACTCTTTTTCTTGGGGTTGTAATAATTATGATGTATGGATGTAAGCGGAACCCCAATTTCTTTTTCTATGCAGCACTTTGTTTTCTCTGAAATTCTCGCAGCAGATTCGTATTGGAATTTTTACGCCTTGATAACCATTTTTCTAGGCAGACTGATAAATACCAAAGTTGTTGCAAATTTCATGAGGAAGCTGCTGGTAAAATTTCAAGTACATTGGATAAGTAGTTTGGGAGAAACAACCGAAACAAGTCGAATCTGCCTGCTGAAAAACAGATTTGGCAGAGAGGCAAAGGACGAATTTTTGACCCCTGTTAACGTGAGATTCAGTTCGGGAGTTGAATACGAAAGTTGTGGACTATCAAATTCTGTATCTACTGGAAAAATTTGAGCATTTTTGGTTTAGTAGTTTGCGAGATACGAATTTTGCGCTAAACCCGTACGATCTGTCCACAAGCTGAAAAGTGGAGGAGTGGTAGAATTGCGTTCAAAGAACGATTGGATCTAACTCCCGAGGACTAACGTTATATTGGATTTTTATGTCATGCACTATGCTATAATATTTTCATTTCTGAGTATTGATTTTATTCATCATCGCTCACTGAGAAATTATTGCAAAGTTGTATGACTAATCTGCGTTTGGTGGCTCATGCAGAATGCCTGACTCTCCGGAGCAAGTTGAGGGTGGAAATGAGGGAAATCTACCCGGACCTCCGGATCTTCGGGAATTTATGGCACATCAGATGGCCCAGCATACTGAGCTTCTGCGGGTGATTGTTCAGTTGCAGCAGAATCAACCCCGCCATGAGCCACAGCATGAGATGCCCCGTGAAGCCTCATATCCAGATTTCTTCGGCACGCAACCGCCACAATTTTTCAAGGCGAAGGAACCACTGGATGCTGATGTCTGGCTCAATATCATTGAGTCAAAATTTGCGTTATTGATATATCCATGTTCAGAAGCCAACAAAGCCAGATTTGCAGCTCAACAGCTTAGGGAGGATGCCCGCATGTGGTGGGATAATTATCGGGCTACACTTCCTGCAGATCATATTGTCACTTGGGCTGAGTTCAAGGCTGCTTTTCGCTCCCACCATATCCCTGACGGTCTCTTAGAGAGAAAACTTAATGAGTTCCTGGCACTCACTCAGGGTAATCAGGGCGTGGTACAGTATTCACAGGCATTTAATCATTTGTCACAGTATGCGGGACATCATGTGGATACGGATGCTAAAAAGCAAGACCGTTTTCGTCGTGGGCTTAATACTAAATTGAAGAAAAGTTTGGTTTTGATCAAGCCTGCTAGCTTTAATGAGTTAGTTAATATGGCCATCACTCAGGAAGATAGTAACTTGGCTCATCAGGCAGATAAAAAGAGGAAAGCCCCGGCTGCTTCATCTAGTGCGTCCGGACAGAGGTTCCGTGTGGAACCAAAGGCCCCACAAAAAGCTCCTCAAGCTGCTCAGCAAAAGAAAAGTCAGTATGGCTATTGGGCTATTCGTCCAAATCAGTCTCAGGGACAGTCTCAAGGACAAGGATTCCGTGCACCTTCTCCTCAACAGCAAGGGCGCACCCATAATTTTCCATGCTATAACTGT
The DNA here is from genome assembly GCA_015476505.1 of Urochloa ruziziensis. NCBI lineage: Eukaryota > Viridiplantae > Streptophyta > Magnoliopsida > Poales > Poaceae > Urochloa > Urochloa ruziziensis. The sequence goes on along the minus strand of CM027123.1, from coordinate 34,246,142 downwards.
GGGAAGCCGGGACATTTTGCGAAGGAATGCAGAGCACCACCCAAAGGTGGAAACAATAATAATGCACCAAGACAGCAGCCCAATAATCGTCAAGGCAAGAAGCAAATGGTGGTTAAGCAAGGTCGGGTGAATTTCACTACCATTGATGCTATTCCAGAGGGTACTCCAGTTATGGCGGGTACGTTTCAAGTTCGAAATAAACCTGTTGTTGTTTTATTTGATTCTGGAGCATCACATAGTTTCATCAGTATGGCATGCATTGAAAAATGTGGATTACAAGTGGCACAGTTAAATTGTAATTATATGATATCCAGTCCTGGTGGGAAGATATCTACCAACCGGGTGACTAAACCGATTCCTCTCCAGATTGGAAGTAAAGTGTTTGACACTGAGCTTATCTGTCTGGATAATCAGGGGATAGATATTATTTTGGGTATGAACTGGATGCAAAAGCACGGAGTGGTATTAGATTTGTCAGCCCGGGGTGTTGAAATAAATTCCCCTAGTCATGGTATTTCCACACTTTATTTGCCATCTACACCTTCTCCAGATAATTGCACGTTTGCTATGATCCAAGTTGAGTTAGAAGATATTCCCGTCGTCAATGAATTTCCAGATGTTTTTCCTGATGATCTTCCGGGGTTGCCACCCGATCGAGATATTGAATTTGTAATTGAGTTGCAGCCCGGTACCGCACCCATTGCCAAAAGGTCGTACCGTATGCCGCCCAATGAATTAGCAGAGCTAAAAATCCAGCTACAAGAACTTCTTGACAAGGGCTATATCAGGCCAAGTTCATCTCCCTGGGGTTGTCCTGCACTCTTTGTAAAAAAGAAAGATAACACTTTGAGATTGTGCGTGGACTACCGACCCCTTAATGCAGTTACCATCAAGAATAAATATCCTCTTCCACGTATCGATCTTCTTTTTGATCAATTAGCTGGAGCAAAAGTATTCTCAAAAATTGACCTTCGATCGGGTTATCATCAGATCAAGATTCGACCTTGTGATATTCCCAAGACAGCTTTTTCCACCCGATATGGCTTATATGAGTACTTAGTCATGTCTTTTGGACTCACCAATGCTCCTGCCTACTTTATGTATCTCATGAATTCAGTCTTTATGCCAGAGCTGGACAAGTTTGTCGTGGTATTTATTGATGACATCCTTATTTATTCCAAGAATGAGGAAGAGCATGCTGAACACCTCAGAATTGTTCTTCAGCGATTACGGGATCATAAACTCTATGCTAAGTTTAGTAAATGTGAGTTTTGGTTGAAGAGTGTAAAATTTTTGGGTCACACCGTATCCGGTGATGGTATTGCCGTTGACCCGGTAAATGTGCAGAAAGTTTTAGATTGGGAATCTCCGAAGTCTGTGCATCAAATCAGAAGTTTTCTTGGAATGGCGGGGTATTACCGTCGTTTTATCCCAGATTTTTCCAAGATTGCCAAACCCATCACTGAACTTCTGAAGAAAGGGGAGAAATTTAAATGGAGTGACAAATGTGATGAGGCATTTCATACTTTGAAAAGACTCCTGACATCTGCCCCAGTTCTTGCTCAACCTGACAATTCCAAGGCCTTTGATGTTTATTGTGATGCATCAGGCATAGGACTTGGTTGTGTTCTTATGCAGGATAATCGAGTTATTGCTTATGCTTCTCGAGCTCTTCGTCCTCATGAGAAGAATTATCCGACCCATGATCTTGAACTTGCTGCGGTGGTACATGCCTTAAAAATTTGGAGGCACCATCTCATGGGTACTCATTGCAATATCTACACAGATCACAAGAGTCTCAAGTATATTTTTACTCAAGCTGATCTCAATATGAGGCAAAGAAGATGGTTGGAATTGATAAAGGATTATGAAATCGAAGTTCATTATCATCCAGGCAAAGCAAATGTGGTTGCAGATGCACTCAGCCGCAGGGGTAATTGTCAATTCATAACTTTGAGACCCCAAAATGCAACTCTTGCGAAAGAGTTGGACAAATTGAATTTGGAAATTATTCCACAGGGTACCTTGAATCATCTTTTGATTCAACCTACTTTGCAAGATCAGATTGTCGCGGCTCAGTCTAAATCTAAAGGAGTACAGATCATTAAACAAAAGCTAGCTGAGAATGATGGAAAGTACAAATGTTTCTGTCAAGACAATGAAGGAGTTTTAAGGTTTAATAATCGGCTAGTAGTTCCTAAGGATCATGAGCTTAGGAAGAAAATTCTTGATGAGGCACATCTTTCTAAATTCTCTATTCATCCAGGGAGCAGCAAAATGTATCAAGATTTGAAAGAAAATTTTTGGTGGACTCGAATGAAAAGAGAGATTGCTCAATATGTAGCAGAGTGTGATACCTGCCAGAGGGTGAAAGCTAGTCATTTGAAAACTGGTGGAACTTTACAGCTATTGCCCATACCTTCATGGAAATGGGAGGATATAAGCATGGATTTTATTGTGGGTTTACCGTTGACTCCTCAGAAACATGACTCTATCTGGGTTATTGTTGATAGGCTCACCAAATCAGCCCATTTTATTCCTGTCAACAATGCTTATTCAGCAACTCAATATGCTGAAATCTATTTAGATCAAATTGTGCGTTTGCATGGAGTTCCAAAGACTATCATTTCAGATAGAGGTTCACCATTTATAGCTCGCTTTTGGAAACAATTGCATGAGCTGTTAGGCACTAAACTCATTCGAAGTTCAACTTATCATCCTCAGACCGATGGGCAAACTGAAAGAGTGAATCAAATCTTGGAAGATATGCTCAGAGCTTGTGTCATCCATTATGACAAGAGATGGGATAAAAGCTTATCTTTAGCTGAGTTTTCCTACAATAACAGCTACCAATCCAGTTTGAAAATGGCACCTTTTGAAGCTCTTTATGGTCGAAGATGTCGAACCCCGTTAAATTGGTCGGGAACTGGCGAGAGAAAAATCTTCGGTCCAGACTTGGTTAAGGAGGCCGAGGATAAAGTCAAAATTATTCAGCAAAATCTTAAGACCGCGCAATCGCGGCAAAAGAGCTACTCTGATAAAAGAAGAAGACCTTTAGTTTTCAAGGTTGGGGATCATGTTTATCTTCGCGTATCACCAACTAAAGGTGTTCAGAGATTTGGAGTCAAGGGAAAATTAGCTCCTCGTTTTATTGGACCTTTTGAAATCATTAGCCAATGTGGTCCAGTTGCTTATGAGATACAACTGCCATCCAAGCTTGCAGCTGTTCATAATGTCTTTCATGTATCTCAACTCAAGAAATGTCTTAGGGTTCCTATCGAAGGAATTGCTCATGAAGAAATTGAATTTGAACCCGATCTTTCGTATGAGGAACAACCTTTCAAGATTCTTGATATAAAGGAAAGAGTTACTAGACGTCGGTCTATAAAATTCTATAAAATTCAGTGGACACATCATTCTGAAGAGGAAGCAACATGGGAACAAGAATCTTATCTCAATTCTAAATATCCAGGATTTCTAGATTCCACATTAAGGTATTCTACACTCTCTTTTGACACCGGAATCTCGGGACGAGATTCTTTTAAGGGGGGAGGGCTGTGACACCCCGTGTCACTTGTAGGTTTAGCACAATGATTAAGACAAATAAATCACTCATCTCATCACTCATGACATGTTTAAGTGCATTTATTGTAATGTAATGCTTTTCATTTTATGAGAATATTATGCTTTAATTACATATTTAATATAAAAAAAAAATTAAATTGACAAGTGAGAGTTTTTACTTTGGTGACTAACATGTTTTTGAACTCAGTGGCATGTTAGTTTGAAGATTCAAAAGTCAAATTTCGAATTTGAGTTCATTTGGTTCAAAATTGGTTAAGTTATAGCCTTTTCATTTTAACCCTTTTAGGAGCCAATTTAAAATAAAAATTACTTAAACATGTTATTTTTGGTTAACATGAAAGTAACACTTTGAAGTATGTATTTTCATATAGGCATGTTGAATTTGATCAAAAACATCTTTTACTTGCTCAAATTGATGGTCAAAGTTGAGTCAAACCCCTGTTTTCAGCCATCCTAAAAATTTGGCTAAGTCTGGAAAAACAGCAGCAGCTGGACAACTTTAGGGCTCTATAACTTGTAATTTAAATCAACACCAAACCAAAACAAGTTCATGGCTTGAATACTGGTAGTTTAAACTTTTGAAAAATCATGAACAACTTCAGGTTTTCAGACTACAACTATTTTATTTTCGAGCTCAAAGTTAGCTAAATCAAATACAATTCTGAACACTTAGAAAAATTTATGAGTTCAAGTTTTGGCCGAAGTTTGATCGAATTTATCTCTCAAACCAAATCTTTTTGAACCTGGTGACTTTAACAAAAGTTGATCCCCGTGGTACCATCTACAACTTTTGTATTGGAGTTTTGGAAAGTTTCTATACAAAATCTCGAGTTTGAATCGAATCTTTGGAGTGAGTTTTGGCGGTTACTGTCGTTCTGAATCGAATCGATCGATTCAGACTTCAGAACAGGGCGAGCTCGCGCTCGAGCTCTGTGCTGGCGCCGTCGGTGCCACGCGCCGTGCTGCACTGCCCTTTGCCACGCGCCCTCGCCTCGCACTGCCAGTCGAGCTCCAAGTCATGCATTTCGCCTCGGTGTCGAGCTCGGCCGGCGACACCAAATTTGGCGGTGAGCGGTGAGCTCAGTGCGCCGCCAGCACTGGACACGCGGATTCACCGCGGTTAAGCCGCGTTTACCCAATTCACCGCTCCAGTAAACTCTCTTCGTCGTCCTCGTCGTTCTCACCCACTCAGCTCCACTTTTCCCCGCCTCCAGCGCCCGTGCCGACTTGAATTCCGGCCGCCATTGCCGCCACCTCACCTCGCCGTGGAGTGTAGCCTTCCCATCCTCCTCCGCTTCCCCAAACCACCCAAATGGAAGGCGCTTGATCTCCTGAAGCCGTACCCACTCTCCTCGTGAACTCCGAAGCTTCGGTGAGCTCTAGCGCCGGCCATCCTTCCGGTCGCCCGCCGCCGCCCATGGAGGAGGGTCTTGCCGCTTCTAATCCTCGACTTTTTCATGTCTAGGTGGTGCGGCTTGAGGTCCTGCGGGTGGGGAGCATCTCCGGCGGGACTGCCGGCGTACCTCCGGCGATCTCTGGCCGGTCAATCGCCGGCGGGAGCACTGTGCAGTGGGGGGGTTAGCTCAGGGGTGTTAAACTAGAAGACGAGTTCTTCCCAGGGGGTTTTGTGAAAGATTGCAGGGTTTAAGTGTTGAGGTGGAAAAGTTTCAGGGGGGTTTTCGTAAGATTCAGGGGCTGTTTCGTAAAGAAAGGACTGGTTGGTTTAGAATCTTTCTTTCCAGGGGCTTAACTGCAAACCTTGTTTAATCTTTTTCGTTTAAATTAAACCGAGATAAATCACAGATCTTGTAAAATGCATAGTAAATCGTAGGAGTGTGAGAAAATTGTGAAACCAATTTTGTTGTACTTGTTGCATCTTTGGCTACAGCAGAAAAATATAAAATCATGTTGTTTATATGCAGTTTTCTGTGTAGAAGTTTTTATTAGTTTATTAGCTTTCTGTCAAAATAAATAGTTCTGCATGTCCAAAAATTTTGAGAAAATCACAGTAGCTCTAAAATGTGTTTTTGTGAGCACAGTAAAATTTTGGGTTGCAGGATATCTGTGTAGTTTTAGTTAAGCTTTTTCTCCATGCTTAGCTTGTTTGTGCTGTTAAAAATAGTTGTGTATATGTTTTTGAGCTCAATAAATCATAGTAAATCTGTGTTAGTGTGTAGATAGTGTTTCTGTGAAGTTTTGCATTTTTGTGCTTAATTTTGTTGCTGTTTGTTGTTTTAGTAGATTTATAGCCTTTTTGTCTTTTTCAAAATAAATAGTTTCTGTTAGATTTAAGTGTTGAAAAATTTTCAATGGTAATCTTGAGTTAGAAGCTACTCAGAGAAGTTTTTGTGCTGCTAGATAAACTGTGTAGATTTGTTTGTATAATTAGTTGCTAAATAACCCTTTATATGTGTGTTTAAAGGTTTTATATATATAGTTTTGTTAATAAAATATTTTTCCAAACTGTTTTGATGAACTCAGTAAAGATTGGATCTGTTGATATAATTCTTTCTTAGTGATAAGTTAATCTTGTTTAAAGAGATATGCTCTTACTCTATAAAATGTTAAAAATGGTGTTTGCAACATTTCATGTGATTTCATGTGCATATCTTGTTTTGTAATTAAGCTGTATAATTGAATTGCTGCATGAGAAATTTTGTATCTTTTCTCGCTGATATTCCAAGCTCACACATGTGCATTTTCATGTAGAGAACGTACTAGCGGACGGGGTATATAACTTGGTGCCTGAGTCAGAGGCGGAGCAGCCAGAGCCCGAGGTTTTTGCAGTTGAGGCAGAGCAAGACCCGAGCCAAGACTCGGAAGGGCCCAAGGCCAGCGAAGGCAAGCACCGGAGTGCATAACCTTTTTAACGCAGCCACAATTTAATTTATTTACTTTACAAAGTATTTACCTTATGCATTTAAGTTTTCATAGGAGTTGACTGAAAACCTAGTTGCATGATCCATAGGAAAACCCAGAGTTTTCTAGTATGTGTCGGTCGATAGAATTGCTAGGCTGGTTAAACGGTAGAAGTCGAGTAATTGCCTGTTACTCGCGAGATGATAAGAGGTTTCTTTCAGAGTTATGTTAAACTGTCATCTAGACTGGAAAAGAAAGTTAGGCCGGGCGGAGAGTGTTGGTAGAGAAAAGAATGGAATGTTGTAGCTCCGCCTGTGCCAGTTAAGGCCCGTTCGTTGTTAGCTCTGGGATCAAGATTGAATTGTACTACCTCACATGCTGGGAGTAAGAGGTAGTTGAAACTGGTAACTTATGTACTTTAGCTCGCACTGGTATGTTGAACTACGCCTGACTGCTTATTCATGTACCGGTTAGAGTAACTCATGGCTGACCCGTCGTTGGTATCGGTGGGGACTGGTACTTGAGGGTAGCAGGGTAGGTCAAGTATTTAGTGTTGGCTGAAGGAACGGCTGGCATGAGCAGCTCGACGGGGCTTGTTTGTGCCGTGTGGGTAGGTTAACCTTGCAAGGGGAAAAAACCGAATCGATTCGCCGTACTCACGGTATTGAGCTCTTGATCACTGGGCAGCATCGCTAGATAAGAAAGAGAATATGATGATGATGGAATATATACATGCTGTATTGATTTAATCAAGTGATTGCTCTCTTGAAAAAGTTTTTATAAATGCTTATCTAGAATAAATAGCTCAACATTAATTTGGATGCTAAAACTTGAAAGCAAGGATCTACTGTTAGTTGCTTATTTTTGGCAAAACAACAACCCAGCCAAAAGCTTTGCATACTAGGAGTCTTTTTCTAAGGATATCCTAGAGTCGGGTAAGTCTTGCTGAGTTTTAGAACTCAACCTTGCTTGTGGATTAATTTTTACAGATGAGGAGGATGCTAGAATAGCCGAGCAGGTGGCAGAGACGTTTCCGTTTGGTATTCCTGATGGTTATCACCTTGAGTTTGTTCCGGCTCCTGCGGGTGTGGAGCCGAGGGAGTGATAATGCCAGCTGGGCTACTTGTGCATTATCCTGTCTCTTCGACGTAGACTCGTACCGTCTTAAAAATTTCCGCTGTGCTTTTGAACTCTGTGTTGTAATAACTTTCATAATGACTTGTTTTGTAAATTAAACCACGCGTACTGTGTTGTAAAATTTGTGACTCGTTATTCATCTGTGCTCATTGTGAAGTGAGACATGCCTCGTATTGGTTTCGATGATGTGATCAGTGGTGTAATCGGGAGTTACCCGACAGCAACTACACGGTTATGTCAGTTGAAGTGCGAGTGTGCTGTACTGCTTGCATTAGCTAAGGGACAATGCACTTGAGCTGACATAATTGGGGTGGTTCTGCCACACGTGGACTGCATGGAATCAAGGACCTGGATTTCTTGCTTCTTCGCATTAATAACCGCAAGGTACCAATGTGATTCTTCAATGTTGATTGGAAGAAATACCTGATGCAGGCAAGAAGGTCACTATATCTGACAAATATACACTGTAGTATACAAATATACGAATAATAAAATAGACACAAACAATTACCATGCCATGGGATATATAAGTTGTTATCCTGTCAATGATATCGTCCTCTTTAAAATTTGGCTTGTTTGTTTTCTTGATTTTGGCGTCATGATGCATCAGGCCAACGATTAAAGTGTTCTCTATGTAAACAGTTGATCCTTCTTGGCAGAGCAGATGATTTTCAGCTTTGATCAACTGTATGTATGCATTTATAACCTGAAATTGAAATAGTAATAAGAATTATGTATGACACGTTATATATAGTACAAAATACAAGCTTAGTACTTACGTCTCCATTCAGATATAAAGACGGTTTCAGGAGACACTTGAAGTGGAAGTAATCGACAAATGCGCCACCGACTCGAACAACAATGCGCTTGTCATGGCTACCAGAGAATGATTTTATGATGCCCTCATCATTTTCATCACACTCATAATCTGCAATGGATGGACAAAAATGTACGTGGCATTGAAAATAGCAAACTTGAAAACAGGGAAAGTAGAATAGGTACACGTACCCTATGGTTCAATTTTGATGCTTGGATCCTTCTTTGGCTTATTGTGATGAGAGTATCTCTGGTCTGCCATATCAGGATGGTTATTATGATCATCTTCCATTGCCTCTATAGAGTTTACGAGGTCGAGCAATGGGTTATCATCATCAGAATGCAGCAAATCATTGTCAGTAACGTTCTCATCGTCATCACTTAATGCATCGGAACCATCCACGTGGACTGAGTCCGTCTCCTGTTCGGGAAAAAACAATATTTGTAAAAGCACATAGTATTTCGATATGTAATAACGACAAAAGACTAACCAACAGAGTCAGTCTACCTCGATTTTGATGGTTTTAACTTCAGTTATCGCATCGAGATTTTTTCTGGCTTTTCATTGACTGGAATCATGTCAACGTCTACGTGGGTGTCATGTCCATTTGTAACTTCAGGCGGTGTATCCACCTGCACAATGATTAGACGGAAGAAATATGACACGAACCCACCACCCATAATATTGTTCTTATGCTTCATGCTATGAAGAAGGAGCATGACGATTTAGGCAAACGAACGAAAAAATATATGTCACTGCGCATGAAGATTTATGATATGGTAGTAGTAGTGCTAGTGTTCGTGTATGTTTCCATGAACAGAGCAGCTTGTTTTTGTACATGACAGTGATGTCATAGTCACGCGCGCCGATCTCTACGCGAAGACCACCCACATCGTGTGCGCGCTAACGGATCGAATACCCTACTATCTAGCAAAATGAATAAACAACATTATACCAGTATTTTCGTGGGAGTTGGTTCAGTGCTTGCGGCTACCGCCATGTCAACATCCACGCTATCCTCCTCTCCGCTGGAAACTGTTGGAATAAGAACCATCTCATCCTGCATTTACAAAAATGAAATTGTTGAACTAACAAAAATCTAAGAGTTTTGAATATTGCATCTTGAATCTATAGTCTATAATATAACAAAGTAAAAGAACTTCAACCTTCGTCGTGGCGGTCTCCATCTGGATATCTCCGACGTAGATGTGTTGCTTCGCGGGAGACAGGGGATCGAAGGAGAAATTCTGCAGGGGTGTGATGGGTTGCGAGAAAAGAGAGCTGCTGCTATTTGATGTGTGGAATGTATATATAGGCAGCCGCGCCAGCGATTGAGAAAAGGAAAGAAATAACCCAAACAAAATTTCGGAGAATAGGTTGAGCCTTTGATGGAATGCATGCTAGTGCATCGCCCAAATCTTTTCTTAAAAGTAAAGAAATAACCCAATGCAATCGATGCCAGCTTGCATTATGTGATTTTACCCCGGTATATGTTGCCATATATGCATGCAAGACCAGGGTCAAATTGTTTTAAAAGGAAAAAATAACCCAATGCAATGGAAGGCACGTTTATTCTATGATTTGAGACCCTGGTTTATTCCCATATATGATTCATGCAAGACCATGCTTCCATATCAGTAGTTTCCTTCTATGATTGCATGTAGCAGCCCTGATGCACGCCCATCACATTTGTTTCCTTCCATATCCCTTTCCTTCCTATAGTTTTTGATCCATTTGTTTACTTGCACACCCATCGACTGCCCCCTTTCCATCGTCTGCGCGCCCGCCTCTAACCACGCCGCCTCCTGCCCCATACCACTCTCCATCCTTGTATCATGTTGTCTTCGAAGCTTGCTAGATGGTGTGACATACCTGTGGATCCATGTGAGCACATCGTGCGCCGTCTTGACGTGATAGACGTCCTCAACTTCTCGTCGACCTGCAAGTCCTGGGAGGCAATTTGCAAGAACATCAAAGCTACAATTCTGAAGTCAGGCAAGCCAATGTTGATCACATCTCAACCAGATCAAGATGGCAGCAGAGTGGAGGTCTCCCTAACAGGCAAGTTTGGAATCCATGATGTCTCCTGTCTCCAGTCATTTTTATGTGATAAGCAAGGGTTGAATAGTAGGAGTTGGATAGGTGGCAAAGATGACTGGCTTGTTGTCACAAATAGTTTCCTCGATGTGGAGCTGCTGAACCCAATCACAGGCTGCTCTGTTCCTATGCCGTCCTTTAACAGCAATCATGCCGGCCTGAAAGTTCGGCAAATGCCGAGTCTAAGTGCTTTCATCCCTCCATTCTCACGTATTTTGCGTCGTGTTGTCCTTAGCCGAACGCCATCACACTTGGATGGCTATGAGGCCATTACTCTATTCTCTGATGGACTGTTGGCATACACAGCTCAGGAGGACAATGCCTGGAGGGTGTTGAAAAATCCAACTGATCATGATGATGATGAATTAAACTATAATCCAGAGGTCTTTCTTGATGCAGTTGTCCACCATGGATGGGTGCTAGCTATCGAGGACGACAGATCCATTATTGCTTGGGATGTGAGAGGTCAGAACTTGTTACCAGTGGATCTCCCGGCGCCAATTTTTCCTCCAAGTGAAGAGTCCGTGGAACGTGTGTTCTACCTTGCTATATCCCCTGCTGATCAGCTAGTTCTAGTATGCCTATATGGACATGGTAACTGGCCAAGCCCAAGCATGGCGAGGATGGTACATAATGAGCATGATCTGTTTGAGCACCTAAATGGCATGTCAATACATAAGTTTGATGATGCAAATCTGGAATGGAGAAGGATTCTCAGGCTTGGGCATGACACATCTTTGTTTGTTGGTCTCAACTACCACTTCTATGTCACATCTGCAGATCTGAAAGGTGACAATGTGTATATTTGCTGATATGGTGAACTTTGATGTGGTCATATGCAGCATGGATAATGAAGGTGGTGTATCAATCAAGAGGCAAGACTTTCCAACTGATGAGATGGTGCATTTGCTGGATGGTCACTCCATTCGAACACCAATGTGGTTCCGTCCTACTGCTCCATCGAGAGGGCATGATTAGTATGTCTTGGTAGTTAGGCTCGTATGATTTTTTTACTGCAAGCAAATGTATTAAAGAAACTATCTGCTATGCCCCAAGTGAAAATTAGATTTGGAATGGTTTATGCATTGGGAAATTGGAGGAAATATATTTTTGTTTTAAAAATAGTTATAGTTTGAAGGGGCCATGGATTGTGATGTCGTAGTGTGCTGTTCACGGTATAGTAGTAAGTGTTGGAGGTACGACCATGGGCCCACAGGGACACATGGATTCTCTCCAGACAGAGTCGTACCAGGCGTGAAGAACAAAAGTAGAGTACTGCAAGGACTCTTCTCGATATGGAAATTAGTCGTATGACTTGTAAACTACTCGGATTGCCTTAAAAAGCACTCTCCGAGTAGTAATTGGTTAGGATTCTACTCGAAACCAACCTTGTAACCCTGCCCGCCGTGAATATAAGGCAAGTAGTGATTTCAAATCTCTGAGTACTTATTTGAAAGTACTCTAGAGTCTACTCCACAGTATGAGTAGTGATCTTCAAGTACCAGTTATCAAGTGCTTTGAAGTATAACTCGCCAAATGAGTACAACTTGCCGGGGCTTCCTGAATACACTGCAAGAGTGGTTTGGATGACTTTTCGGGCGCCTCATGATCTATGGAATTCATCAATGTGTGGTCGCCTCAACCCGTTGCAAGTTATCAAGTCAAAGCTCGACTTTAGCTTGTGCCGCAGTACTGCCGCATCGCCAATATGCTTGTGATGAACTCAAGCTAGTCGGAATCAACTCTGACTAAGTCTGCTTCATCGACAAACGGCAACAAACAAGCTAAGTTACTTATTTCAATTATTTTTTATTTTATTCTAACAAGATTGGCCAAGCGCTGAGTACTTTGTTTGGATGACTACTTTCTAGGCCGCACAGTGTGCTATCACATCTTCACCAGCTTCCAGGCTCGGGGGCTGACACTAAAATTACAACTCGGTTTGCCATCAGGCTTACCTAGTTGTCTTTCTCCAGCATATTTGAGTCGCCAAGTACCAATGATGGGGCTTCGACTACATTGGCACCTGACTCCTGTTTCTGGGGAGATCGCGGCATGACAAGTCAACCACGACCTCCTCTGTTTCGCTACTCTATTGATGGTGGCTATTTTGACTACATACTACTTGATGCATCCCTGCTGGCTCCTATGCTCGGGGGCTGGGTACAAGAAAACCACTCGGATGAAGATCTCCAAGATGATTCGATGTGACTACTAATTCTGGGTGCAAATTACCACTCGGATGATGATCTCCAAGATGATTTGAAGAACCCTAAAGCTCGCTGGACCCTTGAATTGATCATTCTGAATCGTTTCAAGGCTCGGGGGCTGATAGGCGATATACATCGACTACTGATTTCATTTTTTCTGAAGACTGAAGACTTAAATCAAGACCCTCGCTACTTGATATCAAGTGCAATTTTTCCAAAATTGCACATTTCAAGAACAAGATGAAGATTCAAGATTCTGTGGACCCTCAACCTGATTCTTCGATTCAACTTAAGGCTCGGGGGCTACTCCATATGGAGTGCGATTCTTATCGCACACCATATAATATTTTGAAGACTACTGATTTAATCAGAATAAACGGGGCTTAAGCACCTCATGGCCTCGTGACAACCAAGACCTGTCCAAGACTGATCAAGAACTCGAGAAAGCACTCGATTGGCTTGGCAAGCACTCGGTTGATGATACTCGACGATGAAGCGCTTGGGGGCTTGTTGGAGGTACGACCATGGGCCCATAGGGACACATGGATTCTCTCCAGACAGAGTCGTACCAGGCATGAAGAACAAGAGTAGAGTACTGCAAGGACTCTTCTCGATATGGAAATTAGTCGTATGACTTGTAAACTACTCGGATTGCCTTGAAAAGAACTCTCCGAGTAGTAATTGGTTAGGATTCTACTCGAAACCAACCTTGTAACCCTGCCCGCCGTGAATTACAATGCAATACGAAAGCGTACGAGTTCTCAGTCACAAAAATTACAATGCAATACGAAAGTAAACTCGCAAAAAACGATAGTTCATTAAACCGATGACATTTTTCCAATGACCATAATAATATAAAATTATAGAGAATTATTTAGGGCATTTTTTCTGCTCTGTCTAATGCCTTGGACGAACGGACCTCTCGATTGCTTCTATGGACATCGGCTCCATGTCCTCCATGCGCTCGCCATTGATCAGATATTCATATATATCTTTGATGGGGCGCTTTCGCCAATCTACATCTGGTGGAGTTTTAAAATATTTGAGCTCATCGCATCTGTTTGCGACCGCCTTTTTAATTCCATCACGTAGGTTAGAAACCTTGTGCAATCCAAACCTAACATCTGCATAGTATAGCTTCGTAAAAAAATAATATAAAATTGCCCTTTCAAACTCAAATAACTAAAGCATATAATTGTAACCATACCTTCGAGCGTTGACGTGAAAGGGTGCGCATGACTTTCAATGAATGTAATTGAAGTATCTTTCGTAGTCTCCAGACATGCTACATTAACTTTGTTAGTACTATGAGAAGGGATTAAACTAATCAATTATAATTTTCTAACAATACAACATACATCTATCGCGGTTAACCAGCAATCTATTAGCCATTGCGATTTGATTTCCGACCTCAGCAGCCACGAGGTAATCACTGTGCCACTCTTCATTGCTGGCCAGAATTCGGAGAAATGCTATGTGACTGTACAACAATATGAACCATATTTAATTCGAAACAACTTTGCTTCAACACGTACAAATCAACAGAAGGAATGTTAAGCTACTAACCTGGCGTCCTGCATGCACAGCTCTCTTGTACCATATGGATGGAACGTGGTGGAATCCAATGCTCCAACAGAAGCCACCACGGCGATTATAGCAACCTCCGTTCCATGTTCTTGCTGCATTGCCTCGCCAAGCGAGAAGACTCGAGTAGACGACAGCATTTTACGCGATTGGGGGAGGGCAGGCAATGACTCTAGCTGGGAGGCGTTGGGGGAGGTGAACGGCGAGGGCAAGGGGCGTCCTCTATATATATAGGCGCCACCCCGTGTCAAAAGAAAGGAAAATTGAATAGCCCCCAGGCGTGATTCCGGTGTATTAAAAGGAAAACCACGAATTATACGGCATTGTGCCTTGAGTTTTGATTCGAAATCTCCGCAACTACCGCCTTGTGATAGAATTAAAGGAAACCATAATCACGGAAATCATCACCTCTGCCTTTTGGTAGCAAGCGAAAAAACAATCAAAATGTCCTACCATATATATATGGAATACACATTTATAGTATATATCTTCTATACGATAAAGGAAATCAATTCATAATCCCGGCAACCATTATCCTCGCCTTGTGATAGAAATTGGAAAACAATTAGAATCTCCATATATATTAGTCTCTATTTATAGTAGTATATACTATAGACTGTTACCAATAGACACAACACAACGCTAATACGGAAACCATGATTTCTGTTGCAATTTTGGCAAGAGTTTTTAACATCAAATCTTCATAATTATCGCACTCTGTAAAAACTCTCCATAATTTTGGCATGAGTTCAGCACAAGGAAGCGTGTTGGGCCGTGCGCTTTTTGGCGTGCTGACAGGTGGCGAGCCGGCGAATTGATACCGGATCACGCGGCGTTTCCAGCTCGGTTCGTGCTCAGATTGTACATCGGATCGTGTGCAATATCAACGTCGGATCGCGCGCAATATCAACATCGGATCGCGCGCAATATGAGTCAAATTGCTACATGTACTATCAAGCAAGAGTTAAACAACGTCAATTATTTAACCAAACACATCCCATCAAATTTAGGAGAACGAAATCCCTAATTATTTTGAAGCTAAATAGAAAATGCCACTCAACTCTCAACCATAAAAAACTAATTAAACAAGTTCCGCTCCGCAGCTACATATATTTTCATACTCGTCAATGACATGACGCGTGCGGGTTCCATTGAGCATGTAGTTGTATATCTCCTTCAGGGTACTCGGCTTGCAAAACATCCTTGAAGTTGGTTCCATTTTCTTGATATCGTTGGCCCGTGTGGCTACAGCCGATTTAATAGCATCATGTGCCCTAAAGTCGGTACGCAACTCAGATCTAATGGCTGCAAAAAGAGACAACATGTTCAGTGCATTTAGGACGTCCAAAGCATATAAAAATCAGGGCTTAAGGAGACTATGACACCTTCTAGAGTTGGAATCCATGGATAGGCTCCATTGTCAATCAAGGTGATCCTTGTGTTTTCGCCTTCTTCAAAGCATTCTGAAACGGCATTATTTTATGGGTTAGAAGTGTACATATCAAGACCTGTCTATTAGTTTGCATTTTCACCTCTGTCACGGTTGACACGGGCTTTGAAGATCATAACGAAGTCATTGCGTAGGTCGGCCTCCAGGAGTCTTGGGACATCCCTTTCCTCAGGATCAGTCAAGATGCGTAGGAATCCAATGCGACTGCAAACGAAACCAAGACTGTTGGTGCAATGCAAAACACAAATTATTAATAGACACCATGACAACTAATTATGCAACGGAATAAACAAACCTCACATCCTTCAGACAAATCTCCCTTGCTAGGTATGGGTCAATTGTGCTCGATGGTATAACCATCCCAACAGAAGCGACAACAGCAAACAGATCTACCTCATCCCCATGTCCCTTCACAAGGCCCTCCTCAAGAGTCATGAAATCGGCCTTTGAAACCATGTTGCTATACGTTTCCGAGGATGTGGTTGCTTCAAGCGTGAGAGACCTGAACGAAACAGCATGCACAAATATATAGCCCGAGCGCTGCACACCCACAAGGAATGATAAGATCGGCTGATTGTGTGCCAAATACATCTCCTATAAACGCCGTACTGAAAAGGATAGTAGACTGCCATCCAGATAGGTTTCCATATATTCTCACAGGTAATCAATTTGATTGACGTGAATTGGCGTTGATTCCTTTTCCTATAAAAAAAATTGGTTTCTCACGCTAATGGAAGAATGATCAGCAGTGGGCACTCCAACATTAGAAATATAGAATGGATTGACGTGGATTTATTTCCTATAAACAAAAGTTTGGTTTGTCACGCTAATGGAAGGATGATCAGTAGCGGTGCCACGCAATCAAACTATATCTATATTTAGTTAGGCAAACAGTGCCAAGGATTGAATAGTTGTTGATTAGACAAAAAAAAACATTCTGAATACATGACACGAATAGTTGTATATACAGGAATAACTTGTCAAACAAAAGTTGTATATACACGAATATTTGTCAATACTCCAGGACATCCTTATAGACGATATTCTTCGTCATTTTTGCTGTGGGGTTGACTTCCTCACTGTGTTTGACAAGAACCCATGTAGTCTCCCGAGAAACACCTCTTGACAATGCAACATACAACTGCCCATGTGCAAAAACGGGTTCAGGAAGGTAGATCCCTAAGTTAGGTATTGTCTGACCCTGGGCCTTGTTTATGGTCATTGCAAAACTCAAGCGGATAGGAAATTGTTTCCTCTTGAACTTGAATGGTAGGATTAAGTCTTCGGAAGGCGATAAGGGAATCCGTGGTAGAAATACTCTCTTCCCAGCATGCTGCCCATTAACTATCTCAGCATCTATAGCATTATTCTGAAAACCCCTAACGATCAGTCGAGTGCCATTACAGAGGCCATTGTGAGGATCAAGATTACGGAGTAAGATGACTGGACAGTTTTTCTTTATCGTGAGCTCGTGTGGAGGCAACCCATTAGGCGTAATAGAATTGAGAAAATCTAGAGGATAATTATTCCTTGGGTCATCCTCTACCGTGTCAAAGCTGTAGTACACCTTTTTTTCACCAGGAAACCTCTCGATCATTAGTGCATTAACGGCATCGACATGATCATTCCTTGTAGAAAGGATTGCGCGCTCGCGCATGTAGTTTGCAGATGTACAATTTAAATGAAGGTTGGGGAATACGCGATCAATGAGCATGTCAATAGACACGTCTTCACCAGGTGCTCCAATCAAAATACCATC
Organism: Urochloa ruziziensis; assembly: GCA_015476505.1. Classification (NCBI taxonomy): domain Eukaryota; kingdom Viridiplantae; phylum Streptophyta; class Magnoliopsida; order Poales; family Poaceae; genus Urochloa; species Urochloa ruziziensis. Next base: position 34,228,644 of record CM027123.1, on the reverse strand, counting down.
TGGCAATTGCACATAGTCATCCATAAAGGTTTCCTCCGTACCGTTCCCAATCCTTAACAGATAATCTGCAAACCACTTGTCAGATTGGGCTCTCATGTTCCGTGTCAAACGGATTCGCCGTACACTTTCCCATAAGTGTGACCTAAGTAAAGTAGCATCAGTGATTTGAGCCCTTGTACCACGAGCAACCACAGGAAGGACTTGTCGGAAGTCACCTCCAAACAGCATTACCTTACCACCGAATGGCATTTTACAATCCATTATATCCTGCAATGTTCTGTCGAGAGCCTCAACTGCTTGCCTCTTAGTCATAGCCACTTCATCCCAAATTATGAGAGATGCTCTCCTAAGCAGCTCAGCTGTGCCACTTTGCTTAGAAAAACTACACATGGTGTTTTCACCAAGCTTGATTGGAATCTTGAACCTGGAGTGTGCTGTGCGGCCGCCATGCATAATGGATGCAGCTATACCAGATGTTGCTGTTGCAACAGCGATATGACCCAGGAACGCACTTTAGCCAGTAATGCCTTATATAGATAGGTTTTGCCAGTGCCTCCTGGACCGTCAACAAAGAAAATCCGGCCTTTACCCTTCAAAGCATGATCAAGTATCTCATCATAACCAGCCCTCTGCTCTGCATTAAGAGTATCTACAATGTTCAATTCTTCGTCGTCAAACCCAAGATTCTGTTCCTCAGTAAGCTCTCTATAATGGTCTCTGCGACGTTCTTCCTCTACATCCATCAATGAAAAGTGAAAATATAAGTATCACATAGCAATTAAATGTTTCCTATCTGATTGCAGTATATGATCCACATAATTAAATAGCTAACCTGTCTCATGTAGTTCTGGAAGTCCATAGTGCCTGATATCTTTCCCCATAGATCTCATCATGCGTGAGATATCACGAAGCACCACTTGCTCGAGGGTTGCAACGTTATTGGTGTTGCGCCGATAATCCTCTGCCAATGCATCAAAATGCTTGTCCCACAATTTACGTATGTTGGCACACTCGCAGAAAACTATAATAGTGGCAAACAGCCTACGAAGAGCATATGGCAACCTGAACATCGTAGACTCTGTTAGACAAAGATCTAGCGCCTTGTCTGACTCTACAAAGCCCATGGCCGTGGCAGCTCCTCTGAAATCATCATACATAACACCATGCCAAGTTCGTAGATCCTCAAACGACGTCGGACCTCTCACATGGCACAACAAAACCCTGAGATAGAACCTGTCACCTTCATTGGGATATGCATACACCAGACGTCCGATCTGAAGTCTCTTCTTGTTGTCTCTAGGTTTCCATATTTTCTTTGACTTGTTCCACGTGAAGTGTTCCGGAAACTCATGGTACAAGTAATTGCGAGCATCGGGATTTGATGCATTGACCTTGAAAAACTCAGTTAACATGGACTTTTGTGATTTTGCCCTTCTCACAACATCAATCAGATTGTCTGTAGGCTTGTACGCAACCATGTGCCAACCGGGAAGGTGCACCTGCATCTGCAAGACAGGCGGCCACATGGAGTACAATCTGAAAGCATACAACCTGTAGACTGCTTCTATAGCAGTTATCATCCTTGCATCACGGTACTGCTTGATCTCGTTGATAACCAGCCTTTCATTTCCCTTTGCATCCAGAGCATACGACGCACAATCATGCCCTTTATATATGTATTTGTACAGGTATTTAACAGACTTGATGCTACTACAAGCCTCTACATTGATATGATAGTTGTATCTCATTAAGAGAATTGGATTGTATGGCACAACCCACCTGTTATCCAAGTTTGCCCTCCGTATATTGACTTTCAGACCATCATCCCTTCTTCTGTAGATTGGATATGAATCCTTCCCTTGTTGTGTCGTCTCACTAAATTGCCGAGGAAAACGAAACCGACACTGACCATCAATCATGCATGGACATTTCGGGTTGAGTGTACCAGCAGGGACCATGGATCATATGCTTGCAAACAAGACGATACAACTTTGGATATTTTTCCGGGTCTGGTATTTCAGCTGATATGTATTTATCATAGTCATCAGGGCTATTCAACTTACTGTTTGAGTCCATAACTAACAGGAAATGCTCATGTGGCAGACCCCTCTTCTGGAACTCAGTCACATGTGCCCACGCGGCCACTTTTCCCAGGTGACCCTTCTTTATCAAGAAATCATGGAGGTCCAGGAGCTTAGCATGAGACACCCTTGCAACAACATCTGGACGGTCTTGTGGCGTCTGGCCAGGTAACAACTCTGCAACAATCTCATCCCAGTATGGATTGCAAGTCATCGTAACAAAATAGTCAGGCTTCCCATAACGTGTGACAAGAGTCATTGCATCCATGAATCTACGCTGTACATCACGATCACTTCCAGGAAAATCCTTGCTGAGCACAATCCGAAGCCCAGCCTTGGAAGCACCAGCCTCTCCAGTGGCAAGAGTGTCAAGAAGTCCCTGCGTATGTCACAAAAAAGTTGTTTGCATTAAACTATATGATTCGTTGTTATGTAACGTGGATTAAAAACCACATTAAACCATATGTTACCTGGTATAGGTCAGCACGAATCACTGCCTGATGTGCTGGCTTTGAATACCAATCAAGACGCATAGACTCGACCTTAACGTGTGACAAGAGTCATTGCATCCATGAATCTACGCTGTACATCACGATCACTTCCAGGAAAATCCTTGCTGAGCACAATCCGAAGCCCAGCCTTGGAAGCACCAGCCTCTCCAGTGGCAAGAGTGTCAAGAAGTCCCTGCGTATGTCACAAAAAAGTTGTTTGCATTAAACTATATGATTCGTTGTTATGTAACGTGGATTAAAAACCACATTAACCATATGTTACCTGGTATAGGTCAGCACGAATCACTGCCTGATGTGCTGGCTTTGAATACCAATCAAGACGCATAGACTCGACCTTAACATACCAGTCAACCAATATTTGTTGGAAAAGTCGGCCAGCATGAAAGAACACATTAAACTCCCCTGGTCGTATTTGTAGCTTGAAGCACTTATACTCCATGAAAGAACACATTAAACTCCCCTGGTCGTATTTGTAGCTTGAAGCACTTATACTCCCTAGCGCTAACCCATAAGCGCTTTGATCCCTTTTCTACAAAAGTATAAACAGGTAGCAAGAACATTTAAATTACACGGTATTATTAAGGCATAATGATATATTTTGGTTGTATAAACTCAAACCTATGCCATCAATATCGCCATATGTGCTAGTTTCTCCCTTTGCATCATCTTCATTCTCATGATCGCCATACATGCTAGCTTCTCCCTCTGCATCATCGTGCTCGTCATCATTATACTTGCGTTTCCCTGCAGTGACATAGTCCCAAATAATAACACGTTGAATCTACATGCGCACCTGCGTTTGTCTAGTGTATATGATATGATAAACTGAGCATACCTCGCGCCTTACGCGTGTTGTTATGCTTGACACCAGTGAGTTCAGCGCCAACGGTCCCATCGTTCGCCAACGTAACACCGGCTAAGTCACAAGGAAACAACATAACGAAACTTTAGTCTAAAAATAAAACATATCTATACAAACAGCAAAGTAAATTTTGTTGTACCTTTTTTTTAGATTTTGTGTATTTTCTCTTGTACTTCTTTGGTGGTGGATCTTGAAACCTGATCTTCTTATCCTCCCAACCAGTCTCACCGTGTGGAAAGAACAATGGATATGCCAAAGGATCATAACAACCATGGTAAGCCCGTATATAGTGTGGATCATTGGATTTCCCATATATTACTATGCTGCGTTTGAACCTCTGTTCTGACTCACTGCCGTCAACCCATATAGCTGCTACCTGATCCATTGCAGGTGCGTTGTATCTTCTCTGATCCACATCTATACTTGTATTGAGCTCAATGGTATACTCCTGAATGTTTTCAATGCTTCCAAGGCTCACGAACAATACAACATACGGGTTATCCTGTAGAATCTTCCGGATCAGGCGAATGAGTGACTCATCAAGATTAGGAGACCTCTTCAGCCTATGGGCAATACTTTCATCCGTGTCGTATATGTACAACTGCAAATGTCGTGGACCTTTATCACCAGCCACAAGGGGGTCCAACTTGTGATAAATTTGTCCATGTGCCTTAAATGTATATACCCCAGTGCCCCGTGCAGTTGCAAGACGGCGATCAATAGAAACCCCGAAGCTGGTGAATGAAAAGTGAGAGTTAAAGTATCGGATGTGCTTTCGGAAATACCGTGCATCTTGGTCAGTTTGACTTGTAAACAACCGTCGTAGCTCTGGCGGCACTTCAGGAATATATATGTTAATCGTCCCCTTCTTGCAACAGAAAGAACACCCTTCGCCTGGGAACCTCTTTGCATGACAAAACTCACATGATTTTGCTTTCTTCAACACATGATGCTTCTTAGGTAAACTGTTGTAAACTTTACCAAACGGGTCATTCACCCTTCTTGGCACATTAGGATCTCTAATGTATTTGTATATAAAATCTGCAAAAGACATTTACCTAATGAGAAATAATGATGAATTAATAATGATGCAATAAAGATTTATAGCATAGCTACACTGCACATACCATTTTGGTGAAAGACTCTCGCTTCTTCATCATCGAACATGTCGTCCATTTGCTCATCTGGATCCATGGCATCTAAATCATTCTCTGCAAAACAATGACGCACTATCCGGTCAATATATGTTAGACCTCGCTAATCAATAAGATTGTGGGGTATGCAATTATCACATACCTTCTACGCCGTGGAAAGGATCCTCAGGTTCCCAAATACCAGTTTTGTCTCGTGCCCGACCATCTTTATCTACGGCCGGCTGCCTCAGTAGTAAGTTTCTCATCACCCCCTATAGATTCTCATGCTAGTTACGCTCAAAATGCACAACATAGGAACATATGGAGATGAATAAAGGATGTGAAGATGCAAACCTGCACTACGATCGTGTTCCTGATCCTGGATAACTTCCGAGCCACCTGTATCTGACATTACATAACAATTAAACGTTGAGACATCTCACAGCAAAGCAATATTGAGCAGATTGACATATGTTACAGGAGCACCTCGTTACCTGGTGTGTCAGATGAATTAATACCACAAACATTTTTATTTTTATTTCGCCGTGCAGCCCGTTGTCTTCCCAACCTAGCGGATTTCCTTTCATCTAACATAATGTTATATCTTTTCTGTTGCTTTTTTCTGTTCTTTTCCTTACGCCGATCATGAGGAGTTAGGTTATCACTTGTTTGTATTAAAAGAGGAGATAGGTTGTCAATATCACCTATGGAACAAATTGAACAACATGTTGTTATTTGTCAGCAATGTAATGAAAAATGAAAGAGGGTAACAGTAGCAATCAGGGGTAATTACCTGCCGCTGCTACTGGACATTCCAGTGAGAATGTGTCAACACAATCACCAGCTGTTACTTGACAGTCCAATGGGAATGTATCACCACAATCACGTTTGGCAAAATTAAAACTCCGCATTGTACATGCATCATTCCAGTGCAGCCAATCCCCATTATCGTCATCGTCTTCCAGAATAGGTGTTATCAACGTACTCCTATCAATGCTTTTGAATGGGGTAATATCATCAAGCAGTTCTACAAACACAACGTGTCAGTCATAATACATTTCCTAACATCACAGCTACTAATTTTCACAACTACATGAGGTTGACTGTCCACAATCAAGAGTTGCTTCCAGGAGTCCACATTCTACTGATCCAATATCATTACCTAGACCCGTCGGACGATCTGGAAAACCATTTGTAAGACGAGGCGAGTAGTAACTCAAATCTCAGAGTACTCATTTGAAAGTACTACAGAGTGTACTCCACAAGGCGAGTAGTAACTTCAAATCTCTGAGTACTTATTTGAAAGTACTACAGAGTCTACTCCATAAGGCGAGTAGTGATTTCAAATCTCTGAGTACTTATTTGAAAGACTACTGATTTAATCAGAATAAACGGGGCTTAAGCACCTCATGGCCTCGTGACAACCAAGACCTGTCCAAGACTGATCAAGAACTCGAAAAAGCACTCGATTGGCTTGGCAAGCACTCGGTTGATGATACTCGACGATGAAGCGCTTGGAGGCTTGTTGGAGGTACGACCATGGGCCCACAGGGACACATGGATTCTCTCCAGACAGAGTCGTACCAGGCGTGAAGAACAAGAGTAGAGTACTGCAAGGACTCTTCTCGATATGGAAATTAGTCGTATGACTTGTAAACTACTCGGATTGCCTTGAAAAGAACTCTCCGAGTAGTAATTGGTTAGGATTTTACTCGAAACCAACCTTGTAACCCTGCCCGCCGTGAATATAAGAGTTGCTTCCAGGAGTCCACAGTCTACTGATCCAATATCATTACCTAGACCCGTCGGACGATCTGGAAAACCATTTGTAAGACAAATAGGCATGCTATATCCTACCCATTCGCAGTAGAACAGTTCTGGTTTAGCGATGAATAGGCAACAACATGGGGGCAACAATTTACCTGATACACATGCTTCATCCACCTGAAATGAACGTACTGGATTTTTCATTTTCGCCTAGACACAACCAGGAGCTGATTGCATCGAACACGTTGACTGCGATGCGCCTGTTGGTATGGACGTCGTGACTCCTAAAACGAATGTCAATTTGTCACGGCCATCTAAAGTAGATATAAAACAAATCATTTAGCATGTCAATACGTAATCAATGAACCACCAAATTATCAAACCTGACAGAGCCACGTTTGACGCCGCCTCCTCCGCAGCCTTCTTGCGGCGGCGATCTTCACGTCGCTTTGCATTTCTTGCTTCCCTCACTTCATCCGAAACGCTGTTGTACAATTGCCTTCACTTTGTATTCCTTGCAGCCTTCGATTCATCTGACACACCAGTTTGTCCACCTTAGATCGGATGAACCATCTTGACAAAAGCATGAAACAAAAAAAGAAACTGGTCAATAGCTCACCTTCACAAACCTCAATGGATTGCCTCTTATTTCTTGTGGTTGCATGGCCGGATACAGTGTTAGTCACATCTCCCAAAGGGGGGCGTCCGCTCATAGTGCTTAGTTACTGAGGAAAACCTGGTGGCGAAACAATTCATCACCTAGCAAGCTATCATATCTGTTAATGCGCTGAGAATAGAATCATGCATTATGCAGGAAAGTAGAGATAGATGAAGTGTGGAATAAACTAAAGTGTAGTAAATTAAAAATGAGAATGTTGTGTGTCATGCATAAGGATCTGCATTTGATTTTGACTTATGGCATGGGGGTACATGCATGCATGCTGTCCAACAACTGATTATATTCGATCAGAAACCAAATTAAGTTACACAACCAGACACATGTTTACCTCAAGATCCTGCCGCTTGCAACAACAGAAGATGAAATGGGCGATTCATCCAAATGGCCACAGGAATGGAGACCTCCACGGCACAGCTGCCATGAAAAATTGAAAAGAGGAAATGTTGTGGGTAGAAAACACATATATGGAGCCAGCGAATTTTCAAAGGAAGGTGGAGGAAAGGAAATGGCGTGTTCTGTTGGAAGGAAGGAGACACCCGCGTTCATGGCAATCAGGAAAGAAATCGTTCAGTGGTTTTTATTGGAAAGGTGTAATTTCATGCAAAGAAAGAAATCGTGAATTGCTTTTATTGGAAACTTTGCTGGCCGTGTAAGGAAAGGAAGGTCTCGATAGGAAAGGAGTAATTACCAATTCCCATGGCCGTGTAAAAGGAAACTTTGCTGGCCAAAAACATGCAAGGAAAGCTGGCTGCGGTGGGTATGAGAAATAGGATTGGTGAAAAAAAAATTGTATGGGAGGTCGCCGCCCCCCACATCTTCGCCAGCTTCCAGGCTCGGGGGCTGACGCTAAAATTACAACTCGGTTTGCCATCAGGCTTACCTAGTTGTCTTTCTCCAGCATATTTGAGTCGCCAAGTACCAATGATGGGGCTTCGACTACATTGGCACCTGACTCCTGTTTCTGGGGAGATCGCGGCATGACAAGTCAACCACGACCTCCTCTGTTTCGCTACTCTATTGATGGTGGCTATTTTGACTACATACTACTCGATGCATCCCCGCTGGCTCCTATGCTCGGGGGCTGGGTACAAGAAAACCACTCGGATGAAGATCTCCAAGATGATTCGATGTGACTACTAATTCTGGGTGCAAATTACCACTCGGATGATGATCTCCAAGATGATTTGAAGAACCCTAAAGCTCGCTGGACCCTTGAATTGATCATTCTGAATCATTTCAAGGCTCGGGGGCTGATAGGCGATATACATCGACTGCTGATTTCATTTTTTCTGAAGACTGATGACTTAAATCAAGACCCTCGGCTTGATTCTTTGATTCAACCCAAGGCTCGGGGGCTACTTGATATCAAGTGCAATTTTTCCAAAATTGCACATTTCAAGAACAAGATGAAGATTCAAGATTCTGTGGACCCTCAACCTGATTCTTCGACTCAACTTAAGGCTCGGGGGCTACTCCATATGGAGTGCGATTCTTATCGCACACCATATAATATTTTGAAGACTACTGATTTAATCAGAATAAACGGGGCTTAAGCACCTCATGGCCTCGTGACAACCAAGACCTGTCAAGACTGATCAAGAACTCGAAAAAGCACTCGATTGGCTTGGCAAGCACTCGGTTGATGATACTCGATGATGAAGCACTTGGGGGCTTGTTGGAGGTACGACCATGGGCCCACAGGGACACATGGATTCTCTCCAGACAGAGTCGTACCAGGCGTGAAGAACAAGAGTAGAGTACTGCAAGGACTCTTCTCGATATGGAAATTAGTCGTATGACTTGTAAACTACTCGGATTGCCTTGAAAAGCACTCTCCGAGTAGTAATTGGTTAGGATTCTACTCGAAACCTACCTTGTAACCCTGCCCGCCGTGAATATAAGGCTGGGCAGGGACCCTCTCAAGAGGAACCGAAGTCGTGAATGTTTTTTGTGGAAAGGTGTAATTTCATGCAAGGAGCTAATTCAAAGGAAACTTTGCTGGCCTTGTAAAAGGAAACTTTGCTGGCCGTGTATTTCATGCAAGGAGTACGTTGATAGGAAACTTTGCTGGCCGTGTATTTCATGCAAGGAGTACGTTGATAGGAAACTTTGCTGGCCGTGTAAAAGGAAATGTAGCTGGCCGTGTAAAATTGCACATTTCAAGAACAAGATGAAGATTCAAGATTCTGTGGACCCTCAACCTGATTCTTCGTTTCAACTTAAGGCTCAGGGGCTACTCCATATGGAGTGCGATTCTTATCGCACACCATATAATATTTTGAAGACTACTGATTTAATCAGAATAAACGGGGCTTAAGCACCTCATGGCCTCGTGGCAACCAAGACATGTCCAAGACTGATCAAGAACTCGAAAAAGCACTCGATTGGCTTGGCAAGCACTCGGTTGATGATACTCGACGATGAAGCGCTTGGAGGCTTGTTGGAGGTACGACCATGGGCCCACAGGGACACATGGATTCTCTCCAGACAGAGTCGTACCAGGCGTGAAGAACAAGAGTAGAGTACTGCAAGGACTCTTCTCGATATGAAATTAGTCGTATGACTTGTAAACTACTCGGATTGCCTTGAAAAGCACTCGGATTGTCTTTAGATCGCATATTAAAATTATTCAATAGCATCTCATATTAAAAATTATATATTCATACATCGAAAGCTTGGGCCTCCGGCGGAAACAGAAGGAAATTTTTGTATAATTAAATCTTAAACAATCAACAACATATATAAAAGAAAATATTCACAATACATGTATCCATGAGCAACTCGGCACCGCAGCCAGCTTTTTGATGACGGGGAGGCCGAGAAGGTTGCTCTCCTCGTCGCCGGTGTCGTGGAGCAACGACGCCATGCACTCGACGGCACCGGACACCGTCACAACGCGGAGCACGTTCCGCTTCTACCTGGCGAGCTTGGACACGACGAGCGTCGTGGCCACCCTTGCGCCGCGCTCGACACCGACGCCCTTGCAAAGAAATATGAACTCTGAATAGATGATGAGAATGATGGGAGAGATTGTGTGCTTTGAGAATAAGGAGGGGCGCCTTATATAGGGGGCAGGAGGGCTAAGGATATGAACCTGGACGCCCACGACTATGGTAAGTAATCGATTCCCTGATTGACTCCCACAACTATGGTAAGTAATCAAGTATTAAAAGGAAGGATACAACGAATAGAAAGGAAAGGAAAGCGGCGGCTTGATTGCATTACCATATAAAGAACGCGATCAAAAGGAAAAGAAGGCAGACGAATTTAAAGGAAAGAAAAGCGGCGCCTTGACTGCATTACCATACAAAGAACGCGATCAAAAGGAAAGGAAGGCAGTGGGTATACAAAAATGCCAAGGTGAGAAAGAATAGGGGGGCGGGATGGCGTCGAGGCGCAAAAGAACGGGGGGTGACGACCAAACGCGTCTACCCCTCCCCCCTAGTCGTCCGGGGCCACCATTTGGCTCTGAATTGTGGGTCCTCTGTGAGGTATAGGAGGGTAATCTTTTGGGTGAGAAACCGTTTCAATTATGACAATCTTTATAGTATAGATGTGCCTGAGCAACTTCATTAAGAGGAAAGGGTTTAGAAACACCACACCACCACACCGAGGCAAACTTGTGTGGTTGATCAACTGATCACAGTGAAACGCCACTTAAAAGTTTCAGTAGAGTAAAAAAGTTTGCATAGGATCATCCTTAAATACATTTTAATTAAATTAAAAACTCTGACAGAATAGAAACAGAGATATTTTCATGATGTTAACAAACCTGGCTAGTAGTTGTACCAATAGCTAGCAAAACTATTGCCATCCATTGTAGATTTGACAACTTCCTTTTAAGGACAAACCTAGTGGATTAACGGAGTGAAAAGCAAGAGCAATAGTCAATTAAGTGGGCAAAGGATAAAGCACCAATAACACATAATACATTTTGATGCATGTATGTTAGAGTAAATTTGGTAGTATAGATAGAAATATCATAGACTGCCATATGTATCCCGGGGGGTTGCCTTACCCCCAAGTCTTGTACTCTCATATATACCGGCCGAGGTACTTCAATGCAATACATCCACAACATTATACGCATCTCTCTACTCTCCTACATGGTATCACGAGATTAGGGTTTGAGCTCCTAGGCTACATCTTCCGGCGCCGCCGGCATCCTGCCTTCTTCCTCTGTGTCGCCGGTCGTCCCCAATGGCGCGCCTCCAGCCCACCTCCTCGACGACCTACTGCGCCCCCGGGGAGGTCGCCCATGACCTCTGCCGGGGGCAGCGCCCTCCTCCACGGCGGATCGATCTGAATCCGCCGCCGTCCAGCGTCAGCAGCAGCAAGATCGGAAGTACCTCGCCATCCGCCGTGGAAGCCGTCGACGACGACCCCAACCCACGCTGCCATGGTGACAGCAGCGGTCTCCACGTGGTGCTTGCGTCCTTCCCCGTGCTGCCGTGGTGGCAGCAGGGGCTCTCTGCAGCACCTTCACACCCCGTCTCCGATGGCTTGCATGGCGGCGCCTCCGTCCACCCCGTCCCCTCCAACCGGCGGGGAGCCACCTACCCGGGCAGGCTTCGCCGTCTCCTGGCAGGGAGAAGCTCACCCCAGCGGGATCCGCCCCTGCTCTAGCAGGGAGCCGACCACCGCGGCGGATTTGCTCCTCCACTGGCGGATGGCTCCACCGCCGGTCTCCACCCCCGCGGGATCCGCAGCTCCGGGCGGGAGCCGCCTGGCCCCTTGGAGTCCCCCCTGCCGCGGCACCTCTGGCGCCCCTGCAGGATCCGCGTGCCGCTCCACCCCAACACCGTCGGCAAAGTAGCCCCGCCCTCTGTTTTCTCTCCCTCTGTCTCGCGTGCCGTTCATGACCGCGATGGGCAGATGAGAAAATAGGATAAGGGCGAGGGATTTCTTTGCTACGTACACCCAGAGCGAACTGCTGCAGCACCTTTTTCTTTTGCCCGATCACTGATTCGGGATTGCGTCGCCCACCGCCCGTCGACCCCGCGCCATGACCTCAACATCGGCATCGACTTCACCGGCCTCCTCTTCCTCTACGACTGTGCGGCATGGCGAGATGGCCGGCACCCGGGGGCGCTTGTTTGCGCCGTCGCCTACATCGCCGCTTCTTTCGCATGTCGTCCTTCGTCGGCTCGTCTTCGCCACCACCTATCGGGACGCCTTCACCGACGCCAGTCCACCGTCGTCTCGCCTCGCTCAGGCTCAGTCTGATCAGCCGACGTGCGTGATCCACCCGGCTCCCGTGACGTCTGTCCTCGTCGTGCGCGCTCCTTCACCGAGTGCAGAGGGCTACTGCTGCTTCGCCTCTTCGGGCAGCAGTGGTGCCACCCCTGGTCTTCTCCGCTGTTGCTTCCTCACCGCCGCCGACCATGTCCACGACCTCGTCATCGACTACGCGTCGCTGCACCCTTCGCGCATGGTCTTCATCAAGCCGTTCGAGTTCTTCGTCGTCTCCTTCGAGCATCGCCGCCGCGTCGCCTAGATCGTCCGGCCTTGCGTTGGACATCCGGGCTCTCCTCCTCGCTTCATCTAGCACAATCACGTCGCCAGCGTTGCCACCTCCTCTACTCCAAGCAACAGCGGGCGTCGGCGTCTTCTACCCCGCCGCTCTTCAGCGCCTGCGACCGCTTTGGAGGCCTTCTCTGCTGGTCCCCCCAGGCGACGGCGTCTGATTGTGCAATTCTCCCTTGCACGTCCTGTATTGGCAACACCGGTGTGTGCCCATCGTCCCCGACGCGTTCCCGGGCCTGGCAAACCCGGGCATGCCTCGCCTGATGGCTTGATCGCATCGACTTCGGCATCGCTCCCTCTACGACTGCCTCGACGCGTCGCTATCTTCGTCTCCGGCGTCCTCTCCGTTACACCACCATCATGGTGCCTCCTCGTGCGCCCGCGGCTTCTTGTGCGGCTACCTCGTCTTCGGCAACCTCGACAGCTCTACATCGACAATGGCTATCCTACGCACGGCATCATCAACCATGGCTCCTCGCCCTCCAGCTCGGCTACCTCGACATCGGCACAAAGGGCTACCATCCGCATGAGATACTCGCCGGTTTTCTCTCCAGTCGCAGCATCCGCACCGCGCCCACGTTGTGACTGCGGGGGGCTGTAAGTCCGTCGGCTCCCGCCTTCGGCTTCTTCTCCAATCTCACCGTCTGCGGTGCTCCCGCTGTGACTGCGGGGGAGTGTTAGAGTATATTTGGTAGTATAGATAGAAATATCATAGACTGCCATATGTATCCCGGGGGGTTGCCTTACCCCCCAAGTCTTGTACTCTCATATATACCGGCCGAGGTACTTCGATGCAATACATCCACAACATTATACGCATCTCTCTACTCTCCTACAATGTAGACTCTATGTATTGCTGGCAACAGATCTAAATTCTAAAATACTTTTGAAGAAGCAAACATGAGTAAGCACAACTCTGGAAGCTAAACAAAAATGCACACAAACATCATGTGGAAAATCTTACTACGAGATGTAAACCAAGAGAAAAGGTGTAAGCACTTTTAATGCACTGCCTAGACACAACAAACAGGCAGCAGTTTTATCATTTATTGCCTGAAAAAAGCTGAACATTAAGATAGATGTTTAGGAAGATGGGATCACAGGAAGGACTGCCGGTCAAAAATTTCATGTTCTAGACCAAAGTTAAACAACAAAGGAGTGAACTCAATAACTTGTCCCAAGTATTGCTTCTTTGAAAAATAGGGGTTTAAATGTTGTTTACAGTTAAAGGATGTATTAAGATGATAATTGGTAGTATGACTGTACGAGTGTCAAGTGACCTAACTGCTTAAGTCTAGAACACAAACAAAATTAAATTCCGTTCCATGTCAATTATTCTGAATGACCACTATTTTTAAAGTCACAAATGCACATCAGATCTCTACTTCATTAAGATGAAGCAAATTCTCAACCAGACTAAAACGTTTTATGATGAGACATACTAATTTTATATTGCAAATGGTGTTAAGAAACATAAAAGAATGAACGTTTTATGAAGAGACAAGTTGCACACCTAAACAAAATCCCAGTTGTCACAATTTTCAAGTTTCCCATTATTTGATAGGTAGATGGATCAACATAAGTCAAGGTAGCAGACTGGACATTGTTGTGGATGAGGTATATTACTGAAGGAACAAGATATAGCCGCACACTCCTCCACTCTTTTGTCATCCTTGGTGGAGATGAAGACTGGCATTCCTTCCAAAGGAAGAAGCTTGAGACAGACAACTGTGTCAAGAACATAGTGATGTTAGCACAGATATTTGATGGGTCATTGTCCACTACATGTTTTCACCATTTATAATTAACAGGTATAAACAACTTATGCACAATAAGAATGAAGAGAACTGCAGCTTTGTACCTTGAACAGTTCGGCAAGGAAGGGAATGGTTGCATAGTCATACTTATACTTGCCATTGCTCTGGGAGAGAGTAGTCAATATACCCTGCAGACAACCAAGAAGAAGGGTAATGTTAGCACTGAAATTGATGGATTAAGTAACTAAGTCAAACAATAACCTGCTCATGTGAAACTGCAAGCCTATTTCAATTACTTCATTCTGCCACTCGTCATCAGGCTCTACATTGCACAACTAAAATGATTCTTCAATTAAATAAAGATATCACAAAACGAACTGACAGCCAGGTCACTTCACATTCAACAATTCCACCAGTCATCTCCTTGTACCAAAGGCTTCCAATGAAAACAAGAGATTAAACTATGACTAGAGACCGCATTTTCTATCGATCGCTCGTCCAAGCGAACATTTATCTGAACAGTGTTTCGCTATGGCGGATGCACTCGGAAATACAACAACAGATCGAGACCATCTACGACCCCTTATTTCACCGCGGACCTCAACAATAAACCAAAATGCGCGCAATAGCCGAATTGCGCAACAAAACCCTAGTTCTAGACAGATCTGGGTCGCTATCTCGATCAAATCGTCAGAGAAGCAAGGGGGGACAGGGAGGGTTTAGGGGGCTTGCCTGAGAGCTGGTGAGGACGGTGAGAAGCGCAGCCACCAAGTACCACTGCATCATCTTTCCCCGCTATCCAGTTCTCTCTCTCCGGAGTTGGAGGCGGGCAGGCGACAGGCCACCACGCCGGGACGCGCGCCTAGCGCAAGCCGAGCTCGACGAGCTGGTTTTTCAATTTACCAGTTTACCCCCGTGATTTAAACTGGATCTGTGACACCGAAAGGTGCACGTTTTAAAAATTTACCACTGAAGCGTCTCGGTACACATTAATACCCGCGAAAGATCCATCCGTTTAAATTTACCATCCGTTAGCTATGAAATTTCTGACATCTTTGCCCCTGCTCCAGTTCACAAAGCTGCTGCCCGTCGCTGGCTCCTGCCCGACGCTAGCGACCATGAAGCTGACGGCTTGCAAGTGCCCGACGCTAGCGACCAGCCTGCCGATGCCGATGCCGACGCCCAGTATGCCGCGCCATGAAGCTGACAGCTTGCATTTTTGTTTGAAAACTGTAGCGTTGGTCTGAGCCAAATGTATATGTGTAACGCCCTACTTTTTAAGTCATTTAAAAATATAGGGTTATCAAAATTTTTCTCAAATTAAACATAATTACTTCCCTAACAATATTTCAAAATACACATTTCCCAAATCAAACCATGCATTAAATTAGCATATGTGTTGCATTTGGATGCTTAGAAATTCTCTTTAATTCTCCACATAGAAGACCTTTCAAATTCCCTTTCCAATCTTTTGGATTTACTATTCAAATCTAATTTAAATACTAAGTCCTAATTCAAACCCCACCAAAATTCCCCAAAGCAATATCCATTCTAAGCCCCACATCAAAACTCTGCCCAAATTTGAATCCTTATTCAAATTTGAGTTTAAACTCCCATTCAAATAAATAGAAAAGCTATTCAAAAGATAACTGGGCCAAACCCTGATTCCGGCCCAGCTAAACTTCGCGGCCTGTCACCAAAGTCTAACATCCGCCCTCCAACTCTCAGCCCCGCACACCCTTTCCCCCCCTCCGTCCGGCTCGCGGCCCGTCTCTCTTTCCCTCCCCATGGCCTGGCCCACCGCGTCGCGCCCTCCCTAACCGGCCCGCAGCGGCCCAGCTCAGCCACCCGCTCGGCCCACACGCGCGCGGCCCGCGCCCCTTTCCCTCCTTCCCGGCCCGGCTCGCACGCGTGCGATGTCGGCATGACTTCACGTCGTCTTCCCCTCCTTCCTCCCTCCTCGCGGCCGCGCCGGATCACCACCGCTCGGTCCAAGGCCGCCGGCTGGGATCAGCCCTCCGGGCTTGCACGCGACGCGTGGCAACACCACCGCCCGCCACCGCACTCAGAGCGCGGCGCCGACCACCCCCGCCGGTCGCAATCGCGCCCGCCGCTGCCGTCACCTTCCCCGCCGGCCGGCGCCACGCGTCGAGCTCCGATCGAGCTCCCTCTCCTCCGCCGCGCGACGTGGCGACGCTCCGCGCGTCCGCCCGGCCTATAAAAGGCGGCCCTGCCCCTGGTGGAGGGAGCACCTCGAGCTCGAGTTCGAACTTCTCCTCACCCGGGCGCGGACGCGCCACCCCGCTCCCTTCCCTCCTCCCTGCTAGCCTCGCCGCACTCGCCGTGGCCTCCCCGTCCGCCCGAGCCAAGCCGCGGGGCCGGCGGCGAGCTACATCGCCGTTGCGGCGTAGCTCCGGCAGCCCCCGCGGCGGCGCAATAGCGCGCTCGGCGGCGCCGCCCGGCCCCGGCGGGAAGAAGAGCCGCCGTCACCCGGCCGTCACCCCCGCCGTCCCCCTCCTCTCTTCACAAACCCGACAGGCGGGCCCCACCACCGACGGCGTCATCCCGCGCCGTTCCCTTTCCCCCGCTACCACTGACACGCGGGCCCAGCCGACGCCGTCAGCCATGCTGACGCCGTCCCCCGCTCTCACCCGCTGCCCGGCGGGTCCCACGGGACGCCGTCCGCGAGCTGTCGCGCGCCTCAGCGCGTGGAGACGGTCCACTGGACCAGTGGCCAATCAGCCACGGTCCACCGCGCCCCACCACGCCGGCCCACGGAACATCCCGCGTAGTGGGCCCCACCAGCCCACGCCAGCCAGCCGCCCCCGCCGCGTCAGCCCTAGCAAAATGCTAGGTACACCCGGTAAGTGTACATCGAATCCTACTTAAAGCCTTTCCACCACTCCAAAAATTCCCCAAATTTCTTCAAAAATCATAGGAATATTTCTAAACCCATTAGAGCCATCTAAACCTTTTTAAGATATTTCTTGACCCCAGTTCCCAAAATAGCCACTCTCATCCAATAGAAAGTCCCGTTAAATGCACCCCGATTATCGCCAATCCTATTCCCGAGCCCCATAAAATCCCTAAGTTTTTCCATAAATACTACGGATTATTCTAAGCATTTCCATGTGCTTAGTTCCCTAAGATTTATATCCTAGCCCCAAATCTCAATCGCACTAACCCAAAGCCCCGCCGAAACCCCGTCTAAAACCCCGCGGGCATCGTTTCGCCGTCCGATCAAAACCCGGGGTTTTGATAGAACCCTAACCATTGTGCTACCCAAATCCATTCCATTAATTATTTAGAAACTTATTTCTAAATAATTAATATAATCATTCATTATTTACTCCGGGATTATTGCGTAGCGACCCAATACTCCCCGTTTCCACTGTTCCAAACCTTTCTTAGAAACCACCGTCACCTGGGGGTTATTTCTTAAAAAAACCCATATAACTTCCCGACCGTTTGATCATCTCCGAGGAAATTACTTATTAATTTCCTGGGGATTTCATTCCTTTGAATCCATTAATTGTTTACCGTAATTAATGGATTATCTCTCAATATCTCTTTGTATCCTTTATTTCTATTCTATAGGAATTGTTTGATGTATTGTTTACTGAATGTTATTTTCCGTGTTTATTGATCGATAGGTCGTCGGCGTGACCAGGCCCAAGATGCCGAAGCTCCCGAAGGCCAGAAGCCCAAGCCTGGTCAACGTCAAGCTTACGCACGCGTTAGCGGACGTCCAAGTACCGTTCGTGAAGGCAAGTCCTGGCAACCAACTCCTTGGTCATGCCAGTCACAGTTCCTGCATAATAAAATCAACCAAGTTAATAATATGGACTGCATATTTTATAAAACCTAAGGAGAACCCTCTATATTTCACCTCCCCCTTGATTTAGAGCTACTTCTAGCCCAACAACCTATTAATAACCCCGGTCACGCCCTGTCGCTGACCGAGCGTTATTTAGAAGTAGATTTCTTAGGATTTCTACACTTTTATGACTTGCAAGGAAAGAGGTTCCGGGAGATGAGAGTGAATGTTGGATTTAATATAAAATGAACCAACTAAGAATAGAACCCCTAAGGACGGACTTGCGAGTAAGGGAGACAGCCTCGGTAGAGGATCCTGTCTCAAAGGCTTGCTCTGGTCGCATAAGGACCGGTTCACGGGAGAGTCTTTCTAATGCCAGTACCGCCATACGGGCCAAAAAGGACATAGCCTTCGGGAATGACCTGTTATGTGAGGCCTTGACCCACACCCTGCTAGCAGCACCTAGTAAATCCATCCCAAGGAGCCGCATGATTGGTGTAGAGTGCCGACCGGCGAACTGAGTAGCGCTCGGTGCCGAGTCGGGCACGCACCAAGTTGGGATACAGATGTACTGAAGACAGCCCCAGACAGAGGGCTGGGACTGGGCGGCACGGGTTGACTAGAGTACCTTGTCTCGCGCCCCTAGGTATTCTCTACCTACCCACCTGTGTCGGTTTCGGGTACAGGTACCCTTTTGTTGAAGGTCGTTCGAGCTTTTCCTGGGAGTATGGCATGGGTTACATGCTTCAGCGCCGTAGCGCCTGGTATGAGCCTCGTGGAGAAGCAATGGCTAGTCCGCGGGGCTCATACTTCAGCGCTGCAGCGCTTGGTACTCGGACCTCGGCTCGAGGCATTTTCTCTACCCCTTCTTACCCTGAAAAAGCAGGGTAGGGAGACCCTGAGGGCCGAGGGCCCTAATACATGAGCTCATTTGACCCGGGTCGACATCTGCGAGGTGGATGATGATTAGTAGCCCCTGTTTAGCCCCTAGTACTATCTGTGGCTGGACCTAGGAAAGGCTGTCTGGTGACAGACGCCGGCAGGTACGGGTCTCGTAGGTCGGCACCGCCTAAGTACACGGCATGGGCTGACCGACCGTATGGCATAGGGTACAACCTCTGCAGAGTAACCAATCTGTCGATAGCCGTGGCTCTCGGTTATGAGCCCATTTAGTCAAAGCCCCCGTTGATTAGCATACATCTGTAGAAATGAAGTATGAAATGACGAGACGGGCAGAAGCCCGGATGAGTGAGGCATAAGCCTGCCCAGAAGGACCCTGACGGTCTCTGGGAGAGAGAACTAAAATATGGGGACTGGCAGGGATGAGAATGCCCCTCCAGGACCAAACAACATAATACTTCTCCTTTCCCACCCCTGTTTACAAAGGTACAACTTTACTTTGTATTTATATTTCCACCAAAAGATAACCTCACTCCCCTGCATACATTATAATTTCACACAGGATTTGCTGAGTACCAATCATAGACGTACTCAGCCTTGCTTTCAAATGATTACAGGTACATGGACATGTAGGGCATCCCGGCCCATTCCCTCCTCGAATGGGTCATAATGCCACTCTCCGCTAAGGCGAAGGTAGTTATTCTTTATTTACTGCGCGTTTATTGCTTCCAATACTAATCCTGTGTAAAACCTGTATCAGCGTACTGATCCAGGGACTGATACAGGTGATTAAAGGACATCCAAAGGATGGTCGCCACAATATGTGTACTGTTAAAAGAGGATAAATGCAATTTTTTCAATGAGAATTTGTGACCAAATGGTTCATCGATGGTTCAAGCATACATGGTTCACACAGATACATGGTTAACCACAAATGGTTCACAAATACATGGTTTCAAACATAATCAGGTTCACGTTAACTAGAACAACGTCACTCTAAAATGACTAGATAAGGAGTCTCCTCTTGATGCGTGAGGAGTGAGGGAGTTCCATCCTGGGTAATGGCTGAAAGTGATCCACCAGTTGGAGTCATGGCAGCCGCCCTTTTCCGTGTAACTGGCCCGGGGCTAGATGGTGATGATGGAGGACGATGTGAAGTTGAAGCTTGACCAGCCACTTTTTTCTTGTTCCTGCAGGTTACTGTTAGACCCCTAGGATCTCTAGATGCACAAATAGCCGAGAGTTAACAGAGAGATTCAAGAGATGCACATGCACGGATCTACCACTAGGGAAGAGAGGGGAGAGGAGAGCCGGTTCATGTTCAGTTGGTGAAGGTTGCCCTAGGGCAGCGACGCGCAGTGCCTGTGCCTCTCACCGGTGCTCGTCGGTCTTGGAGTTGGTGGCGGCTTCCCGTCGCTTCTGCACTTCCCAGATCGGTGGGAATGTGGGTGGAGGTGGCGGCTCAGGGGAACCTCGTGCCTTGTGCCGTTGGCCCCCACCCCTTTATATAGTGCAGCGCGACAGGGGCCCGCCAACCATTAGGGTTGGTGCGCCCCCGATCAGGGCGTGGATCAGAGGGCCCAATGGAGGGAGATCAATCTAACATTCTCCCCCTTGATCTAACTTTTAACTTTTGTACTCTGAAAGGACTCTTTTCAAAGTACTTTGTCTCATCATAGATGGACGCGTAGAGCATGCTTCATCGTCACGGTAATTTCTGATAGAATCAACGAGCTACAACTCATCGCTCTATTTTTGAAACAACAAAACTTTCTTCTTTTCGGGCCATTTGTAATCCAGGAATCATAGGCTTTCCCTTAACCCGATGTCGGCTAAGTGTTCCTTGAACACTTTGGGTGGTAAGCCTTTTGTTAGCGGATCCGCAAGCATATTCTTTGTCCCTATATGCTCGAGACTTATGGTGTGATCCTGGATTTTATCTTTCACAACATAATACTTTTATCTCAATTAGTTTGGAAGCATTACTAGACTTGTTGTTGTGAGCATAGAATACTATTGTCTGATTGTCGCAGTACATCTTTAGTGGTCTCTGAATACTATCAACCACTCTTAAACCGGATACAAATTTCTTAAACCATAATGCCTTCCTCAAGGCCTCATTACAAGCTATAAACTCTGCATACATCGTAGATGATGCAGTGATACTTTGTTTGGAACTTCTCCATGAGACAGCTCCCCCTGCGAGAGTGAACACATTACCCATGGTAGATTTTCTGTCATCTATGTCTCCCGCATAATCAGCATCTGCATACCCCTTTATCTCTAAGGAGTCAGATCTTGTACATGTAAGTATGAGGCATGTCGTGCCTTGTGCGTAACGCAATGCTTTCTTTACCATTTTCCAGTGCTCCATGCCTGGATTATCTTGGTATCTACCAAGTACCTCGGTGACAAAAGATAAGTCAGGACGAGTGCATACTTGCGCATACTGTAGGCTTCCAACAGCCGAAGCATATGGAATCGCTTTCATTTGATCGAGCTCGTATTGGTTTCTGAGACACTGAAACCTCCCATATTTATCGCCCTAACTATAGGTGCAGGTGTGGCTTTGCTCGCATGCATATTGAATTTCTTTAGAACTTTTTCTAAATATGCCTTTTGCGATAATCCTAATACCCCATTCCTTCTATCTCGGTGAATTTCTATGCCTAAAACATATGATGCTTCACCAAGATCTTTCATATCAAAATTTGTGGACAAAGATTTCTTTGTTTCCAGTAGCAGACTGACATCACTACTAGCAAGTAAAATGTCATCCACTTACAAGATTAGGAAAATAAATTTCCCTCTCTTAAATTTTGCGTAAACGCAGTTGTCCTCTACGTTCACTATAAACCGAAATTTCTTTATCACACTGTCAAATTTAAGTACCACTGTTTAGAGGCTTGCTTTAATCCATAAATGGATTTCTTTAGATGACATCTCATATTTTCTTTGTCTTTCATGATAAAACCCTTAGGTTGTTTCATGTAAACTCTCTCTTCTAGTTCTCCATTGAGAAATGTCGTCTTTACATCCATCTGATGTAATTACAGGTTATAATGTGCCACTAATGCCATCACAACTAAGGAATCTTTACAAGAGACTGGAGAAAAAGTCTCTTTGTAATCTATCCCTTCTCTTTGCGTGAAACCTTTTTTCACAAGTTGTGCTTTGTATTTTCTATGTTCCCTCTGGAGTCATATTTTGTTTTGTAGACCCATTTACATCCTACTGTTTTGGCTTCTTTAGGAATTTCCTCCAGTTCCCAAACATTGTTGGAACTCACTGACCTCATCTCTTCTTCCATGGCCTTTTGCCACTCCGATAATGAGGACTATTCATGGCTTCTTCATATGTCGTGGGATCACCCTCCATATGAACTTCTATTATATTATTTAGTTCATAGATCTCAGAGGAGATTCCAGGTCTCGTGACTCTTTGTGACCTTCTAAGGCCCTCTTGTTGTGGTACATTTTGTGCTTCAACCTTTGGCACGTTCTGTACTACTATTTCTAGCACGTTCTGTACCACTATTTTTGGCACATTCTCTATGGTGGTGGCTGTTGTGGCTCTTCCTCATGTGCAACAGTAGTTTCTATCGGTTCCTGAAGGACAAGTTCCAGATTTTCACTCACAGTTGCCATGGGAGGAATCACAGTAGGCGCTGGCACCTCAACTGCAGGTGCTATCGGTGGAATCACAACCGCAGGAGCTGTCGGTGCAGCTACAACAGGTAACTCAAAGTAAGGTTCTTGAACCATTGGAGTAGGTACATACACATGCTTTTCTTCAAGATCAATCTTTCGAGCAAGCATTCTCCCCCTCATCATGTCATCCTCTAGAAAAACAGCGTGCCTCGTTTCTACAAACTTTGTATATCCGTTAGGACAGTAAAAACGAAAACCTTTTGACTTTTAGGATAGCAAATGAAATGGTAGCTCACCGTCTTGGGATCTAACTTCCCAATCTTTAGGTTAAATATTTTATCTTTAGCAGGGCTCTCCATACCCTCAGGTGGTTCAGGGAAGGTACTCTCCCTGTCCATAGTTCATACGGTGTTTTAGGCACTTACTTACTAGGCACTCTATTTAGAATATGAATGGCAGTTTTTAACGCCTCCATCCATAATCCCAATGCTAATATGGAGTAACTCATCATGCTTCGCACCATATCCATTAAGGTACGGCTACGTCTTTAAGCTACTCCATTTTGCCGAAGCTCGCCCGGTGTAGAATATTGGGCTCTTATTCCATTTTTCTGTAAGAACCTTGCAAAGAGGTCCAGCACTTAGCCATATGGGGTATGGCGACTGTAGTTGTAACACCCTCAAAATTAAGGAGAATTAATTTAGGGTTATTTAGATAAATACTAGACTCATTAGAGTAATTATAGATTTAAAAAGGAATAAATATGGATAATAAACTATAAATAACAATGGAAAATAAAAGGGATGTTCTGTAACTCGAGTGCTCTACTAGGACTAAAATAAGTCTCTAAAACTCTAGACTAAAACTAGAAAAGATATGGTTCAAATTTGAATTCAAACTCTCCCCAAAAACCCTTTCAAATAAGTAGAAAAACCTATTTAAACATTAATGGGCCGAAAGCTCATTTTCAGCCCAACCTTCGTTTCATATTCGTCATCGAAGTCCAACTGTGCCCCCTGATTTCCCCCTCTCGCCCGCTCCATCTCCCTTTCTCTCGCCGGCCCGCGGCCTGCCTCCGCTCGGCCCGTTGGCGCCCCGTGGCCCAACTCCCTCCCTCTTCCTTCCCTGGCCCAGCAGCCCACGCGGCCCGTCTTCCCCTTCCTCCCGCTGCGCTGACGTTACCTGCCGAGCCCCACCGCCGGCAGCTCGCCGCGCGCCAGCGCCCCTCGCGCCCTCCCCGCCGTTGGATTCCCCAGCATCCGACCGCGGGCAGGTAGTGCACAAATCGCGACGGCCACGCACCCCGGCTGGCCGCCCCAACCACCCGGGCACTATTAATGGCCCCGGTGTGCCCATTTCCGACGCCCATGCCTCCGCATCGCGACGCTCCATACTAGCCCCCAGCTGCGCCGTCGCCGCACTATGCGTCTCGCACGACTGAGATGAACAGGAACTGCGGCGCCAACTTTCCCTTTCCGCGCCTACGTCCAAGCTCCATTGCCGGAGCTCAAGCTTCTCTCGGACTGTCGCGAGTCCCGCTCCGCTGGGCGCTCTCATCCACTCCGCGCTACGTGGCCGCACCTCGCGCGCCCGCCCGGCCTATAAAAGGCGACCCAAACCTCCTCACAAGGCACGCCCCAAGCTCGAGCTTGAGCTCTTCCCCCCTCGCGTATGGATGCGCCGCTTCGCTCCCGTCTCCTTCCCCCTGCTAGCCCCAACAGACCTGCCGTGATCTCCTCTCTCGCCTGGTCCAAACCGTAGGGCCGGCGGCGAGCTATACCGCCGCTCCGGCGCTGCTCCGGCGGCCCCCGCCCGGCCCCGGTGAAACGGCCCGCCGCCGTCACCCGCCGTCGCCCCGCTGTCTCCCCCTCTCTCTCCATAAACCCGTCAGGCGGGCCCTGGGCGCCAACGCCGTCATCCCTCCCCGTCGCGCCCTCACCCGCCAGCCTCGTGCACCCGGTCCGCGCAGACCGGAGACCCCGCGGCTGCCACGATCCACGGTCGGTCCACGACATGGCAGCCGCACCAGCGAGGTGGACGCGGTCCACAGGACCGGCGGCCCAGCGGCTGCGGTCCACCACACCCACGCGGTCGGTCCGCGCAACCGTAACCGCAGCGGACCCCACGCCCTGCGTCAGCCGCCCCGAAATTGTTACGTACACCCCGGTAAGTGCACACACAAGTTTATTTAGAGCCCTTCCTCACTTCCAAAAATTCCCCAAAAATACACAAAAATATTAGGAATATTCCTAAGCTTATGATTTCCATCCAATCCTTTTTAACAAGTCATTAGAACCTAAACCCAATTAAGCTAGTTTCTAACCAATAAAGGGCCACCATCAGTGTACCCCAGAAATTCCCCTTTCTATATCTTAGCCCAATAAATTCCCAGAAAACTCCCATAAATATTAGGGATTATTCTAAGCATTTCCATATACTTATTTCCCTAATATTTATATCCCAAGCCTAGCCTCGCCATTATACCACCCAAAACCCCGCCGTTACGTCGCTCGTATAACCCTAACCCCGTCAAAACCCACGTCGTCGTACCATCCGTCCGGTATCAATCTCAGCAGTCATGCTGCCCAAAGTTGAATAGGGACTTTCTAGAAATCCATATCAGTTATTCGGGATTTATTCCTTAGAAATCCATATAATTCCCGAAATACTGATAATCACCGTTCTGGCCATCTTCCAGGGAATTATTTAATAATTCTCTTCAAAATCCTTATCGTTTAATCCATTAATTATTTAATATAATTCATAGTTTATTAATCCAATCTCTAGTCATTAACCCTTAAGGAAATCCTTCAAACCCCCGCCTTCCTTTCATTCCTCTTTTTCCTTTTACAAATTGATTGGTGTACTGTTATATTGATTGTTATTTTCCTGTGTTTTATCGATAGCATGACCGGGCCCTGACGAGACGCTGAAGCTCCAGAAGGCCTGAAGCCCAGCCCAGTCAACATACGGTATACGCCCGCGTAAGGATGTCTAAGGACCGACAATGAAGGCAAGTCTCACCAATAATATCACCCAACTCACTAAAGTTTGCCATTCTCGCAGCTTAAGCTATACGGAGGTATCACGTGAGTGGATGCCCAGCCCTGCTGTAGATATAGGATGCTTTAAGATTGGGAGTGGAAGGATGATCCCAAGGAGGGGATTCTATCCTAAGAGCCACTCTGATCCAGCTAAGGACCGGTTCATTGAAGAGACTTTCCAATGCCCCGTACAACCACGCATGCCAAAAAGGTATGGCCTTCGGGAATACCTATTTATGTGAGGCCTTGACTCACACCCCACTAGCTAGCACTAGTAAACTGTCCCAAAGGGCCACGGTGGGTAACGGGTATGCTGGAGACAGCCCCAAACAGAGGGCTGGGACTGGTCGGCACTGGTCGCATGTGACAGGGCTGGTAGGGCCCATGGGCGATGCATGCCCACTTATTATGATGCATCCATACCCGGGTTGATGTCCTTTTGTGGATGAATATGCGATCCCTGCTTAGGCCCCGGCAGCACCCGTGGACAGAGCTAGTGATTGGCTGTCTAGCGATAGACGCCAGTGGGCACGAGTCTCGTAGGGCAGTACCTGCCTTGACGAAGGTAGGGACTGACCGGATGCGTGGTAGATAAGTACAACCTCTGCAGAGTGAATGATCTATCTAGATAGCCGCAGCTCTCGGCATAG
Source organism: Urochloa ruziziensis (assembly GCA_015476505.1). Lineage (NCBI taxonomy): Eukaryota > Viridiplantae > Streptophyta > Magnoliopsida > Poales > Poaceae > Urochloa > Urochloa ruziziensis. The sequence continues at coordinate 34,202,266 of CM027123.1, read as the reverse complement.
AGCTGATATAGTCAAAGCCCCCACTGATTAGATTTCCTTTATTGCATGGGGAACCCGGAAGACAGGAGTGCCGATGACTGGGTTCTGGATTTAATATCGGGAGTGGCAGGGAGGAAATGCCCCTCCAGGCCCAATGTTTATATTCTTTTAATTTATACAATCGTATTATTGAATTTGTGGGATTTGCAAGGTATTCAACTCTGAATACTCACTCTTGCTTTCATTGTCGTACAGGTTTAGGACTCCAGGGCGATAAGGTGCTGCAGCCCACTCTGGGGGATGAACGAGTGCCCGCCCGCTCTCCGCTAGTTAAATCGGTGTGACTATTTAGTCTATACGTTATTTACAGCTTTTAACACTAATCTGTGTTGAGATCCGTATCAGCGTACTGATCTAGGGATTGATACGGGTGATCAAGGGACTTCTTGATAAAAGGTCCCCACAGGGTGGTATCAGAGCCGTAAATAAATTCATAGCACCATATAAGACAGCCCATACGCATTAGGAAGCCCTAGACCCTCTATTCTGCTCCTTTTTTTTTCAAAATTTCTCAAAAAATCCTTATTTCGTGCCCTGAATTCCTCTTACCTCATGCTTAACTCCAAATGTTACTCTAACAGGTATGGATCATGAGAATGAAGTTTGGAAGATGATCCATAACATGGAAACTATGAGATGAAAGTTTGCTGAGAAGCAAATGCAGCCGGAGTAACTAGAAATCGAGTTAAAATAATAATGAGTTTTCTATAGGAAATAAGCCTACAACTTTATAGTAACGTACTTTTGATTGTATAATGTTTGATTAAGCCCCGGATAATAGTTTCCCCCTTTCCATATAATAGATATGGATTTGATTGGTAGTTCATTGTAGAAATGCGTGGATAGAACCACTCTTTCCTTAAAACCTAAGGATTATCTATAGCGCTTGTCCTTCTAACGTCATCAGTTCAAACGGAGATTCAGAAATAAAGAAGACCTCTGGAAAATAATCCTAAATGTCTAATACGGAATACGGGATCCGATCCTCTGAAGTGGGGTAGATTCCGAAGTCATCAAGACATTATACTCAGAAAACCGCAGGAGGTCGGTTAATGTAAACCACAACATACAGTTCTCAGGGAAATACAGAATAATCACAGGAATAGTGTAAACCAAGTTTATACTACTAATATGACAAGGATTGAATCCCTGAATAAATCATGGAAAGAAACCTGTGAAGGCTGAGGAAACAGAAAGGAAGATATAAGGATTCTCACTAGAAACCCTGACCCTTAGATCCCACAACCCGTGAACCCTCAGCTCAGAAATAAACATCTCTCTGCACCAAGGCCGACTCCATCCACTATAAGTATCTCTGGATTGACCAACATCATTTCTTTAATCAGGACTGACAATATCCATATATCTCCGAAATCCCTGTCATTCCTGGCACCCCTCTCTCTTGATTCCCCTCAGCTTCCAGAAAATCCTGTTCGTCAACCCCGCACCCTGAGAATCTCAATATTGTTTTCATCCAGTCAACTCTCACGGAGGTTCTCACGGGAATAATCAAACCTCCGCTTATCCTTCAACATAATCAAATTCTTGATGACACCAAGCCCCTCAACCACCGTTCACCCTTACCAACTCCTCATTAACTTTCCCTAGAAATCCAAGCTCCTCTTTCCCGAGAATTAGCTAAATCCACTCCCTCGCAAATTAAAAATGCCGACGCACCAAGTACGTCGACAATTCTTTCCAATCAGGCCACGCCCTGTAACTCACCCGAGAAACTTCCACCCATTTTCCACTACATCGACATTACTGGAGAAATCCGTATGTTTTCTCCCTTTAACAAACACTTTACCATCCAACCAACAATCTCTTGGAGACCCATCGAGCCCCAAAAAGAAATCTATACGAGTCAACCCTCAATAATCCCTGACTCCCCGAAATCTTTAAAGAAACCCTATATATTCATTACTTCGACCCTACATTCCACTATATACTCCCTCCCAAGTTATTCCGAAAAACCTAGCTTCGTATATTTATAACCAAACCAATACTCTGCCAGAATACCCTGGCTACCACAAGAATCCAAAGCCCTTCCTTAACAGGAAATCATCTTGTTTCCTGGCAGACCATTGAGGCATGCAAGTTTTCTTAAAGAAAAGTGCTCCTCAATTACATCCTCAACTATCCGTAAACAAGAACTCCATGGCCATCCCAAAAGAATCATTCCCTCACTGTATTATGACACCCGCCACTACCCGACCATCCTTTCTTAGTCACCAAGACTAGTTCCCCGAGTCATGCCTTAGACAACCCACTTGCATCCTTTAGATCAGCCATGATCATCACCTCACCCCAAGAGAAGACAAACCCTCAGATGCCCAGTAGAACTATCCCATCTTACTTTATCAAAGGAATGGTTAAACCGGGCTTATCCACCTGGAGCGACCATTCTAGTCTGATACCCTAGCAATAAACCCCCACCAGCCCTAGCTACTTCCCTAGGGAACCCAAGACAACCCGCTCCAGATAGAAGAAACGTAAGAAATGAATCTTAGTGGAATAATTAGGTGATTTGACAGAAGAATCACCACACAAATTTTGAAAACCAAGTTCCACTAAGAATGGTTAGCAAACCCACTAACCCAAGGTCCACAACCACCTATCTATTCCAAGAGGAGACACTTCTCAATCTAGAAGAATCATCATACCAAATTTTCTGGTGAGAAGTGGTCACCCAAGTTTCTTACCCTAGATTCCTTTTTCCCCATCTGGTAACCCCGAACAATTACCAGATTCCTTGTAACCCTAGCTATAACCTTCCCCGAGCCTAACCACCCTAGGTGAAGTGAGGTTATCAAAAAGAAACCCAGGTAAAGACAATTCTGTTAATCAAGAATAGGACACTTGAAGGAGTAGTAAGGCCAAGTATGAATACATCCAAGTAAAGGAAAACTTGGATAGGAAGTGTGGACAGAAACCTTGAGAAGATATGGAAATCCGAGGTCTTCATTTCAAAAAGAAATTTGAGAAATCCATTCGGAAGGAGAATCTCGGATTAAGATCAAAGGAAATCCTGAGTTGATCCTTTTAAGTGGGGTAGTAACCCAAACAAAGGAAAAGGTACTTGACCTCAAGAACTTGAGGATTAAAAAAACTCAGGAAAAAGTATTCCATTAAGGCACCTAGGTATGACAGAAATTAATTGGATACATTCGGGAGTAAAGGAAATAAACGTCAACAACAATACTCCCATACATGGAAATGAGAGACAAGTATATTATAAAGAGAAAAATTTCTAAAAATTCAAAGGGAGAGAAATTCCTTTTAATAAATATCAGAAATCCTTATCGACACCGTAAATTAGGAGAAAACCCTAGACCTTCTTTCCAGCCTTAAATCTCGGGACGAGATTTCTTTAAGTGGGGTAGATCTGTAACACCCTCAAAATTAAGTAGAATTAATTTAGAGTTATTTAGATAAATACTAGACTCATTAGAGTAATTATAGATTTAAAAAGGAATAAATATGGATAATAACTATAAATAACTATGGGAAAATAAAAGAGGTGTTCTGTAACTCGAGTGCTCTACTAGGACTAAAATAAGTCTCTAAAACTCTAGAATAAAACTAGAAAAGATATGGTTCAAATTTGAATTCAAACTCTCCCAAAAACCCTTTCAAATAAGTAGAAAAACCTATTTAAACGTTAATGGGCCGAAGGCTCGTTTTCAGCCCAACCTTCCTTTCATATTCGTCGTCGAAGTCCAACTCTGACCAGCGAGGTGGACGCGATCCACTGGACCGGTGGCCCAGTGGCTGCGGTCCACCGCGCCCACGCGCTCGGTCCGCGGAATAGTAACCGCAGCAGACCCCACGCCCTGCGTCAGCCACCCAAAATTGCTACGTACACCCCGGTAAGTGCACACACAAGTTTATTTAGAGCCCTTCCTCACTTCCAAAAATTCCCCAAAAATACACAAAATACTAGGAATATTCCTAAGCTTATGAGTTCCATCCAATCCTTTTTAACAAGTCATTAGAACCTAAACCCAATTAAGCTAGTTTCTAACCAATAAAGGGCCACCATCAGTGTACCCAAGAAATTCCCCTTTCTATATCTTAGCCCAATAAATCTCCAAAAAATTCCCACAAATATTAAGGATTATTCTAAGCATTTTCATATACTTATTTCCCTAATATTTATATCCCAAGCCTAGCCTCGCCGTTATACCACCCAAAACCCCGCCGTTATGCCGCCCGTATAACCCTAACCCCGTCAAAACCCACGTCGTCGTACCATCCGTCCGGTATCAATCTCAGCAGTCATGCTGCCCAAAGTTGAATAGGGACTTTCTAGAAATCCAAATCAGTTATTCGGGATTTATTCCTTAGAAATTCATATAATTCCCGAAATACTGATAATCACCGTCCTAGCCATCTTCTAGGGAATTATTTAATAATTCTCTTCAAAATCCTTATCCTTTAATCCATTAATTATTTAATATAATTCATGGGTTATTAATCCAATCTCTAGTCATTAACCCTTAAGGAAATCCTTCAAACCCCCGCCTTCCTTTCATTCCTCTTTTTCCTTTTACGAATTGATTGGTGTACTGTTATACTGATTGTTATTTTCCTGTGTTTTATCGATAGCATGACCGGGCCCTGACGAGACGTTGAAGCTCCAGAAGGCCTGAAGCCCAGCCCGGTCAACATACGGTATACGCCCGCGTAAGGACGTCTAAGGACCGACAATGAAGGCAAGTCTCACCAATAATATCACCCAACTCACTAAAGTTTGCCATTCTCGCAGCTTAAGCTATAAGGAGGTATCACGTGAGTGGATGCCCAGCCCCGCTGTAGATATAGGATGCTTTAAGATTGGAAGTGGAAGGATGATCCCAAGGAGGGGATTCTATCCTAAGAGCCACTCTGATCCAGCTAAGGACCGGTTCATGGGAGAGTCTTTCTAATGCCCCGTACAACCACGCATGCCAAAAAGGTATGGCCTTCGGGAATACCTATTTATGTGAGGCCTTGACTCACACCCCACTAGCTAGCACTAGTAAACTGTCCCAAGGGGCCACGGCGGGCAACGGGAATGCTGGAGACAGCCCCAGACAGAGGGCTGGGACTGGTCAGCACGGGTCGCATGTGACAGGGCTGGTAGGGCCATGGGCGATGCATGCCCACTTATTATGATGCATCCATACCCGGGTTGATGTCCTTTTGTGCATGAATATGCGATCCCTTCTTAGGCCCCAGCAGCACCCGTGGACAGAGCTAGTGATTGGCTGTCTAGCGATAGAAGCCAGTGGGCACGAGTCTCGTAGGGCAGTACCTGCCTTGACGAAGGTAGGGACTGACCGGATGCGTGGTAGATAAGTACAACCACTGCAGAGTGAAGAATCTATCTAGATAGCCGCAGCTCTCGTCATAGAGCTGATATAGTCAAAGCCCCCACTGATTCGATTTCCTTTATTGCATGGGGAACCCGGACGGCAGGAGTGCCGATGACTGGGTTCTGGATTTAATATCGAGACTAGCAGGGAGGAAATGCCCCTCCAGGCCCAATATTTATATTCTTTTAATTTATTATCATATTATTGAATATGTGGGATTTGCTGGGTATTCAACTCTGAATACTCACTCTTGCTTTCATTGTTGTACATGTTTAGGACTCCAGGGCGATAAGGTGCTGCAGCCCACTCCGGGGGATGAACGAGTGCCCGCCCGCTCTCCGCTAGTTAAATCGGTGTGATTATTTAGTCTATACGTTATTTACTGCTTTTGACACTAATATGTGTTGAGATCCGTATCAGCGTACTGATCTAGGGACTGATACGGGTGATCAAGAGACTTCTTGATGAGGGGTCCCCACAGTAGTACTCCCCTCCATGGTCGCTTCTCACTATTTAATTCTTTTCTTTAGTTGGTTCTCAACTTCTACTTTGAATATTTTAAATTTATCCAACGCTTCTGATCTTTCTTTAATTGGATAAATGTAGCCAAACCGGGAGTAATCATCAGTGAATGTTATAAACAAGCATAACCATCCACACTTTTCACAGGAAACGGTCCACAAATATCAGTGTGGATTATCTCTAAATTTCCCACGCTTCATTTGACTCCTTTTTTAATTTGTTTTACATATTTTCCTTTAATGCTATCTACGCATTGTTCTAAGTCTGAGAACTCTAGCGGAGGTAGAATTTCATTCTTTACTAATGTTTCTATTCTTCCCCTCGAAATATGGCCTAAGACAGTGCCATAATTTCGATGATACATTTCGAGTTCTCTTTCTTTTCTTTGTAGCAATTTCTGACAAGGACGCGTCAACATTCACATTACACACAGAATGCACTTTATGACGTATGGATAACAAATAAAGCTCATCATGAAGGTATGCAACACCGACACAATCATTATTCATCCAAATGTCACACTTAGCATCACCAAAATGGCAATTAAAACCATCTTTGTCCAAACGAGAAAACTAATCAAGTTTCTTTGAAGCGAAGGAACATAAAGCACATCTTTAATCAAAAAGTGTAAAACTATCAACTAAGTCAAAGGAGACGTCGCCGACAGCTTCCACCTTCGCGTGCACTCCATTCGCTATCTCAACGCATCTTGCGCTTCTTAGCGTAGTCCTCATCGAATGGAATCCCTTTAAAGAATTTGCAACATGAATAGTTGCACCCGAGTCAATCCACCAAGTAGATTTAGAAAACTGTGTATACAAGGATTCATTTACAAATAAAATTACATTTACATTCTCACCTTTAAAAACCATCACATACTTTAGCCAATCTGGGCAGTTGTACTTGTAGTGTCCCTCCTTGTGGCAGTGATGACACATAGTGAACTGGCTCTTTATCTTGTCAAGATACTCCGCAGTGGAGACACACTCTTCAATCGAGTCCAAGAAAAATGGCTCAATTGTTTTCTTTATCAAGGCCATGCACTTTTTGTTTGCATTGAGCCACTGTCTGTTTGAGAGGGTGTAAGCCATCTCAAGAGCGGCATAATCCCTCTACCTTTGCTGCCAATCTGCATCAGTCTCATTTTCAGCTCTCACCGGTTTCGATGGCTTTTCTGGCTGTGGTGTGGTGGTCACCCACTCAAGGTCATTACAGATGAAGGCGAAATCAATCTTTTCCCTCCACTCCGCATAGTTGTCTCCCATGAGAACTGGAATCTCCTTGAGACTAGTCATTAAGTTGGAATATTCTGAAATCCACAACTAAATGTGAGAAAAATAACAATTACATGCATCAAGCCAACGTTGGTTAAAAGTAATACATACAACTGTTTATGCAATTTAAATCTACATCACCGTTGGGAAGAAATAGAAATAAAAGCACATATCTTTTTAATTATGATACAATTATTAACAACGTTGGTCAGAAAATAATCATATCAAAATCCGTTAAAAAATTAACTTTAATCATTCTTTCAAATTTAATCATCCCGTTGGTTCAAATTAAATTTAAAAGAACAACATATTAAACTTTGCAGCAAAAACATGAATAATATCCATAATGCTTTACAGTTCAAGTGCATAAACTTTCAATTTTGTAGTTCTAAACATTTATCTCGTTGGTTCAAATGCATAGAAATTCAAAATATACATAAAACTATCCAAAACATGGGGAAAATGCCCCTGAAAAACATTTGAATAAATGAAAAAAGCTCGCTGTTCATGGTTTAAACTTTCGGCCCACACGTGAAACGGCCCGTGCCCTGTTCACACCGCGCGCCTGGGCCCGCGGCCCGGCAGCCAACGGCTGGGCTGCCGAGGCGGCCCAGCGCCGCTTCCCTCTTGGGCCAAAAGTCGGCCCGCCTGAGCGGTCGACGCTTGCCAGCCGTCCGATCTGAGATCGACGGCCGAGCGGCGCCCAGCGCAAATCACGCCCGTATATAAGGTGGAGCCGGATGGGGGAAACCCTAACTTGCCACTCCTCCCCGGTCCCTCTTGATCCTGCAGGCGACGGCGCCGACGGCTTCTTCTCTCTCGCGCCCGGCGGCCGCCATGGCGCTGCCGGCAGCAGTGAGGGGAGGCGCCGCCAGCGCACGGTCGCGGCTTCCCATCCCCCTTCTTTCTTTCCTCTACTCCTTCCCCTTACCCCTCCTTGCTCCCCCCACAGCGTGATCCGGAGGGCCCCGGCCCTTGCCCTGAGATGGAGAGGACGGCGGCACCGCCGTGGTGCCCCTCGTCGGCGAGCGCGCTCCCCTTGCGGGAGAGTGCGCTGCCGTCGAGCGGCGCCTCGGTGGCACCTGAGCCTGCGCGCGCGGTGTTGTTCCGTGGCTGCGGCTCGGCTCTGTCCGGCGGCGATGGACGCCGGCGGTGAGGTAGGTAAGGTCGTGGTGGACTTTTCCCCCTCTGTTTCTTCCTTTTCTTGTACCCTAGATCTAGATCTAGGGTTAGGGTTAGGGTTTCCTGTTGCTTTTTCTTTTTCAATTTGCAATCGATTTTTCTCTTTTCCCGTGCCATTTCTACTACTAGTAGGCTTATGATACCAATGTTAGACCCCTAGGATCTCTAGATGCACAAATAGCTAAGAACTTTTAGTTAACAGAGAGATTCAAGAGATGCACATGACCCTCTCTTCCCTGGCTCGTCACTGCTCTTAATCCTCTTCTTCTTGGCCTGCCTGCAGACCGCTCAAGTTGTGGTGGTCTCATGTCAAAGCCTGGGTCCAAAGTAGGCCACTGTGACTTGTCACCCATTGGATTCACCTCAAACTGATATGCATCTTTGAACCTTTGGACTGAATAAAATTCATGCACATAGTTCTCAATTGGAACGTTTCTTAGGGAAGTGATATATGCAATGGCATGAAAACAAGGTTTCCCAGTTACATCCCATTGATCACATGAGCAAGTTTTGTCAATAAGATTAACTGCATACCTCCAAGCATAGCCATTTTTACTGACTCCAGAAACTTCAGCCTTCATATGACCACTCCTAGTGAAGCTATAGTGTAGGTTCCTACTCTTTTCCTTCAGATCATTAACAACACTTTTTAGTATGAGGCCTTGCATGTCATTGGCAATCATTTGCCTTGTAGCAATTTTCTCCATGATCTTGATCCCTTATCATGTCATCTCTAATCCAACTGTTGAAACATTCTGAAATTAATGTTATTGTTCACATAGTCAACTTTGCAAATTTTTGAGAATTCAGCCCTCGACCACAAGCGATTGTGGTATTCCTTGAGATAGATGACAGCCTCTGGACATGTTGCTGATATTTTATCCATTAATTAATTTCTGATATCTCCCAGATGTGCAAGCCCAAGCACAAGGCCACATGTATTTAAGCACATCTCCCTTGACCTTCTTCCTGAAATTCGACATTAGGTGCCTAAAACACTCCTGTGTTCTGCTGCACCACCAAACACATTGCCCACAGCAAATTCTAGGCCTTTGCAAGCATCTGCATGTATAGTTAACCCTGGGGGTGTGCCAATTGCTCTCTTTAGAGTAGTCATGAACCATTTCCAAATTCCTTTTGTTTCGTTGCCAAAGATCCCATATGCCAGGTGTGCCAATTGCTCTCTTTAGAGGAGTCATGAACCATTTCCAAATTCCTTTTGTTTCCTTGCCAAAGATCCCATATGCCACTAGATACATCCAGTTGTGCCCATCTATGGCGGTTGCTGCAGCTAGCTATCCATTCCACTTTCCAGTCAAGTGAGTGGAATCTACTCCAAGGTATGGTCGACATCCCATTAAAAAACCATCAACACATGGCCGCAGGGCCACAAACATCCTAGAAAAATACATCTTTCCCTTTATCTTCTTACAACCAATTTCAACAATGCTACTAGCGGCGGTGGGAGAACCTGTCGTGCGTTGCGGCATCTGTTCCTCCACGCACGAGCGTATAGGATAAGATAGGAACATGGAGGGGCAATTTTGTCATTTCACTCGTGTCAATGTAAAAAGAGAATGGAAAAAACCAAAAAGGTGTAACAGAACTGGACGGAGTGGTAAAAATCTAAACGGATGGATCTTTCGCTGGTATTAATGTGTATCGAGACGCTTCAATGGTAAATTTCTAAAACGTGCATCTTTCGGTGTCATAGATCCAATTTTGCCTTTAATTTATTTGTGTATTTCTCTTTCTCCAGCACCCTACTATCATTGCAATTGGGAATCGGAGAGTGAAAAGCTAAATTTGCCAACTTGGCTGCTTGTTAAATTCAAAAGTTTTGTTAAAGAACGGTTTTGCTATCCATGGGGCCGTTCAAAACATCACTAGTACGGAGTAGTCTCAAAGTCCCTCTGCTTATCTACCAACTAACTAATTCAAAAAAAAAAAAACAACTGACGAAAAAATTGCAATGAGCTACGTCTTTGAAGAACCGTCTTTTACATCGTTTACATCGTGATGTATACAAAATAGATAAGATGTTTAGGATATAGGTGTGTCTTGCTCAAATATGAGGCCCTCTTCCCCGTGTAAGGCTGCCCGCGCTGGGCCGCACGCTACGCGCATTGGCTGCATGCATTGTGGTTTGTCGGTTTTCCCTCTGCAGCGGGGAACAGTAAGAGAAACGAGAGCGTCCAGTTTCTCCGCTCACGTGGTAAATCAAGCGCACGTAGAGATGAGACGCTACGCGCCATGTCAGCGTGGGCCCGCGTACCATCCTAACCACCCGTGACTGTCACGCTTGGAGGGAGGGAGCTTGGGGCGGAAGGCACGCGGGCGATGCCGCTGCGGACGGAGGGCACGCGGGCGTCGCCATGACGGGGAGGGAGGAGGAGCGCCGCCAGGGAGGGAGGACGAACCCCGCCGCCATTGCTGGAGCTTGCCGCCCAATCGAGCACGACATCGTGTCCACCGCCGCCCAATCGAGCTCGAGCTCGCGTCTGCTGGCCGCGCGCGAGGAGGTGGAGCCGGAGAAGATCTGATCCGCAGCGAGGACCAGAAGACGAGGAGAAGGCCAGGGTCGTCGTCCGCGCTGTCGCTCTGCTCCATGGACCTCGAGCTCAACCGCCAAGATCCACCTAGAGCTTGCCCGGCAAGCATGGGGACCGACAGGAGGGGCCGCACGCGAAGAGCCATCAGATCTGGGAGCTAGGGAACCGTGCTGGCCTGATGCCCGCCCTCCGGTGGACAACCGTCGATCTGCCATGAACGACGTAGAGAGAGAGGGGGATGACCGAGGGCGCGCGGCTTGGCCGGAGGAGCGGCAAGCGACGGAGCGGGAGCGATGGTGAGGGCGTCGACGAGGCTATGACAAGGTGGACCGACCCCTCGACGACCAGGGTAGCGGGTCTCACCGGGAAAAGCGGAGGCGCAAGGCAGCGTGGAGAAACAGAGGAGAGTGATAGGGGTGGACGGAGAGAACAGAGATAGTTGGTGGGGGTAAAGAGAATTAGAAAAACTGGCACGTGGGGTCCACTAATTGGCGGTTGGTATAGAGGTTGATGGGTGTGGGAGGAATAGATATAAAGGTTGAAATCTCGATGAACAGGACAAAACAAAAATTGGATATAAAAGTTAACGAGTACGGATAACCTAACACCACGTTGTCCCCGCTGCAGTGAGTACGAAAATTCCCACTAGTCGAGGCGACGGGCATGCCAAAATGCCATATAGGAGTACATTCGATTCTTGGGTGCATGTGCGAACATAAAGTTTGGAGACTTGCTAGTCTTGTTGACATTGCCTAGGTCATCATGAAGTCGATAATAATTCAACGAACACGTAGAAGCTACGGGCATTACTTGTACAATTCTCCGGTGTTGTGGTGGCGTTAAGGCAGAGTTTAGGTGGGTACTATGATTTTCGGGTGGAACTGGAAACACGACCAACAGACCATAAGATTCTAGAGACTTCCAAAAGTCTTTTCCTTCGTGGCTACGACAATCTTGGTTGGGGAACAGCGGCCGGCCGCGTGACGTGTGGTCCCCACTCCCCACCCCTAGTGGAACGAGTGAACGACCTGGCGCGTCGGGGGGAGTACTAGGCCATGTGCAAGGTTCATCCAAGCAAAGGCGCGTTTATCGCCGTTGTGTTGTTTTTGACCGTAAGGGATGGCAACGGAACCCGATCCCTGGTTCCTGGCGGGCAATTTTTTCATTAGAGCTTGTTTGAAAACTAATGAAATGAAATGTAAGAATTAAAGTGAAACTTAGTTTATTTTAAGATCATTCCCTTTTATTCCACTCCAATTTCACTCCAAACCTTATGTACCCAAACGAGCTCTCAGGGGACAGAGATGGTAGGACTTTAATCCTCATAGGGAATTAAACAGAGCTAACTCCATCTCCGTCGGAGATGGCGGGGACGGGATGATACGCCGTCCCCGTTTAGTAACAAGTAGTTAAGTGTAATAGTGAATTGGTGGTTTACTAATGTGTTGAAAATAAGTTGATGATGATCTATATAATATAGTGTAGTGATCTAGTTTTAGTGACACTAATGGTGCTTTACTTGACATATTTATTGTTTGTACTAGTTTCTATTTTTTTAGCATGAGAAAAGACATTATTTATGGTGACGAGGATAATTCCCCACGTGAAGACGGGGATGGGAACAAATTGTCCCCCGCGAGTGTTCGCGGGGACAGGGATGAGGAAATTTTGTCCCCTCGGGGACAGGGATGGGGACGGGGGGTTGATCCCCGACGGGGAATTCCCCATTGCCATCTATAGGCTCACTCTACTACGTGTATGCAGTGGAGGAGCTGGCGAATTTCAACGCCTAGAATCACTTTAACAAACGTTTAAATTTTTGAAAATCTCAGGTTGTTTCATATAATGATAACCACAACAACGATAGTTCATATAAGTGCTTAAAATGTATGGTCCAGGGTACATCACAATTCAAAGTCTAATTGTACAATAAAATTGATAAAAGAAATACCTAATTAGTTAGTGCTGGGGGATTTGTCGATCCACAAGGCAAGCTGGGGCGCCAAGCAGGGGAGAATGGAGATGGCTGCACTGGAGCGATGGTGACCCCTTCTGCCTGCAGAGGCATCGAGCTAGGCCACCGTCAGCTGCTAGGGTTGCCGTCTTATTGAGGCGCCGAGCATAGGACGACTAGACGAGGAGAAGGAGAACTGACGAGTGGAGCATGGGCAGGGGCATCGTAGGGCGCGACATCAGTAGTAGCAGGTCGATTTGCTAGGCCACAAATATTGGACCAATCAGATGACATGGGTCAATCTACATAAATGCTTGCTATAGATGAAAAAAATAAGGATATAAATTTTTTTGGCCACGCCTAGAGCCATAGCCCTAGTAGCCATAGTGGGAAATCTGCCCCTGCCTGTACGTAGTCACCCATTTCTCGTGTTCATCAAAGGAAAAAAAAAAAAGAGAATTAGAGCAATCCTAGGCTAGGTATTCATGAGTCCCGCGCGCGACGCGGATGTGGGGCCCACATGACTTGCATGTGTGGTCCCGTAAATCCATACGTGAGACCCACCATAAATTTTTTTTTACAAAACAAGACTTATAATTTTTGAAAAATATTATATGGTGTTTAAAGAACCAATATAAATAAATATCTAATAATCATGAAATTCTCAATCATGAAAACTATTGTATGGCACTTAGACTCAAATAATCAATGATGTACTCTAAGGATGAATTTATATTCTAATATTGATCAATTAAAATTTTAATTGGCTTTCTGATTTAATAATCAATATAATGTTACTACTAAACAATACTAGTTTCTCCTGTTCATCAAAAGGAAAAAAATAGAACGTGGTCACCCATTCTGTGAACAGAGAGCGTCACGTTAGCACGACGCACGCAGAGACGCTAGAGGGGGCAGGGCCGCAGGGGGCTGCTACCGGCGAGAAGCAGTCAGCGCCCGCGGCATCAAAATTCCAAAATTACCGTGGCCGTGTTTAGATGTTTTGCGAAATTTTTTTCGAGTATGTCAGGCACACATTTGAAGTATTAAATACAGACTAATTACAAAACTAATTACAGATTCTGTCAGTACATCGCAAGACGAACCTAATGAGTCTAATTAATCCGTCATTAGCACATGTTTACTGTAGCAATTTATTGTCTAATCACGACCTAACTAGGCTCATTAGATTCGTCTCGCGAAGTACACTCCATCCATATAATGGGTTATTTTTTTCGACTACATTTAATATGCCATGCATGTGAGGGAACATACTCGAAAAAATTTTAGCGAAACATCAGGCGCGTGTCCCTCTCGCGCGACGCCCGTTTCCTGCCGCATCCGCCATCTGGATTAGACGCGCTACGGTGGCGACCGGATCAAACGAAAACCCAGCCAACGGGAGCAGCCGGGAGCAACGCCGCAACGGGACGGGACACAGGCAAATCCAACAAGTCGTCGCAGCCGCGGAGGAGGAATAGTCAATAGTCCACTCCTCCGCCCACGAAAGCTCAGTTCCTATCTGGGGGCACCCCTCCTGGGGGAGGAGTATTAATACGGCCATTAGCCATAGAGGAGTAGCATCAGTAGTGCAAGAGGGTCGTCAGCTTCAACCACCGCCGGGCATACGCCATCTTACTTTTTCTTGACTTGACCTCACGCACAGCGTCAGCTCCTCCCCTCTGAAGCCGGAGTGGAGCGCTTTTTTATAGATAGATTGAAATCCCGCAGAGGAATCGCCGAGGAAGAGGAGACCTGCGGGAGAAGAGGAGTTGGAGGGGAAGAAGAGGGGCAGCATATCAACATGCTGGACCATCTCGTTGGGCTGGTGAAGGTGCGCGTGGTGAAGGGGGTGAACCTCGCCATCCGGGACCTCCGATCCAGCGACCCTTACGTCGTCGTCCGCATCGGCAAGCAGGTTCGGCGGCTTCGATCCTTCTCTTCCTTCTATTCCCTTTCCCTGCTTTGCCGAGTAGGTAGCTGGAATTGCCTCCATTGATTTCTTGATCGATCTTGAAAAGCAAACAATTACTTCCATACTGCTCCTAGTTGCGTTAATTTGGACATGCACTTTGTTCCTGTAAGCGTCTCTGCCTAAGCTTCAATGCCCCTGAAAAGTGCAGACACCAATCTCCATTTCTTCACTCTTCTTCCTGTGAGTCTTTGTTTCCACAAACCTCCTGCCTCCTAGGAATCAGTTTAGCAGGCATTTTCCCCTTCCTTTGGCAAAATAAAATTATGGCACAAAAACATAGTTTTAGCATAAGTGTAGTGCAATTTCTAATGTAGAACCAAGTAATGGTTTTATGGCGTGAGTGGAGTTAGTGAGAAAAAGAAACACCTTTTGTCTTCAACCTAGACCTTCCAAAACGTAACTTTTAGTGTAAAGCGGTGACTTAATCAGATATAATATCTAATTTTCCAAACTGCAAAGAGAATGAATAGGTTGGCATGACAGACTAACATCTGTTCTCTTTGTTATGGAACTGTTCTGTCCCAAAACTAACCATTCATGTTAAGTTATGCTTATAGTGCTCATGGTGCACCTTAATTAATTATGCTATGTGCATATATATATTTAGTTATGCTTTCGGCTGAAGCTAGTTCTATATCTTCACTCAACTCATGATTTTTCTGGCAGATATGGTGGAATTTAGGAAGAAGCTTGCTAGAATGGATGTGGATATGAATGCTGAAGAAAGGCATTTATTCTCTGTAGGATTCAAGAATACTATTGGGGCAAAGAGGGCATCATGGAGAATCATTAATTCACTTGAGGAAAAGTTGACAAGTGGTGATCAGGCTGGTGTGATGATGGATGCTTACAAAAAGAAGTAGAAGACGAACTAAGGAAGATTTGCAATGAAGTATTGTCAATCATCGCTATTCATTGCCTTCCCTTGGCTAATTCGGGTGAAAATGCTGTGTTCTTTTATAAGATGTATGTACAGGTTCCTTGATTCAATGCTCTGTTTCATTTCCCGTCTGCTATTCTTACTGTTTTCTGGTTATTACGTCCAGAGTTAATTTTCTATTGGTATCTCATTAACTTTCCAGGTAACTTTGATATCCAATCTTTTGCCAAAACTATATATAATTTTGAGCTCAAATCTCTTTGAAGAGCTTATTTCCTCCAAAAGATTTAATGGTAAATCCTTTCCTAAGCTTTGATGGCTGAACTTGATAGAAGGAGATCCAGAGAAAGGGAGGATAAATTGTCTGGTTGTGGCCTGGTAACTTGTGGGTCATTTCTCTTTGAACATGTTTTGTGACACTGCATCCCAAAATCCATTTTGGCTTCCAGTTCTATTGAAAGGTAGAACTATTATGAAAAGAAAAGAAAACTGCACATATTTCTAAGTAAGCAGATGATGCACATAACTGCATCACTCATTATATTTTCTTATAACTGGTTCATTTTTTTTGTTTTAGAGGAGCGCAGTACTACTTCTCAAAATGGTACTGCACATAGTTGGATGACTTTTTTTTTTTTATAAATAAACAAGATGCTGCTTCTTTCATAGTGGAATTAAAATACATTTGTTGGATTTAGTTCAAGTTACTTCACTTTGAACAATATATGCAAAGAAACAAAGCTTAAAAGTACTACTATTATTATTACTTTTCTATCAGGTAAGATGTTCTTCTGAAAGAAAGAAGAAATAAGATTATAAGAGTAGATCAAGCTCCTGGTCTCCAACTGTTCAGTGAGTCTGGGGTTACTATTTAATGATACAACACTAGTTTTGTATTGTCCTCCCTTTTAGTCTTTTACTGTTAACTTCTCTATATCTGAGGGTAGGCTGCTATGCAGTCTTACAAATTGGTTCCATTACACAAGAAGTGTGGTAAAAAAATTTTAGTGCCCTTCTTTATTTATGGAAAATATGTACAATCATTAGTTTGGTTTCTCATTATCTCGTTCATTATTGTTTTTTGGTACATCAATATTAAAGAATTGGATGGTGCTTCACTAGTCTGAAGCACTCCATCAGACCCATGTGTATCTGACACTGTAGACAATATTAGGAATTTTACACGGGTTACATGTGGCCCTGATAATCCATTTGACAATAGGTTTGCTTCTCTATCATTTCAATGATAATCATAATCGTCTCTCTGTAGTGTACGCGTGTTCACATAATACTCTTACTGTCCTACACAATCTTTTCCTTACCTGCTTTGATTGAAACCTAATCTTTTGTAGGAAAGGAGACTACTATCGTTACTTGGCTGAATTTAGCACTGGGACCGAAAAGAAGGCTGCTGCTGATCAGTCACTTATGGCATACCAGGTTCAAATCTTCCAAGTATTTTGCATGGGCTCAAACGAATCTTTCTGAAAAAGCTCTCTTTCTGCTGAAATAACAAACATTTGCTGCAGCATGCCATGGTTGTCGCCTCCACTGAGCTCTCACCTGCTAACCAAATCAGGCTTGGCCTTGCCCTCAATTTGTCGGTCTTCTTTTATGAGATAATGAACTCTCATGAGAGGTCACTCGTCCTCAATGGCTCACTTCTCCTCTTTCAATTGATGTTTCAAATTTTAAGATAGATATTTCTATTCAGTCATGCTTTATGAGTATGTTAAAAGCATCATGAGACATTTAGCCATTCACCACAAATGCAATGTTTTGTTAAAATACAGAGTTTTTTTTTTCTCTCCCACACACAGTCTGAACCCACTAGATGCTAGCTGGGCACATGATAGACATGTTGGTTCTGCCCTTTCTTTAGAAATACTTTTGAGACAATGTGTTTTTCTCCCTTGGATACAGCATGATGGGCACATGGTAGATTTGTTGTCATCGCAGTATTCTGCTTGATGAACCATTAGTTTATAAAAGATCATTAACTTCAACCACTGAATTTTTCATGTGTTTCTCTCTTTTCAGAGCTTGCCAAGTGGCACAACAAGCATTTGATGAGGCTCTTACTGAAATTAAGTCTGCTGGTGAGGGGGTTTACAAGGATAGCACACTTATGATGCAATTTCTGAAGGACAATTTAGCATTGTGGACGTCAGAACTAACTGGAGGTAAATCTCTCTCTTTTTTTTTTTTTTTTGGGGGGGGGGGGGGGGGGGGGGGGATAGAAACTTTCTGACCACTAAGTAACAGCCATATAAACCTTTCTCTTGGAGGCAAAATATTTATGGCTCTGTGTTGTGTCATTTAAAGTATGATTTGTTCTGTAGAAATAGCAAGTAGCAGCAATTCTGTACATATGCTTTTGCCATAAGCTGTCAAATGCCCTGGTGATTACTGTAACACCTCGTCCTCCAAAGCCACACCGCCTAGCCTTTCCAAGGGGCGGGCACGCATGCACATAGCGCCCTACTTACACTTTTGTTCTCGCTTCGTGTAAAAGGGTTAACCCGGTGATATGGTTGGAGGGCAAAGGCTTATAAGTTGGCTCCATCTTTGCTGAACTAGCAATGTGGTACTAAACTCGAGCACACCGCGCTCATAGGCTAGTACTGGGCCAAAGCAATTGGGCTGGGTGTCACAATTACTCCGAAGATGAAAACATATACATGCATGTATGTCGAGAGCCCTACTGAGTCACTGCAGAATATTTGATAGGAGAGTTGCAAGACAAGCAATAATTAATAATCATTCCATAATAGCATAACTTGGATGTCACGTTTAACTGTACCTTGATTAGCTGTTGTGGGGCGTGCAGAGTACTTACCATGCTTTCTTTCCTTGGACATTCCGTTGAGCTAAACCTTACGTCTGCTAGTGCCTATTGACACATGTTCATTTATGTGATAAAACATACAATAGCATCACAAATCCTAAATACCGGTCCAGTTTTGATGTCTGGAAACTCAAAATATGCCTAGAAAATATATTCTTCTTGAAATGGTGATATAGATCATGTCTAGGACCTATGACTAGTATTGGATACCAATAAATTCTTGACATTATGATTCAACCAAAATGTGGTTCTTATTTGACAGGTGAAGCATCAAAGGATGATGACGTCGACATGGAGGTAAGGTGCCTGTGCCTTGTGGCCTAAATTTGTGCCCTTCTGTTAGCAAAATTCCATCCACATAAGATGTTGCAATGTATATGAAAGAGTGGACAGTGCACAGATACTAATATATCTTATATAAATATAAAGCCTGGATCTTCTATCACGTCTTAAATTGCATTAGCGGAGTGAGTGGAATACAAAAATACTTCCCATGAGACACTGAATTTTGCAAGAAGTCTTGTGCTGCTACTCTGTTGTTTTACTTGGAACTCTTGGCATGAACATGGATACAAAATTTGCCAATCAATTTTTTGCATGCTACCCACAAAAGTGCAAATTCTCGTTCAAATTTGGACCAGCAAATTTTTTCATAGCAAGATAAAAGTGAAGTTTGTATGATGTCACTTTGTTGATGCTGACACGCTATGCTGGCTGGCTCTGCCAATCTGCTGATAACATCTCTGGTGTTTTGGCAGGGTTGATTGAGATGCAGTGGAATTGCTAAGAAGTGATGCTAGTGAACCCATGTCCTGTAGTTTTTCTGCATCGGAAGAGCCTTATGTATTTTTTTCTCCTGCTAGTGAACCCTACTAAGTGTTTCAGTGTCTGGACTGGTGACCATCCGCCCAGCTTTGGTGATATTTTGGGAGCCTGGACTGGTGACCATTCAGCCCTGATGTTCTGGGCCTTTTTCTGGTGCTCGAGAGGCATCTTTGTAAACCGGACTACGAACTGCGCCTCTTATCAATGCATTAAAGACTGCCCCTGCCATCATTAATCTGTCTCTGTAATGTTGACATTGAGCATACTGTCGATTCAAACATGACCAACAATATTACTCTGACATTGACCAAAAAAAACAATATTACTGTCAACCTGAGAGAAAAAAAGATAGCATCCAGATGCATGAAACTGAAGTACGTTACAGTGCTCAATGGCGCATGGTTATTGATTCCTCCATGACAATTTACAACATAGGACACACATGATGCAGCTAGCCGTGCTTAACCGTTAAAGGCTGAACATGGTAGTTGGGGGCAAATGGCGGAAATGAGCAGCACAGGCCTTGTATTTCCCCTGCAAAGACGACGCCTGGGAGGGGAGGACGGAATCCATGACGACGAGCATGACCATCACGAGCTGGTCCTTAGCCATGGGGTCGACGAATCTGGTTCCTCCAGCATCAAAAAAGGCTTGCTTCCTCTATTCCATTGGGGATACTTGTCAAGCTCGCTCTCAAAATGTTGCTTGTGGGCATCATCACAGGGCCCGCTGAGCCAGACTTCCTGCACACCAATTAGATTCTGTAGTCCAGAGATTCGCAGTGACGACACACGCCAGCAGCGAAACCTCAGAATCCTCACCATACAATATGTATCTGTGTCGTGAAACGTTATTGTGGCCTGTAATCTGGAGTTGCAAGAGATCTCGAGGAAGGCCAAGCTGAATCCTGATGCGCCTTGTCTACCGAAATGGAGCTCATCATCCTGGAACATTAACAAAAGAAGGCGTAGATTCTTAAGCTTTGGTAGACCCAGAAGGATATCTATCCCCTCTTGTGTTAAAATAGTTATCTGCAAACTCAATTTTATGAGACCCTGAAGCTTCTTGATCCATACTGGCAACTTGCTTATGAGCCTATACAGCTTAAGGCTTCGCAAGTTCTTGATGGTTTTCTCGGAGATGCCATCCAAGCAACCATCTTGATTGTTGTCCGCGTGGAGCTGCACCTGCAATGACAATGATTCCAGATGGGCAAGATTTGAGATGGTGGAAAACAATTTTTTGCTGTTGGTCCGATTAATGCCAGACACTCCGAGCTTGTGCAGTTGGGTAAGGTTCTTGAGCTCCTCCAATATGTCCTCGCCTGCATCACTGATGCTAACAACACCCAGCGTGTGCAAGTTGGAAAGCTTCCCAATCCCTCTGGGAACCTTGAAGCCATTATGATGATCCGGGTCATCATGAAGAGGATCATGTATGCTTGACTTTGACAACCACGACACCGGAGTAGTACGTGGCCTGCTCGTTGGTGCTGTTGATGTTGATTGATTCTCCACAGATAGACGACCCTGGTGTTGTGGTACTGTGGTACCACCACGAACATACTGCATCTTCTCTAATTTGATGATGCTCTTTGGAAACTTGGTTACAGATGTTTCTCTGATATCTAGAGTTTGCAGCTGCTTCAGATCTCCCAAGGAATCTGGCAGATGACTGATTTCTCGGCACCTTCTCAGGGAGATGAACTTCAGGCAGGCGAGGCAGCAGCTGCACCATCTTCTTGACGTCACCATTGGTTACACCTGATGTCGTGTCCTCCAGATCCAGCACGCGGAGCAACCTCATGTTCTCGGATATGAAGAATGACTTCCACTCTCCAATCACTGTCAAAGAGCGCAGCCTTGAGAAGTCGATGCTCTCAAACACATTTCTGTCCCTGTCCCAAGCCTTGTTTATGGCAAGGTGCCGTCCTGTGCGATGCAAGTTCTTTCGACAATGGCCTTCTAGTGCAAAGACAAGATTCTCTTCCATTGACCGTGAGATGATGTAATCACAGAAGAAGCCATTGGTTTGGCACAAGGGTGCCGTCCTCATGTCAAGAACATTTCCTGGCAACTGGATCATGCTTAGTTCGACCAGCTTGGAAAAACACATCTCTCCGTTCTCCTCTGCAGTGCTTCCTATATTATCTCTGGCATATCCCTCTGCGATCCATCGTCTCACCAAACGTCTCCGCCGGATGGTGTTGTTTAAAGGGAAGATTGACAGGTAGAAGATGCATGGCTTGAGAAAATCTGGGCAGGAACGGAAGTAGGAAAGCAACCATTCAAACAGATAGCGTAACACCCTAAAATTCAACTTTTTCAATTAATAAAAATTTCTAGAATTTATTCGTGCTCAGTTAAGGTTTTTAAGGATTTTCTAGAATTTATTCGAATTAAATGCGTGTTGGAAAACATTTCTCAAATTAAAATAAGTTTAGGTTGCATTGTTGCATTCATGCTGCTGCATATTTATTTTATTGTGTTTGGGTTCAATTTGTTTGAATTCAAATTTTAGTTTGAATGTTGTTTTGTTTAATACTTCACAAGTCCAATTTTTTGCCCCTTGAGCTCGTCAGCCCTCTTCAGCTTCGCACCCTCGCTGCCTTTCGCTTCGCACGCTCACCGGCCCAGCTCGCAGCGCGCCCAGCAGCCTCGGCCCGCTCCCCGCTCGCGACCGCTTGGCTTTTGCCGCCCGACGTCGAAGGCGCCCGCAGCAGTTTTCCGGCCCTTCACTCCCTCGCATCGCAGCCCGATGCGCCGCCTTTCGTTTCCGCTTTCCTCTCGAGCTTGCGCCCAGCGCCTCCGTCCGCCTTCGACGACCGCTGACACCCGGCGGGGCACACCTGTCATACCCTCCGCTCCCGTGCCCGAGCCGGACTCGAGCTCGAGTCCGACTCCGCCGCCGCCGCCTTGGCCCGCACTCCAAGGCAGGCCACCGGGCCTATTTAATCCGCGCCGCCATGCCTCGCGCCCCCTTCACCCAAAACCCTAGCCGCCGCAAGCCCCTGCGCGCCGCCGCCGCACGGAAACCCTAGCGCCGCCGCTCCGGTCGCTCGAGCCGCCGCCTCCCGCCGCTCTCAGTCGCCGCCGTCGCTATCCTTGAGTTCGTGGTGAGCTCCGCTGCCTTCTCATGCTTCCGGCGCGTCTTCTCGTGCTCTCTAGGGCCGTCCGCGCGTTCCGCCGCCGCGCCAGCCATGGCGCCGCCGCGCGGGAGCTCGCCGCCGGCCGCTCCCTCGCCGGGGCTGCTTCGCGCCGTCCGATCCGGCCTCAACGGCCCGGATCAGATCGGGGCGTAACCCCTGCTGCCGGTCCACCATGGACCAGTGGACCGGGTCCACGACCGCGGTCCACGGCGCCGCCGCGCCGACGTCAGCGCCGGCGTTAGCGCTGACGTCATCATGGCGTCAGCCGCCGTCAAGTCGCCGTCGCCGTCTGCCGTTTTGCAGAAAAGCCCCTGGCTTTCTTCTTATTTACATCTTTACTTCGCGCAGTTCTAAAATCTTTACGGTTTAGTCCTTTTATTTACGTTTAGGCCCCTGGAAGTTCCTGATCTTTACCAGCAAGCCCTAATCTTGTTTTTATCATAACTTTTGCATCTTAACTCCGTTTTACGCGTTCAAGATATCGTTGGAATCGTCGTTTTATGTACAATCTATATGTGTGGACCATGTGTTGGTTTCTTATGATTGTTGTACTGTTTTCTTATTATTTCTTTTGCTTGTGCATGTGTGTACCGGTAGACGATCCGCGCTTTGCTGACTTCCCGGGAGAGGAGTTCGAGGAGTTCGAGGAGTTCGGGCAGCAGCAAGGGTTCGCTGAAGGCAAGTCGCCTTGGTCATGCTTTGTCCTATTTAAATTAAGAACTTACTTTTATGTTCAACCGACCATAGTTGCATGTTATTTAATTTGATGGGTTTTCCTACTAAGGACATGCCTAGCCACCCTATCCTGATTATCATGCCTTTTACCTTGGGTTAATAAATTTGCTGTAGATCTTGCTAGTGCTCTACTGTTTAATTGAACCCCTATGTTAATCTTGATTTTATCACGTTATGCCTCGGTAACAAGATCATTTATTTAATTGGAAACATGGAGAACCACCCGGGACATACCGTACAACCGCAGTGCTAATGGGCTCTGGCCTTGACTTATTAACTAGTGACTCTAGCTTGGGACAATCTTACCTGGACTGGGCAAGAGGGGAAGCGTTGACGGTGTATAGCCCGGCCCTGTTGAGGAGCGGCCTTTGCTAAGGAGCACTCTTCAGAGAGGGTTATGCCTGCTTCGGCTTGGAACCTTAGCGGGTTGTCACTTGTTAGGGAAGCTTCGTAACGGTCTCGTAGTGGATCCCTGGCCATTCACCAAAGGAAGTGTCTAATGGGGCCTTGCAAACCTCGGGCAAAAAGGGTGACACTTCTGCTGGGTAAAGCTGTACAAACCTTGCAAGGTTAATAAAAAACTATCATGATAGCCGTGCTCACGGTTACGAGCGGCCTGGACACTCACATATTTAATTTATCGGAACTTTATTCAAATCATTTACTTTATGTTGAGGCTCTCATCTTTATGTTATTTTATTCATTAATTGTGGGTGGTATAAACTTATACTTAAGCTTGCTTAATTAAAATTTGATCAATTAAAATGCTAAATGCTTAAACCTTCAGCCTATCCTTGTTTAAGCCTTGCATATCATCTCGTTATCTTTAGCTTGTTGAGTACGGCATGTGCTCACGCTTGTTCATTTATTTTTGCAACGACCGATCCGGATTTGTTCAGACGTGGAGAGCTTTGAGGAGTTCACCGGCGATTTCCAGGAGTTCTAGGCTGCGTCTCTGCCAGGCAACCTCAAGGTCTTAGAGGAGTTTCGTTTGCAGCGTTAAATAAAGACTCTATTTATTCTATGGAGACAAACCTTGGCTTGTAATAATGCTATTTACTACTCTCTATTTATTCTTGCACGCTGTGATATTTATTTTTGTCGATTATATGTGAGTTGCCTTGGTTAAAGACTTGCATATGAGATGGTTCGTTTTCTTCTGAAAACGGGCGTGACAAAAGTGGTACCAGAGCCGTGTTGCCTCTAGGAACGTTAGCCTAGTTAGAAAATGGTCGAATTAAGGATACTAAAGCTTAGAAGCCTTTTATTTCCGCTTTACTCTGATATAAAACTATTTTATTCCATTTTATTTTATCTTTATTTTATTTCTTCTTGTTATTGATTTTATCTCACCCTTGGAGCTATTTCTATTCATTTTATTACATATCTTACTTGTTGAAAATTTTCCTTATCTCAGAAGATGGTGATGACTCGGGAGTCCGCTCGTAAGAGTGCCTTGCTTCAGCGTGTCCGTGAGTGGGAGGAAGACAGTGATGAAGAGGTTGATGCTCAGCTGGTGGTGGAAGGCCCCGAAGTGGAGGTGCACACGCCGCCGCTGCAGGAGGTGGAGGTGATCGAGATTGAAGATGTTGAGGAAGGTGAAGATGGTGCTCCAGCGGTTGCTGCCGACCAGCCAGTGCCTCCAGCCGCCGTTGGAGTGGAGGAGCAGCAGGAAGCCCAAGCTGAAGCCCCTGCAGGAGAGGAGCATCATGAAGCCCAAGACGAAGAGGAGGATCCTGAGGAGGTAGAGGAGTACCTAGGCGAAGGAGGATACTATGAGGATGCTATCCAGTCTCCAGACCCGTCTTCATCTGAGGATTCAGAGAATCCCCAGCCGCCTCCGCCTGAGTACTGGACTCTGACTCGCCACTATCACGATGGTGGCAATGCCCGTCTTCCCGCGTTGCTCAAGGAGCTGTTTGAGCGTCTCCAACTTCCGGTGGAGATTATGTACAAGGGCAATCAATGGCGTCACCCCAGGTATCCAGCAGAGTGGAAGGTGTCCGTGCAGATTCGCGTTGCTGATTATGTGCATGGAGGGACTCTGGAGGCCGCCAAGTTTCAAGCCATAGCATTCAGAGGCAGTTTTGCAGCTGGAAGGGATGATGCCGCGCTTCAGGCCTTTGGAAGGGTGCTTTATCAAGAAAATGGTGAGCTGCAAGGCACCATTTGGAAGTTCTTCCCTCGGACAGCACCGGAGGCTGTGAGCAGCATAATCCTTGATATCCAGAATCAGCTGAATGAGGACCTGAGGGACCATGCCAAGTACACCGCAGCGGTTCACACCTATGCTGTGGGCACCACCGATGAGTTGAACAACGCCTATGATATGCTAGCTGCTGAAAGGTTGAAGAACAAGAAGCTTCGAGCTGCACTCCGTGGAGAGGATCCAGCGGAAGTGGAGGAAGATAAAGAAGTTTGTCCAGCACGTTCACCCCCTCGCCGCAAGACTAGATATGGAGGAGCTATCACTTTCATCAACTAGCCTTGAAGGAGCTTAGGAGCTTAGGAGTTTAGGAGTTTCGGAGTCCTTAAGTTTAAGAGTTTAGAGTTCTTGTAATCGTTAGCGTTAAGCGATCGTCGTTTCGAGCTACGTCTTTTGTTAAGAGTGAACGTGTGCTTGTTATTTTGCTTATGGATGATTTGGGTCTTTGTAATGAGTGTGGTGTGTTGTGGAGTTTACCACAGCGACATCAGTTTAATAAAGTTTAGTTTGGGGTTTTAATTTTGTCTCATAATTTAATCCTTTATCTATCTCGCTTTATCTATCTTATAATCTCGTTCAACGCAAATCTGTTCGCGTCACTGCATGACCCTTCGGTACTGTTCGAATTTATTCAGGAGCTACAGGGATCGGTTTCAGGTGAAACCAAGTGGGTTAGATTCAGAATTTAATGGGTGAAATCCTGGTAATTTTCATGATTTTGGACTTTCGGACAGAGAGCTATGCATCTGTCTTTCCAAGAACCTGAATCTGTCACAATGGTCTGACGTATGCAGCTTGTTTATTTTATATCTCGAGTTTTATAACTCCGATTTATATTATTCAAGTTGGGTTGGTTCCAGAATTTAGTAACCTTTATTCTGTAATTTTCTCATAATTTTTGGAAGTCCTGTTCACGACTTATATCTGGTCTTTTCGTCTAATCAGAATTCTGTCCTGTCCTGAAATTTTCTGTTATTATCTAATTACGCTGTTGAGCATAATCTTTCTATTATATCTTTATCAGTCACAATCTGAAACCTGTATCTCTAACACTCAGATGGTGAACACCAGGTCTGGTGCAGGAGTTGATCAACCACCAACAGTTCGTCCGTCAAGGAACGTCAACCCCAACCCGAATCCTCAGCCAGAACCACCACTGCCGTCAGAGATGGAGCCGTTTCTTGAGGCACAGATGGTTTTCCTCCAGACATTGACTAACACTGTGGCTGGACTCCAAGCTCAAGTCAACCAAGGGGAACAACAACCAGGGGAACAACAACCCGAACCCGCCGCCCAGGGACAAGCACAGGGAGTTCATGAGCCACAGGCCCCCGACGTTCTCTCATTCCGCGGATCCACTGCAGGCTGACGACTGGCTGAAGACTGTGGGGAGGATGCTGGAAATTACTCAGTGTACTGACCGGGAGAAGGTTCTTTATGCTTCTGGACGCCTAGAGGGAACTGCTGCAGATTGGTGGGACTCGTTCACTGCCGCTCATGAAGATGCTGATGCTATCACTTGGGATGAGTTCAAGAACAACTTCAGGAAGTATCACATTCCGACAGGTCTCATGAAGCTGAAGAAAGCAGAGTTCCTTGCTCTTAAGCAGGGAGGAATGTCCGTGAGTGAGTATCGAGACAAGTTTATTCAGTTGTCTCGTATGCTCCAGAAGAGGTGTCTGATGATGAGAAGAAGCAGGAACGGTTCCTGAACGGTTTGATTGGGCCGTTAACTATCAGTTGTACTCTCACACCTTCCCCACCTTTCAGGAACTTATTGACAAGGCAATTGGTCTGGAACACAAACGCCAGGAGCTGGGTGAGAAGAGGAAGTTCAGTGGGTCAGGACAGTCTAGCAGCATCTCTCGCCCTCGCTTCACCCCACCTCAGCAGAAGCACCCGTTCCGCTTTGGAGGTTACAATGGTGGATATGGGCAGAACCAGGGTCAGCGCTCCGCACCTACACCGCAACGCCCCGCATCCCAGCAGAACACCCAACAGAACTTCCAGCAGAACCGCCAGACTACTCCAGCTCAGACACCAGTGAAGGCACCAGCTCCAGGCAGCACTACTACCCCTCGTGCTTGTTTCAAGTGTGGTGATCCCAATCACTTTGCCAACAACTGCCCCAGGAAGCAGGCCCAGACTCCACAGGGTCAGAACCAGCAAACTCAGCAGGCCAGGACTGGGAATTCTACACCACAGAGTAGCAGGGGACGCCAGAACTACATGCAAGGCCGGGTAAATCATGTTGCAGCTGAGACAGCTCAGGAGCACCCAGAAGTTCTGCTTGGTATGTTCCTTGTCAACTCAGCTCCTGCATCAGTTCTATTCGATTCTGGAGCATCCCATTCTTTTATTACTACCCAGTTCGTAGCCCAACATAGCATTCCCATGTGCATCATGCCTAGACCTATGTTAGTATCCTCACCGGGGGGCAGATGAAGGCAGCTTACAGGTGTCGTGATGTTAACGTTAATATAATGGGGAAAGATTTCCGGACCGATCCGATAGTTCTAGAATCACAAGGAATTGATGTTATCCTTGGTATGGGTTGGATGGCAAAGCATGATGCAGTCATTCAGTGTGCAAAGAGATCAGTATGGCTCACTTCACCGCAAGGGGAAAGGATTGAATATGCCGTTGTTCTACCCTCCACAGCAGAAGGTGCAACCAACGGTACAGTTAATCAAATGGATGGTGTGTCGCTAGGAGATATTAAGGTGGTGTGTGATTTCCCAGATGTTTTCCCAGACGAGTTGCCAGGTATGCCACCTGACCGAGATGTCGAATTTCTCATTGATCTTATTCCTGGTACTGCACCCATCTCGCAAAGACCATATAGACTCTCTGCTAAACATTTAGAAGAGCTTAAACAACAATTAAAGGAACTTTTAAGTAAACGCTTTATCCGTCCTAGTTCTTCACCATGGGGTTCACCGGTTATCTTTGTAAAGAAGAAGGATGGCACAGAGAGGATGTGTGTGGATTACAGGTTACTTAATGATGTCACTATCAAGAATAAGTATCCATTGCCCAGGATTGATGACCTTTTTGACCAGATGAGAGGTGCCAGAGTGTTTTCTAAGATTGATCTGCGTTCCGGTTATCATCAGATGAAGATCAGGCCTTGTGATATTCCCAAGACAGCTTTCTCCACCAGATATGGCCTTTATGAGTACACGGTAATGTCTTTTGGTTTGACTAATGCCCCCGCTTACTTCATGTATCTGATGAATAAGGTGTTTATGGAATATCTGGATAAGTTCGTGGTGGTGTTCATTGATGATATCCTGGTATTCTCCAAGAACGAGGAAGAGCATGAAGAGCATCTGAGGTTGGTGTTGCAGAAGTTGAGAGAGAATCAGCTGTATGCCAAGTTCAGCAAGTGTGAGTTCTGGATGAAGGAAGTTTCTTTTCTGGGTCATGTCATTACTGATGGTGGTGTAGCAGTCGATCAAGGGAAGGTCAATGATGTGTTGAACTGGAAGCCACCCACTTCTGTGAAGCAGGTAAGAAGTTTCTTGGGAATGGCAGGTTACTATCGTCGGTTCATTGAGGGATTCTCTAAGATAGCAAAGCCTCTGACTTCACTTTTAGAGAAGGATGCAGACTTCAAGTGGACCGAAGCTTGTCAGGCCAGTTTTGAGAAGCTAAAACAGCTGTTGACTACGGCCCCTGTTCTTGTGATGCCGGATATCAGCAAAGGCTTTGACGTCTATTGTGATGCGTCTAAGCTAGGATTGGGGTGTGTGCTTATGCAGGAAGGACATGTGGTTGCATATGCATCGAGGCAGTTGAGGAAGCATGAGCAGAATTATCCTACACATGACTTGGAGTTGGCAGCTGTGGTACACGCTCTGAAGATTTGGAGACACTACCTCGTGGGGAATAAGTGTAATATCTATACAGACCACAAGAGCTTGAAGTACATTTTTACCCAGAGGGATCTCAATCTCAGGCAGCGCCGTTGGTTGGAGCTGATTAATGACTATGATCTGGAGATACATTACCACCCGGGCAAGGCAAATGTCGTTGCGGATGCTCTGAGTAGGAAGGACCAGTTGAACATGGTGCTGGCGCACGAGCTGCCCGAAGAATTGTTTAAAGAGTTTGAGAAATTGAACCTTGGGATGGTAGCTCACACTGAAGGAGTCACACTAGAGTTAGCGTCTACCTTGGAGCAGGAAATCCGAGATGGTCAGCTAGAGGATGCTAAGGTGAAGGAAATCAAGGAGCTGATGAGTGAAGGGAAGGCACCTGACTACCGACTCGATGAACAAGGAACACTTTGGCTTGGTAAGAGGATTTGTGTGCCTGACATCGATCATCTTAGAAAGACTATTCTCAGAGAAGCTCATGATTCCGCCTATTCTATTCACCCTGGAAGCACTAAGATGTATCAAGATCTAAAGCAGATGTACTGGTGGTATGGTATGAAAAGGGATGTGGCTGAATATGTGGCTGTGTGTGACACGTGTCAGAGGGTCAAGGCAGAACATCAGAGGCCAGCAGGGCTACTCCAACCATTGAAAGTGCCAGAATGGAAGTGGGAAGAAATCAGCATGGATTTTATAGTGGGATTACCTCGCTCTCGGAACGGTCATGATTCTATATGGGTCATCGTGGATCGGCTTACTAAGGTGGCTCATTTCATACCTGTGAGAATCGAGTACACCAGCGCTAGGTTGGCAGAGTTATACATGTCCAGGATCGTGTGTCTGCATGGTGTGCCTAAGAAAATAGTTTCTGACCGGGGTACTCAGTTTACGTCACGGTTCTGGCAGAAGCTGCATGAGTCTATGGATACAAAGTTAAATTTCAGTTCAGCATACCATCCTCAGACAGATGGCCAGACAGAGCGAGTTAATCAGATATTGGAGGATATGCTGAGGGCTTGTGCCTTAAAGCATGGAAGCAGCTGGGAAAAGAGCTTACCTTATGCGGAGTTCTCTTATAATAACAGCTATCAGGCGAGTCTCAAGATGGCACCGTTCGAAGCTTTGTACGGGAGAAGGTGCAGAACGCCTCTCTTCTGGAATGAGGCTGAGAAAGTCAAGTGTTTGGACCAGAGGTTCTACAAGAGGCTGAGAAGCAAGTGCAGATGATAAGGGAAAATCTGAGGTCAGCACAGTCAAGGCAGAAAAGTTATGCTGATACCCGCCGCAGAGCTTTGACCTTTGAGGAAGGCGATTTTGTATATTTGAAGGTGTCACCCGTCAGAGGCATGCGCCGGTTTAAAGTAAAAGGGAAGTTGTCACCCCGCTTTATTGGCCCATACAAGATACTAGAGAGGATGGGAGAAGTTGCTTATCGGTTAGAATTGCCAGCCAGACTCTCGGATGTGCATGATGTATTCCATATCTCTCAGCTGAAACGGTGTCTCAGGGTACCAGAGGAGCAGTTGTCCTTGGAAGAGTTGAATGTGTCCGATGATCTGACTTATGATGAGCGACCTATCAGAATTTTGGAGACACTACAGAGAGTTACGCGGAACAAGTCAATTACCATGTGCAAGGTGCAGTGGAGTCACCATTCAGAGGATGAGGCAACTTGGGAAAGAGAGGATGAGTTGAAGGCAGAATTTCCAGATCTCTTCGATAATCCATCCGAATCTCGAGGACGAGATTCTTCTTAAGGGGGGAGGTTTGTAACACCCTAAAATTCAACTTTTCAATTAATAAAAATTTCTAGAATTTATTCGTGCTCAGTTAAGATTTTTAAGGATTTTCTAGAATTTATTCGAATTAAATGCGTGTTGGAAAACATTTTCTTAAATTAAAATAAAGTTTAGGTTACATTGTTGCATTCATGCTGCTGCATATTTATTTTATTGTGTTTGAGTTCAAATTTGTTTGAATTCAAATTTTAGTTTGAATGTTGTTTTGTTTAACTTCAGCAAGTTCACCTTTGCCCCCTGATCTTTTCGGCCCGCTTAGCTTCGCCCCCTCTCTCTCTCCGCTCAGCCCACCAGCAGCCGCGGCCCAGCCGGCCCAGCTCCGCGCGGCCCGCGTTCTTCCCGCGTGCAGCGCTAAAAACGCCCCGGCTGTTTTCCGTCTCGGTTAGCGCTGGCGCCCGCTTTCCGCCTCGCCGTTTTTTCGCCTTCTCCGCGCGCTGGCGCCCGCCTCCGCGTCCGTTTCCGCCCAGTCGCTGACGCGTGGGTCCCGCCTGTCATCCCCGCCGCGCCTCCATGCCCAAGCCGGACTCGAGCTCGAGTCCGACTCCGCCGCCGTCTCCTTGGCCCGCACGCCAAGGAAGGCCACCTGGCCTATTTAAACCCCCGCCGCCGCTCCTCGCGACGCCTTTGCCCCTAAAACCTAGCCGCATCGAGCCGCCGCCGCCACCGCACGAAACCCTAGCGCCGCCGCTCCGGTCGCTCGAGCCGCCGCCTCCCGCCGCTCTCGGTCGCCGCCGCGCCATACCTTTGAGTTTCGTGGTGAGCTCCGCTGTCTTCTCGTGCCTCCGTCGCGTCTTCTCGTGCTCCCCTAGGGCCGGCCGCGCATTCCGCCGCCGCGCAGGCCATGGCGCCGCCGCGCGGGAGCTCGCCGCCGGCCACTCCCTCGCCGGGGCTGCTTCGCGCCGTCCGATCGGGCCTCAAGCGGCCCGGATCAGATCGGGGCGTAACCCCCATGCTGCCGGTCCACCATGGACCAGTGGACCGGGTCACGACCCGCGGTCCACGGCGCCGCCGCGCCGACGTCAGCGCCGGCGTTAGCGCTGACGTCATCATGGCGTCAGCCGCCGTCAAGTCGCCGTCGCCGTCTGCCGTTTTGCAGAAAAGCCCCTGGCTTTCTTCTTATTTACATCTTTACTTCGCGCAGTTCTAAAATCTTTACGGTTTAGTCCTTTTATTTACTGTTTAGGCCCCTGGAAGTTCCTGATCTTTACCAGCAAGCCCCTAATCTTGTTTTTATCATAACTTTTGCATCTTAACTCCGTTTTACGCGTTCAAGATATCGTTGGAATCGTCGTTTTATGTACAATCTATATGTGTGGACCATGTGTTGGTTTCTTATGATTGTTGTACTGTTTTCTTATTATTTCTTTTGCTTGTGCATGTGTGTACCGGTAGACGATCCGCGCTTTGCTGACTTCCCGGGAGAGGAGTTCGAGGAGTTCGGGCAGCAGCAAGGGTTCGCTGAAGGCAAGTCGCCTTGGTCATGCTTTGTCCTATTTAAATTAAGAACTTACTTTTATGTTCAACCGACCATAGTTGCATGTTATTTAATTTGATGGGTTTTCCTACTAAGGACATGCCTAGCCACCCTATCCTGATTATCATGCCTTTTACCTTGGGTTAATAAATTTGCTGTAGATCTTGCTAGTGCTCTACTGTTTAATTGAACCCCTACTGTTAATCTTGATTTTATCACGTTATGCCTCGGTAACAAGATCATTTATTTAATTGGAAACATGGAGAACCCCCGGGACATACCGTACAACCGCAGTGCTAATGGGCTCTGGCCTTGACTTATTAACTAGTGACTCTAGCTTGGGACAATCTTACCTGGACTGGGCAAGAGGGGAAGCGTTGACGGTGTATAGCCCGGCCCTGTTGAGGAGCGGCCTTTGCTAAGGAGCACTCTTCAGAGAGGGTTATGCCTGCTTCGGCTTGGAACCTTAGCGAGTTGTCACTTGTTAGGGAAGCTTCGTAACGGTCTCGTAGTGGATCCCTGGCCATTCACCAAAGGAAGTGTCTAATGGGGCCTTGCAAACCTCGGGCAAAAAGGGTGACACTTCTGCTGGGTAAAGCTGTACAAACCTTGCAAGGTTAATAAAAAACTATCATGATAGCCGTGCTCACGGTTACGAGCGGCCTGGACACTCACATATTTAATTTATCGGAACTTTATTCTAATCATTTACTTTATGTTGAGGCTCTCATCTTTATGTTACTTTATTCATTAATTGTGCGTGGTATAAACTTATACCTAAGTTGCTTAATTAAAATTTGATCAATTAAAATGCTAAATGCTTAAACCTTCAGCCTATCCTTGTTTAAGCCTTGCATATCATCTCGTTATCTTTAGCTTGTTGAGTACGGCATGTGCTCACGTTTGTTCATTTATTTTTGCAACGACCGATCCGGATTTGTTCAGACGTGGAGAGCTTTGAGGAGTTCACCGGCGATTTCCAGGAGTTCTAGGCTGCGTCTCTGCCAGGCAACCTCAAGGTCTTAGAGGAGTTTCGTTTGCAGCGTTAAATAAAGACTCTATTTATTCTATGGAGACAAACCTTGGCTTGTAATAATGCTATTTATTACTCTCTATTTATCTTTGCACGCTGTGATATTTATTTTTGTCGATTATATGTGAGTTGCCTTGGTTAAAGACTTGCATATGAGATGGTTCGTTTTCTTTTGAAAACGGGCGTGACAGATAGTCTAGACTTTCTGTGATATGAAGTGCGTTGGCCTCCAACACCGATACAAGGTTCTCTTTTAAGAGCAAATCATGTCCCAGCCATGAGCGGGACAGTATATTAGCTGCTGCACATATGACTTTTGGAAGTCCACCACACTTGTGCACGAGGATGCGCCTCTCTTCCTCATTCGTTATAGTTGTTTGCCGTTCCACCTATTCTCCAAACAATATAAGAATAAACATTTATTAGCAGAAGCTTTGACGTTACATATATAGCAAGTGGCTTTCCAACGAGTGCAATTTTTTTTTTGCTAACTAAAAATTGTGCTCCTTCCCTTCTCTCCTAATTTTTTTAGATTAGGGAAATTTTATTATATTCAAGGTTTTTACATCGAGTTGATACAAAATCCTTGAACTACATTCCCAGCCTCTACGTTACCACGATACACAGCCCAAGAAAAAAAAAGATCCAAAACGCTAATGGTTGTCAATCCGAAGACTAGACCACCACCCATGTGCCTCGGTAAAAAATTCATTGGCCACTTGAGCCAAGCGTTTTTTTCATACAAGAGATGAGACTCTTGGGTCATGGCTGGAAACCTTTATGATTTGGGCATAGGTACGTCATGCTATAGGACCAGTTTGAGTAGTCTAGTCGGCTCGAAACCTTTCAATAGTTGTACAACAACCTACCCTTCTCTTCAAGGTGAGATAAGGCGGGATCTGTTTTTGTAGATGGGGCCTGTTCTTTTCCTCTATAATACAAAGATACAAAACTCAGCGTCGTGGTTTGATAAAAGGAAAATATGTGCTTACTCGAGGAACTTCGGAACAGGCTTCCAAATGATGATATTTGAAGCCACCCAAATTGTACCAAAAAACTAGAGTCTTGTTTTGAGACGTCCAAATGGTAGTATGTTGTAGTCGAGATATATAAGATCACACAAGAAAGCCCAAATCCTGCTCAAAAGATCTCTGACGCATTTGGCAAAGACCACCGGAGCATCTCGCTGATAGCAGCGGATGGGTCGGTTCTCGTCCAGGTAGGGCCAAGACAGGCATGCTCGTGAGACCATAGGATGGTCCGGTGCTCGAGGAGAAGCACCACCGGACAAGTTGGTGGTGACAACCAACGTCAAGATAGAGACTCAGGAAATCAAAGCACAGGATGATCCGGTGCCCCAAGGAGGAAGCAATGAATGGGTCGGTGGCGTCGGCTCGGCTCAAAATCGGCTTGTCACTTTGAAATAAACCACCGACTCATATGGTGGTAGCTTGACTAGAGCGGCGGATGAGTCGATGCTCAGTTTGAAGGCAATGGACATGCAATGGCTACTTGGCCAAATTGGTCCGGTGCTACAGGTTGGTGCTAGCACCATATAAGTCGGTGCTACGCAGAAACTTGTCCGTTGGAGCAATGACTAGTTTTTTTGGCTTGAGGTTATATACATACCCCAACCCGCCGAGCATTTGGAGTGTGCTTGAGCATCGAAGTTGTTGGTAGTGATTCTACTCATTTGCAAGTGCTCATTCAAGGAAAGTGCTAAATAGAAGAATCTAGGTGATTAGCATAGAACTTAGTGCTTGATTAGTGCTAGTTTAGACCTTGTAGCGCATTGCTTTAGGTGTTAGCCTAGAGTTTAAGCGAAGTTTGCACGTGCACCAAGAGTTGTAAGCAGTGGCGGGCCCAAGATTTTTGCTTTGGGTATTCAAAATTCTAAAGGGTGAAAAAAGTTAAGAGCACAAAGTACAGTGATGCACGAGGCTAGAGGGCTGGAGTAAAATTGGGCCGGACATTGGCTGTTTGGCCCATTTTACAGAAGAAAGATGGGCTGAGAGATGAGTTCTTAGCTTTTTCTCATTCTTTTGAATACACATACATACTATAATACATACTATTGAGTATATATACTCAAATTGTTAATAAAAATAATGGGTATTCAATGAATACCCTTGCATACCAGGTGGGCCCGCCCCTGGTTGTAAGTATATCGGGCTTGTAAGTCTTGCGAGACCCTCCAACCGAGTTTGTGGAGTGGCCGCCGGTGCTTGTAATAGGGAGGTGAGGCCCTAAGCATTTTGCCGAATCTCAACCAAGTGGGTGCAGTGAAGAGCATCCAGAAGAGGCCAAGCGGAGACTCTGGGAGAGTCCCGTAGGCTATCCTACGGAGTGACTAGACCGGGGAGCACATGCCTTTGCGCAGGCATACCCTTTGATAGGTGCTCCAACAACGAGGACTAGTGGAAAGCGCTGCTTTCCGATATCTCGATAAAAATTGCCGTGTCGGGAGTTTATATTCTCTACCCCTTACATTCTGCATATACTTATGGCACTACTTTCCACATTTACCTTTTTAGAATTGTCATGTATAGTTGATAGGATCACTGGCGGAGCCACGTTGTGGCCACCGGGTGCGGCCGCACCCACGAAATTTTCGCAATCCCTTATTAGATTTAATTTTTCACCATGTTTTGACTAAATGTTTACACATGTTATGAAGAGCCGCACCCCTCACTATTTCTCGCTAGCTCCGCCACTGGTAGGATTGGAATCTACGGTGCTAAACTTTTAACGGTAGAGATAGCAACACATAGAAAAACTTAATGCACATCTAGATAAATATTGAAATAGGTTTTTATATGTGCTCTAAGTCTTAGGTTTTAGACCTAATTCAAGAGGGTGTCACAGTCTCCTCACACAATAATGATGGATCGGCGGCGATGTAAATGGCCTTTGTAATTATTTTGATCCCCAAAATAAATACATACCGAGTGTAACCAACAATACAGTCAACTACTAGCTATAAGACTCGTCCATGTCACTTGTAGGACTGTAGATGACATAATATACGTCTTCAATGGACTAGCTATTGCATGCTCTCAAAATCTCATATGAATTAAAGCCTGCTTGTGTTCCTCTTCGATATGATAGCATACTAACTAGGAATTGTTGCTATTATCTTTACATTTTTCTCATCGACTTAGGCGAAAATTAATCTAATATGGCTTCCTTATAGCTAGTGACATGGATCGTCCTTTTTAGTCAACGATCTCAGCTTCTCTGAGTCGAATGGGGCGTGGGCCAATAACTAATAGACATGCCCTGATAAAACAACAGGAGTTGGCACCCAACAGCTAGCCCAGGACCACCCGATCGATCTCATTATTGCAACAACGGGATACGGGAAGGCTGATGCCACCACCGGGACGACGACCGTAAGCTCTGCACCTGACTTTTTTTTTATTTTTTTTAGCCTTTTTTGCGAAAGAATTTCACAAATAGACCTTTGACGGAAAGAATTGCAAAAATAGACCTTGACCTCGGCATCAAAGACCACGGCGCCGAGGTTACACGTCTCGGCACTAAATGTAGTTGGCACCGAGACGTGTAAGCTTGACGCCAAAGACCATGACGCCGAGTTAGGGTCTATTTCTGAAAATCTTTCAGCCAAACGTTCATTTGTGACATTTTTTCACAAAAGGGGCTAAAAAACAAAAAAGTCGGAGCTCTACACTAACCTTATTGATAGATGCTATGAGTTCTCGGATTGGACCAACACCCAATTAGAGGGGAATTAGAGGGATTGGAGAGGGAGATGCGGCTGCCCTAGGGCTAGCCGCGCATAGGAGGAGGTGCTGCACTAACTCGAGCGGATGAACGCTGGAAGGCTGGAGAGCTGCTGAAGACTTTCTTAGAAAAAGACAGAGAGGCTTCCCTAACTCTGCTTGATTTATTACAATGCATCTCCCCTCATATTTACAGGAAGGATATGATTTGACTTATAAGCAATCTTGACTCTTCTAAACTCTTTCTAAATCCAAACCTAAATGGCTTCTTAGACGCAGCAACACTATAGTAACACATGGTTACTGTAGCACACCCCACTATTAGGCATTTTAGGTCTGTTGGGCCATGGTTTGCCCTCCTGTTGGGCCGGTTCTTGGCCTATACAACTTATGCACATGACAGATCCTCTCCACCACACTTGCAAGAAGCAATATAGTTGTTCTTGTGCTAGAATAGTGAGTGAGTCATGCTCATGGTCAATTGTGTCTAGTGACGCCTAGGTTATATATGCACACAGACCATGTTTTACTCCCTTTGTCCCACAAAGATGCAATTGTAGTATTCAGAATTGTCCAACAATGAATGCAGCTGTGCCTTTTAAACCAACATGGTAGGGCCCATCTCATTTAAGTCACACATTGTTACTGCGTCTAATTGGCTACTAATTCCATTAGTTTCCATAACAAAGTGTACGTGCCGTTAATTTAAGCAAGAACCGAACAGTTTAATAGTCTCTCATGAAAACTATCCGGGCCACCTACTAGTTGTTTGGCTTCCACCCTTAGTCCATCTGAAAAATCCTAGAATTGCATTATTTATGAAATAGAGGGAGTACTCCATTAGGGATCAGAACAAGTTGCTATTGCCCATAGTGGTCTGATCCCTAATGAACCCTAGTCCATCTGATAAATATATATATAGTATTTATCTTCTACTAGTGTTTCTGCTGGTATGAAATGTTGCTATTGCCCATAGTGGTCAACTGGTCATGAAGCTATATTAAATAAAGGGACTTTAAGATGTTAAATTACTTTAGGCATTTGTTTGATGTGGTGGAATTTAGTGGAACCCTTATTGCGAGTAAACATATCTTCTGTTCGAAGAGCTCAATGGCGTTGTCAACTCCTAGACCTTTGACATTCCGCAGTGAGTCACTGTCTGATGCGCAGTGTTTGGCAACAGTTTCTTCGTTGGTAATGACAATAATACAATCTTCTGACGAAGTTCCAAGTTCCAAGGCAGCTTTTATCAAGCTCCATTCTTCTATTGACTGCAGGCCGTCTATTGACTGCAGGCCGTCGATAACAACTAGGTACTTATGATTGCTCATTTGCTTCTTGAACTCCTCTATGAGTAAGCCATCTGTAGCCACCATCACCTTCGTTGGCTCTAGTGCATCTACCTCTTCTTGCGGACAATAATTCATATAGAATTGAGTAAGAAAGCTTCGGATGAACTCACGAGGATTGAACGGATGCATTAGTTTCACCCAAGCTCGACACCTGAAGTTTTTACAGGTTTCTGGATCATCATAGGCCTTCTTGATGGACATCATCCCCAGATCGGTTCTTGTTCCCAACACTGAGATGACTTTAAGTTGAAGGAAACCAATGGACCTTGGAGGGGAAGAATGCAGCCTCCACATTTCTTTGTCTTCTTCCTTTACCTCGTCGTCACAATATTCCTTCTCCACATCCTCATCATCGTTGTCATCAGCATCTTCCTCCCCCTTCTTCCCCGAGGGTGTGTGTCTTTCTTGTTGATCAACATGGCAAGATCCACACGCTTGCTATGCTTCTTCTTATCCATGACCTCCTTCACCATGACAAGGATGTCTGATGTTGTTACATTGGTTGCAGCCTGCTGATATGTAAGCCCGGTGGGCTTAGAGCCAGTGTCAGCAATGCGACTATAGCGCAAGTTGCGTTGACCCATGGCCTCGAGCCTAGCCTTCAACACCTCTATATCAGTAACAGCAGCATCTAGATCTGCCCCTGGTGCTGCAGATGGCATGCAGGATGGGAGCATGCGGCGCCACCAGTTGGACTTGCCATCCAAGTGAACAACGGACTCAATGCAATCCTCCATGTCTAAGGCCATGTTACGTACCTGCCTCACAACGGTCCTCGCCACATTGTCTGTGATGTGTTCCTGGCTGGCATTGAGGAAGGAATGCATCATCTCAAACTCGTCTGAGATAAGCATTAGGTTGCGCTGCACGGCCTTCTTGAGCTTCTTCTCTTCCTCGACTGCTGATTTGGCCATGGTCAGTGTCCCCTCGACCGCCGACTTGGCCAACCCAAGAACAAGGTCTGCCATTTCTGCTCCCTCAGTCTTCCTCTCCTCCTTGGATTTGTTTGTTGTGTGCTAGGTTGGAAGCAACAACTTGCAGGTGAAGCTGCTGCTAATATAAGGAATTACTCAAGGCGTGCAAATGTGAGAGGCCGGGGCATCAGGCATGGCAATTTATAGAAACATCTGGAGCATAACAGAGAAAGAACATTATGTTTGATTTTCCAGGTGTGCAAGTTACCGATAATCACTCAAGGTACTTATATATGCTGGCATGGACGTAAGGCAATTACAGGTTCTCATGGTTCCTTCCTCTTTGTGCGTTCGAAAGCCAAAGGACAAGCAAAGGTCATCGACAAGAAAGCTCATGTACAGTAACAGACAAAGAATAGCACATATATACGGGAGCTGAATGAAGTAAAGAACATTGCACTTTTGAATGTGCCTATGCTAATTACCAACAAGCACTCCAGGCATACCTTTCTCCCTGGCACTGCACATGAGCACGGTTTGCCCTGATCTCATTCTTTTCCCACGGAGAAGTCCGCTTTGTGCAACAGAGTTCCAATCTCATTCATTCGTAACTTCTTCAATACTCTGCCATTTGAAAGTACAAGGATTACAATTTTTGGCACATTGATTCAAAAAAAATATATAATCCATCCCTAAATTTTGTAGCCTCAACGAAAGAATACCTTGCATTGCTAGAAGAAGACGTGCTTGCTGATTGTTTTGCACAGAGAAACTATTGGGATTATTATTTCATTATTCTCCATGAAACATATTTCCACCCAATATTTTTTTTTGAGAACGTGCATAGCACGTTTTTTCATTAAGCGGAAGAGAGTTATACAACGAAGCCACTTTGAGAGACCCTCAAAGCGCAAGAACACAACACGAAAACAAAAAACCAAAGCTAAACAAGAGACCCAAACGACCTGAACAAACCACAACTAGAAAGAAGAAAGAAGAGCGGCCACCTTGACCCACATAACCTGCCAACCTAAGCAAGACTAAACTTCAACTTCAAAGCCTGCAGAAGAGATACAACACCGCCAAGATCGCCAAAGGTCCTCAAGCAACGACATTGGTGGCAAAGCATCCACCGATCACAAAGACATGGCGGCCAAGCATCCGCCCGAAAGCAGCAGAGGTGGCCAAGCATCCACCAAACGACGGCAAAGAAACCGCCAGCGAAGAGATGGGTGACAATCCGCCAACAGACAACGACCAACGGTGGCAAGGTATCCACCAAGCATAGCAACATCATGGCGGCCAAGCATCCGCCCGACGCGACAAAGGTGGCAAAGCATCCACCAAACGACGGCAAAGCAACCGTGAGCATAACGAGAGGCGGCAACGCATTCGCCAACAGACGACGACCTAGACAACCGTGGTGATGTTGAGGAGACATGGAAAAGATAGGCGCAAAAGAATAGCCGACGACCACTTGGCAGGAAGAGATCCTAACCCAACCAGAATCTGCAGGAGGGCTAAAACACCACGAACGCACGCACATTACCGACCGACTGACAATCCGAGCTAAGAAGGTAGAGCGAGAGGGTCATGCAGGACGATGCCTTCACGAAGGGAGCGATGTCGACGCCGCCACCGTCCGACTGTCCGAGGCTGAGCAGTCCAAGTTTTCACCTGGCGAGACCAAATGGATTAGGAGGCCACCACAATGCCTCCAGCGAGGTAACTACGTCAAAGGACGCAACCGTTGTCGGCACCGACGGACGCCGGCCATAGCTTTCGCCAAAGGCCTCCAAAAAAACCAACTCCACACTACAGACCGCTAAGACTAGGATGAGAGCCAAGCGATGGGATGGCAGCGAGCAATCCATGGCGACGATAGAAATGAGGAACATCCACAGGCACGAAGTGCTACGATAGTGACGACCAAGCTACCAAAGAAACCAAACTACGACCCAAAACAACCGCTAGCACCACAAAGCACCACCATCATGCACGACCAGTAGCCTCCAACCCCGCAAGCACCACAAAGCACCACCATCAGCAGCTCCACAGGGAGACGTCGGAGCGACCTGAGCCCGGGTTGGGGCGGGTCCGGGCCTGGAGCCCGAACGGGCCGGCACCCAGGAGGCGATGTGACATGGAGGCGGCGCAACAGCCAGTGCCGAGAGGAGGAGGAGCCGCCACCGCGCCCCCAAGGCCGGTCGGCTTCCGACCCAGATCTGCAGCGGCGTGCGACCCAGATCCCGGGTTGGGCGGATCTGGGCCCGGAGCGGGCCGACACCCAAGATCGGGGCGGCGGCCAGCACCGAGAAGGGGAAGGAGGGGGGAGCCGCCACCGCGCCCAAGGAAGGCCTCGGCCGCCGACCCAGACCCGGCGGCGGCGGCCATGGGCCCGGCGGCAGTCAGCAGCGGAGGCCGTGGACGGCGAGGACGGCGGTCGGCGGGGGCGGCGCTGGTGCGGCGGCGGCGGCAGCCGCCGGGGACGAGGGTGGGGAGGGCTTGGGACGGCGGCGCCGGGTGGCCGCCCGAGTCGCCCCGAGAGGAGCGACGCGGGGGCTCGTTCGTGTTCTCCCACCAATATTTTATCTTTATCTACCATGACATGAACCAATTACCCAAGATCCAGAGTGCACCAATCGTCGTCAAAGCCCAATCCGAAAAGTCTGATCCGGTCGAGCTTAAATCCAAATCCAACAAGTCTGATAGTTATCGGTAGCGAATTAAAGCTGTGGAAACTGGAGCAGCATAATAATCCGTACCTAAATTTTGTAGCCTCAAATTTGAGTAGGAGTGGGGCTCTTCTTGCGTGTACCTAGCTCGCGTTCGTCGCCGGAGCGGCCCGTCGTGTGGTAGCGTCAACGCTTTTCCGCCGCGCTGCGTTGTGCCTCCGGGTCGTCTCCATGGCACTACAGGCAAGGCATCGAGCATCGTCGATTCCCGGCGCCGGCGGGGCCCCTCCGCGCTTGGGCATGCCGCCGCCGCCGCTGTAATTCACTTGTGGCGCTCGCTGGGCTTGGTGGTGAATCGAGTAGAACAACTGACACAATGTTGGGCTACATTCTCTGCCCAAGCGCACGCACGTTAGGCCCGGCCCACAGACAATCCATGAAAGAATGTCTTCAAATAGTAGTCTTGGTGCCAGTCTGATCCGCCATCAGCCCATCACACTGCAGCAGGTAGCTTAAATTAATCAGTTGATTCTCAAAAAAAAAAAACTTATTCAGTTTTAAGTCGCGAATGGGAGATCCACAAACGTTGCTTCACCATAAGCTTTTGTAAACGCAGTGCTCGGCCGCTTGCTGCAGAATCACAATAGGGGTATTATTAGGTCCCTGCAGTTGCAAAAGGTGACTCGGTATTTTGAAATAGCTACAAGTGTAAATGAAAACTGCTACTCTGCAAAAGTAGTAATTCCTATTCTTTGGTCAGCAGCTCAAATATTAAATGACAAGAAGGGAAACAGAGGTCAAGCTGCGCGTCAGTTTGAACAAACTAACAATGAAGGCACGATTTCAGCTATTCCTGAAACTGAAAGAATAGTGAACACGTCAGTATTCCAGGAGGTATAGAAAATCTGACCAAAATGATGTCACCACTGGCCAGTGGCCACTGTCATGATGTCCGTCCTAGTCTATACAGAAGGAGCAAATTGAGATCAATTTTGCCGTGCTGCCGTTCCGGTCCGCTCCCGCAGCTCTTTGTTTGTTACCAGGATTTGTACTCGTACCCGCTGCCCCGTCCGTCGCCGACCCGTGCCTGGCAATCACGCTCGTGAATCTCGCCCGTCATCCTCTCTTTTCCTTCCTCGCATGGGCGCTGCCTCCTACATCCACCTCCTTGATCCCAACTCGCCCGTCGTCAAGGAGCGCGTGCGGGAAGAGCTATTGGCGGCCGGGGCATGGGTGTCGGGCCTGCTAGGGGCGGACGGCGTGTCTGCGGCCACTACAGGAAAATTGGCCTTTAGTACTGGTCACAGGACGGGTTAGTACCGGTCGCTGTGGCCGGTACTAAAGGTCCGGTACTAACGTGTCAGCACGTTAGTATCGGTCACGAGGAGCCGGTACTAACGTGTGCAAGTTAGTACCGGGTACTAACCACAGATGCCCTGACATCCCCCATCCCCTCCTTTTTCCTCATTTACTTTTCTTTTTCTATTTTTTCTTTTTTACTTTTCTCATTTTCTTTCCTTCTCTT
This sequence comes from Urochloa ruziziensis, assembly GCA_015476505.1. Classification (NCBI taxonomy): domain Eukaryota; kingdom Viridiplantae; phylum Streptophyta; class Magnoliopsida; order Poales; family Poaceae; genus Urochloa; species Urochloa ruziziensis. The sequence goes on along the minus strand of CM027123.1, from coordinate 34,158,373 downwards.
TTCTTACAGTGCGATCATCACAAACAAAATCACATCACAGTCAATCACTATATCACACATAGATTTATCTCACAACCACATCCAAAAATCACAAGAATATATACATCCCACAATCACATCACAAAAACCACAGAAAATATCTCTCACAAGAACCAGAACAAGAATCACAAAAATCTCACACCCGCAGGCCTCGATCCCGCTCTCCAGGCCTCGATCTGTGCTCACGTCGTCAGGCCGCCGGCGCCGCCTTGCCAGGCCGGCCGCGCCCGCGCAGCCGTGCGCCAGGCCGGCGCGCGTTCCCCGCGGTCGCGCCCGCGCAGCCGTGCGCCAGGCCGGCTGGGGCCGCCGCGCGCTCCCCGCGGTCGACGGACCTCCGCCCGCCCGCCTGGGCCCCAGCGTCCGCTCCTCCTGGCCTAGAGCGCCGCCGCACCCCCGCTGCTCCTCCTGGCCCAGAGCGCCGCCGATCCCCGCTGCGCCGCCGCGCCCGCAGGCCCACAGCGCAGGCCGCCACGCCGCGCCAGCAGCCCGCCCTCGCGCCGCCGTCGCGCCGCCAGTCTAGCTCGTTGTGAGGAGATAAGGTAGAGAGAAGAAAGAGATGAGAGGAGAGGAGAGAAAGAGGAGATAAGGCTACAACTGAAGGGATGGAGGGGGATAAAAGACTTGTGGTGGCAGCGTTGATTTTTTGGAGGACACGTTAGTACCGGTCGAGAGCACCAGCCGGTACTAAAGTGCGTCATTTAGTACCGGCCGATGTTTTTGACCGGTACTAAAGTGGCACGCCCATTTAGTACCGGCCAATAACACCAGCCGGTACTAAATGACGCACGTTAGTACCGGCTGGTGCCCTCGACCGGTACTAACATGGCTTTTTCGCCACTGTTGGCTGGAGCCGGTACTAAAGGCCTCCTTTAGTACTGGCTCCGCTTAGCCGGTACTAAGGGAGAGGGACCGAAAGTCCTTTCTCCCGTAGTGGGCGGGCGCCGCCCAGGGTGCTGCTCCGCCTCGACCCGTCGGAGATCTGCCAGCTCAAGCGACTCAACCACGCGGCTGCAATGGCAAGGAGTCGAGGAGGAGGACGCACGTCGAGTCGTGGCCTCCCCTGCGCCATCGACGCCGGCGATGCTCCGCCTCCCAGCTCCCGTATCCCTCCCCCGCCTTCTCGCCCTCCCCAGCCTCCGCCCCCCCCGTCTCCTGGGCCAAGCTAGGCAAGGCCCTCCCCTACCCGCCCCGGTTATTCACAGGTTTCTTCCTCTGCACGATTTCTTGATTCCTCTGTTCGTCCTTCTTCTTGCAGTGCCTGCGGATCTCGCGTACCCGAAGGTGGAGGTGGTCGAGGATGACGCCATGGTCTGCTCCCTGGTCAGTCCAGGCCACCACCGGCGGGGAGGAAGCCATCCCTGCTCACCCTAGGGTACCACCTTCAGCCGCGGAAGGACCATGGACACGACCACCTCCAGATCCACAGTGCGTTCTTCTTCCAATTCTGCTTCTCATTTGTCTTTTTTTTTTTTTCCGCATGAGTAGATGGCACCACTCCCAGTGCCCCCTTCTTGCGATTCACCAGACCATGGATGTGGTATAGGTGATTCACCAGACCATGGATGTGGTATAGGTGCTGGGAAAGAAATCCATTCGCTTTCTAGAGAAGAATGGGCTCAAGCTCCTCGGCTACTTGAAGACTGGGACAGAGAGCACATGTAGAGACTGGTTATTGCTTTTCTGCATTGATCTTGGCCTTCCCTTTCACTCTGTTGATCGAGGTAGTCTGGCAATTTCTGATTTATACCTCGAGGTCTGCTATCACTGAAGATTAAATGAGGGTAACGTTGGCGATGGACTCATTTATAAAGCCCATCAAGGCCCAGGTAGCAGCTCAAGCACGCAGCCAGGTAGCCTTGGCTGCGGATCTCGCTCGTGTTGTCACAGATTGTTTATTTCCTTTGCTACAACTTTGTTACCTCGGTTCACAGGAACTTTGTTTGTTAACTGCCATACCTTGAAGATCCTTGCTTTACCATTGTTGTGATCGCATTTTGGGTTTAAGTAGTGAGCAGCACTGATCGTATTCCTTTTTTTATACGAGATGTCCCTTTTGTTATAAGTGACAGCGAATAACCGATAAAAGTAAAATATCAAAACTGTAAAGGGACACGAGATTCATTGTAGCACGAAAGGTGTTGAAGATGATCCAAATTCAGTCCATTACATAAGGCCAAACTTCTGACGACGCGTAGCGGAGGCCCATCGCCGGGAGGCTTGGGCCGGAGCGGAGGGCAGTTCAGTGGATTTTCAGGTATCTCAGACAGACGGTAGATTATGGATTGTAGTTTGGCAGAACTGAAAAGGGACTTATTGGTTATGTGGACTCAGATTATGCTGGTGATTTGGATAAGCGAAGGTCGCTCACAAGTTATGTGTTCACTGTTGGCATTTGTGCTGTGAGTTGGAAGGCTGTATTGCAGCCTGTTGTTGCTTTATCTACCATTGTGGCGGAGTATATGGCTATTGATGAAGCTACTACAGATTTGATATGGTTAAAAGGATTATTTGCTGAACCTTGTGGAGTTGATTCTTGCATTAACCTATTTTGTGACAGTCAAAGTGCTATATGTCTTACCAAAGATCAGGTGTTTAATGAGAGGACAAAGCACATTGAGGTCAAGTACCATTATGTTCGTGATGAAATTGAAAAGGGCAAACTAAAGGTATGCAAGATTAGTATTCATGATGATCCTGCTGATATGTTCACAAAGCCTGTTTTTGTTGCTAAGTTTGAGCTTTGCTCAACCTTAGTTGGTATAATTGCATAGCCCAAGAGGCTATTTGGCGCCAGAAGTATTGTTTGTTCCTGTTGATATGTACAAGGTAAAGGTGTTGATTTATGCTACAAGATGGAATTTGTCTCAAGGTGAAGTTTGTTGAAGATGATCTAAATTCAGTCCATTACATAAGGCCAACTTCTGACGGAGCGTAGCGGAGGCCCGTGGCCAGGAGGCTTGGTACGGTACGGGTCATGATATATCCTGTTTAGGGTTTTCTATTGGAGACTTGATTCTCACATATTCTTGTAAGCCGCCACCGTTGGCGTTGTACTCGAACCCCAACATAGCGAAGTTCTCTGGCTGGCGTCCGTGATTTTTCCCTCTCACATCGGGAGGGTTTCCAGTTTCCACGTTAAATCTCGTGTCCCTTTACAGTTTTGATATTTTACTTTTATCGGTTATTCGCTGTCACTTATAACAAAAGGGACATCTCGTATAAAAAAAGGAATACGATCAGTGCTGCTCACTACTTAAAACCAAAATGCGATCACAACAATGGTAAAGCAAGGATCTTCAAGGTATGGCAGTTAACAAACAAAGTTCCTGTGAACCGAGGTAACAAAGTTGTAGCAAAGGAAATAAACAATCTGTGACAACACGAGCGAGATCCGCAGCCAAGGCTACCTGGCTGCGTGCTTGAGCTGCTACCTAGGCCTTGATGGGCTTTATAAATGAGTTTGCTTTTAAGTGCACGAGTGTATCTAACATTTTTCCAGTGAACTAGGTAATAGCCCGTGCTTTGCTACGGGCATAAAAAAATTTAAAGAAAGCATTATTATTCTTAAAAAACTATCATGCAAAATACATGATAAATAGTTCATGGTGAATACAGTATAAACACACAACAAGATGCTAAGCCTAAAACTACGACATGCAAAAACATCACAAAAATAGATGTTACCATGCCTCCAATTTATCCCCAGCCATATACTACTTATCACTTGCTGACTTTGGAGCCATTCACGCACTGTCGTCGCCCGTCGTACACTCCCATGACGAGCCACGCGTACCCCCTCTCACAATGCACGCCTCCTAATGCATAAACTTTCTCCATTCTTCACTCTCTCTCCTAGAACTAAACAGGCCCTAAGTTCAGTTAGGTCTAGAAAGCTGAGGTCCTGAAGGATGACACCCATCCTGCACACTAAATTTGTGAGCTCATTAGTTCCAGAAACAAACATTTTCCCTAGAACATCAAGCATATGTACGAGCATGCCAATGGCCTATTTTAACATGTCAACCCAGGCTGTGGGAGGAAGACAGAAAACAAAACAGTTCTATACTTTGTAAATAAAACAAATATTCCTTGCTGGTGGATTGAAGTGCATAAAAAAATGGAGCTACAAAGGATGACGGGGTAGATTCCCTCTCAAAAGAATTTAGGACATTTGAACAGACACCGTGGTCTAGTTCCCATTACAAGAAACCCTAGCTTTGCACAGGGTCAAATTGTGCTCAGTAGATTGGTAGTATTTGTATGAATTATCCTAGGCACGCCAGTTCAAATAAGTAGAAATGCAAACAAAGGCAAGACACTTGAATTTCCATTTGACAGCTAAGCACTACTGCATGCTTACAGTCATAACTAATATCCAAGTACTACATGCTAATTGCTGTTTATGCACTTGTCCTGTCCAAACTCAAAATAACTATCATGGGAGGCAGTCATGCATCAGGAAGTCAAAGTCACAATGCAGAGAGAGAACTCCATAAACAATGCAACTTGCAATACTTTAGCTTAGGTTCGGAAGTCAATAAATTTCAAGCTGTAGGTCAAGGACAGTGAAAATGTTTAGAGTCAATGAAGGACAAAAAAATCTTGTGGTCTTAATGTTTAGAGTCAAGGAAGGCAAGGAGATGCACCTGATCTGAGCATGGGCAAGTGGGCAACCGAACCACCATGCTGTTACATATGTTCCAGGTTCCAGCAATGCATCTGTTGTTCTGCTGGAATTTGGAATGCCGGAATCAATTTCAATGCAGCTTGTACGTTTTTGGTGCAAATATAGACATGAATCATCACATGAAGCAAGGCATTCTGTAGATCCGATTCATCATATCATTTAACTATCACATTGCAGTAGTAGTGTAGCACTGACGAAAGAACGAGCAAACACGAGAAACACACCTTTTGGCATAAATTGCTCAGAAATTGTAATAAGAATGATGTTAAAACGACTATAAATTTTATTCACTAATAACTAAATATTGGTTTCACCTCTGCAATCTATCTGCTGAACTTTAGTAATTTATAGGCTTTCAGTCATGAGGGGCTACACCTCACAAACTAATCAAATAATACTCCCTAAATCCCATCCACTACAAAACTACAAATGAGGACGCCATGCTGAATTGATTACAGATTTAAAAATACTTCGCTTGTCTAGTACCGAGCCTAGCATCCAAAGTCAAAATACCAACCATCCTCTCGTTTAGCACCTTTGAGGTCGAAACCATGCAGATTCGACCATCAAAGCTCAATTTCAACCTTGCAGCTGCGCATCGGAAGGAGCTAAGGTTGTGGTGCATGCACGGTGGTGGAAACAAGCAGGCAAGTTGCTGGTGCTGCCAAGGTGAAGGTTGCACAAAAATCCAGTCCCTTGCTTGATGAAATTCGTCCAAACGAAACTCCGATTTGCCTGGAACCTTTAATCAAAGTGAAATCTGTCACAACCAGCTACAAGCAATATATAGGAAGTTTGTTCCACAGATCAATGGTTCAGGAGATAAAGAACTCTGAACTTTAGGGAAAACAAAGAACTTGAGCAATATACAGACTTTAGAAGCAAAGGGACGCCGTGCCTTTAAGAAACTGAATCCGCGTCCCTCGCATGGGCGCTCTCTCTCTCTCTCGCTCGCTCGAAGCGCGGCCGCCGCTCGCTCGCTCCTCCGCGCCGGCTGGGAGCCACGGCCTGGAGCTTGCCGTACCGCCCCCTCCCCCGCGCTTCTCCACACGCAGGGGAGGAGCAGGGCCCCGGCCGCGACGGCGGGCCTCCGCCCGCCTGGAGGAGCTCCGCCTGCCGCCGGAGTCGACTCGGGCGTCGCCTTCCCGGAATCAAGCGCCGCTGCTCGGGATTCCTGCTCGCGGCCGGGAGAGGAGCACCGTCGGGGAGAGCACGGGCGGGCGCGGAGGAAGAGGGAGAGCACGGCGGCAGCCGACGGGGGCGGTCCGCGCGCGTGGCTGATGGAGCGATGGCCGAAGGACTCGAGGAGGCGGCGGCCCGGCCTCCGGTGCCTGCTCCTCCGCCGCGGCGTGGTGGGGCTCGGGCCGGCGGCAGAGTTGACGAGGCGTCGGCCCGGCGGCGGATCTCACCCGCTTGGTTGGCCCTGCCTCTGCCCAACGCCGGCGGCCGCAACCCTCCTCCCCGACACCGGCGGCCGCAACCCTCCTCCCCGACGCGGCGGCCCGACGACGCAGATCGAGGCCGGCGTAATCGGCTGCGGTGGGTGGAGGAAGCGGTCTGGCCATGGGCGGGCGCGTCGGTCGGGAGGGGAGCGCGGCGGGGGAGCGGCGGCCGGCGGGGGCGCCGCTGGGCTCTGCTCCTTGCACTCCCTGGAGTGCCTCGGCCCTCGCGGCGGAGCTCTAGCAGGCCCGCGCCGCCGTCACCATCGAGCTTTCTCTCTCTCCGTCGTCGTACAGCTCGTCGACGTCGGGCAGGGGCACCGTGGCAGAGCTTTCTGTGGTAGGATGGAGCTTTTTCCAGGTGGATGGAGGGATTGGTGGGTCGGGGGAGGACAGAGCCAGCGGGGACGGGGTGAGAGGTGAGGGCACGGGAGGGCGGGGACGCTCGCGGCGGCGGCATGGATGTGTCCGGCAGGAGGGGATGCGACGGGTAGGAGGGAATGGGATTGGGAGCGGAATCCCCCGCCCACGAAGCTCACTTACCCTTGGGGCCCACCTGTCGGCGCGTTTTGATAAAGCAGAGGCGGAGGCACGCGGAAGCGGAGCCAGGCGAGGGCGCGGAGAGGCGGGGGCACGGGAGGTGTGGACGATGACCTTACGGTCTTTTTAGTAGTAGAGATTGTTGAGACGCCCATCACCAACTGAGCCTTGATGGGCTTTATAAATAAGTTGTTAAAAATCTTTTACAGATATATAGGAGCCGAGAACCAATCGAATGAGATCGAGCAGGAGCAAAGGAAGAACAGAAACGGGAACAGGAGAACAAGAAGAAAGCTCGAAACTTCAAACCAAAAATCCGTCCTTAATACTCAACGAATCGAAATAAAAGTTGAGCCACAGATGCGCCTCCCCAAGGTCTAATAGATCCGTGAAAAAGAACTCGAAAAGTTCAAGTATCCATCACGGATTTAGGAATAAACCGAGCGTCTTCCGAAGAACCGGGTTTGCGGGAAAACATAAAATTCGAGCCGAATCCGTGAAGGATTTGAAGGTAAATCATAGCAAAGTTGCTCACAAAGATCCTATCAACAAAAACCCTTAACAAATTTCACTAGTCAATCGTGACGAACAAAAAATCCCTCAAAAAGGCTTAAAAAATCTAGAAAATAAAAAATCTCAAATTCAAACGGGAGCAAATGATTTGGCACGAAATCGGACTTTCGATAGCTTCACCGTGTGCAGTTACAAGCCACTTACTGGCACAAAGAAAACTAGAATAGGAAGAAGATCAAATCAAAGATTCATTCTCTCTGTGCCTCTCAAACACTACAAGAGACTCACAACAAATGAGAAGTCCACCACCTATCTCTCCCAATAGATGACTACCCACAATAATCACTCCTTATATATAGGCACCCTATAAAAATCCAGTTAGCCCTTATATGAAACATACAACTCAAATACCCCTTAGGCGTAAACTTGTCCAAGTCTTTTGTCTTTGATCGGACAGACCTGACGTCTTCACGCTTCGTTTCGCCTCAACGTAAGCTCCGTGATTTCGCCACGCGTCCTCCGACCCGCGCCCCCCATCACAGGGTCGTCCCTGTTTTTGTGGTGCAAACCGAGAAGCCCGCAAATGCATCTGGTGTTTTTATGAACCAAACCACCAAACCCACTGGGCCACTACACGACTGCTTGTGGTTTTGAGGCCAAACCACTGAAACCGATGGAGATGCGTGTCTGGCCTCCACCAAGTGCCACGACGCCTTGAAGTGAATCACGTAACCGAGACACTCCCAGAGTTACTGTACTTGCCCTTGCCTTCCTTCTTGACTCGGCCTGGCCTCCGCCAAGTGTCACGATGCCTTCTAGTCGATCACGTGCCAGGGATGCTCCCGTGGCCGATGCCCTCTCCACCTCCATGTACTCTTGCTCTTCTGTGCACCATGAGGACCGCCCATGGCTCCGCATGGTATATTTGGGTCCTTCAGTCCAAAGCCTCTCCAATCACCTGAGACCGCCGCGCAGTCCATCGCATGCATCGTTCGCCCAACCTTTACCTCGCACCATTGACCGCAATGTAGCATCCAACACCTGCACATACTAAGGCAAGAGACACAACCACACACAGTATATATGTTTTACCATACCACAACTCAACACACAACACAACACCCAGGGGCGGAGCCAGGATTTGGGCATAGGGGGGCCAGGTTCGCAACCATATAAAAAAGCCATACACACATATGTCGGATATATATTTCAAATTTTATTTATTAGTTTCTTAGTGTGGACGGCTTCAATACATTTATTTTGTTTCGAAAGGAACTGTAATGAATTGATGAGTAAAGAGAATAAATGTAGGCACAAAGTTCAATTTTTTAGGTGCTGGGAACCAATAAATTAAGCGGCAACTATGAAGAAAATTAGGGGAATATAACTGGAAATAACCTTGTTAGCTACCCTTGACACTGCACATATTGTTGCATTATGCTTATGGTAGGACCTTGAGGGCGTCGTAATGAAATTCCCTCATGGACCAGTGAGCGGTGGGCTGATATTGGGCTGTACTGAGCATTAGAGAGGCCAATATAAGCTAATACGGGTGATTAACATAATAGTTAGGAAGTTACGTCAATCATTATTCTGTTGTGTTACTATAATTACTTATTAGGAATTTTGATTCTCATAAATAATAGTCATAAGTTTACTATAATTTTCATTCTCTTAAGCCATAGTAAACAATTGATTCATAGACTACTGTTTTCACTTTTGTTCAGCATATCTGTAGTATTATATACCACTGTATCTGTTGCAGAGTTCATTTAGGTTTTAGGTGCTGGGAAGAATTCAATACCAGGCTATATGTTGTAGCAGTGCTTGCAAATGTATCAGAATTCACAAGGGAAATCCCAGGAAATGCAGCCTATTAATGTAAATCCAACTTGTAGAAACTGATACTGTTACAGTATGTATGCGCACTGAACAGCCACACACTTTTTCAATTTAATATAGAATTATCGTAGATAACATATAAGGGACATGATTTACTAAATCATTTACAAAATTCATGTATATTGGAGTTGTCAGATTTACAAGTTGGAGTTTTCCAATATATGAATGTGTTAGTGACTGACTAAAGCAAACCTCTTAACAATAGACCTGACTCTGAAATGAACCATAACTTTAAAATTATAGTAAATGTAGCCACGTTCCTTAATTCTCAGTGCAGAAGGCATGGCTGCATACATAGCCATTCCATTGTGTCTATTCATTGTTGACGGAATCAGTTCCATTCTGTCATGCAGATGCAAAACTTGCTCATTCTGTTCTGTTTGTTGGCAAATGGAAAGCTAGTTTATTCATTCAAATTTTATCTCATTTTGCAGGGAAAGGTGCCACAGCTTAGTACTGCATGTCGTGTCGTGTTACAGTAATTTTGACTTATAGGATGTGGTAAATGAACCATATAATTTACTACTATTTTTTGGAATTACGTCTTCCACCAGGTTATAAGGGGCACATGTTCTGTTAACCATTTACAAAAACTATCCTAATCACATACAAGGGGCATAGGTTCTAGTAAAACATTTAGAAACGCTCGTAAACAGATTCTGGAGAATCACTATTGGTAGACTCTTGCATTCTTGTAACAGGCAATTGTTTCATGAATATGACAATCTGCTCTCAGTTTTCTGATTTCTTCCTTTTTCTTTCGAAAGAGCCAGCACACTATTATTGTAAACGATACTGTAGAAACTTGATGGCACCATTGTGGTAATTATGCCAAATTACAGTAGTAAATACTATAAAATTAACGGAAATCACATTCTTGGGTTACAGATTATAGTAACCATTTGGAGAAGAATACCATAATCACATATTAGGGGCATATATTATAGTAAATCATTTAAAAGAACTCTCGTAAACATATTCTTGCAAAGTTTTTCTGCTGCATGCACTTTGAAAGAAGCATGCTTGTCTTATTTTGTTGATAAGTCCCCACTTTTTTGGAGTAACTTTTTAATTTTTCATCTTTTGCAGATTGAAAATGTATTTGTTCAGCAGTTCTACTATGAAATGGAGCTCACAATCCCAACATGATCAAAAAGATATGGTCAGAGCTACCAATAACTCTGAAAGAAAGAATAGTAACGGTCGTTTCATGTAACTTTAGTGAACAAATTGTGAAGTTTTTTCCTCCAAAGTGTGCTCTCTGTCGTGAGGACGGCAATGAGTTATCAACTCGAGCCATTTGAATTATCTTTAGTAATACATAGTAAATTTGTCCTGAAATTATTGTAACTGGTTCCTGATGGAAACTCCATGACCATAAATCAGTTAGTGTTTAGCATGGTTTTGCATGCACTGGTGCTATTTGTATCGGTCTAGCTTGTATCCTGGTAACACTTGCACGTGCAAGTATGTGTATGTGTACGTATACAAACTGTGAAAATGTACTCTCGTAACCCGCCCAATTGTTTTCATGCAATCGTAAACTAATCAGCGTCGTAACTTGCATGTATTTTGGACGGAAATTAAACATGTTCCGATGATAAAGGCGAAATCTGGTTTGATAATTGAATTTTCGATCGAATAGTGCTGTTCCGGCGTTGATTAATGACCTCCTGGCGTTAATTACAGTAATTTCGTAATTATCGTCGGCTCGTCACGCTCGGCTCTCTCGTGGGCTCGCTTACAGGATGAAACAGAGAGGGAGGTGTGGACCCTGGTGGTAGCCAGTCCTGTTGCGCCACGCGGGGTGGCCACAGAATAACTATTCTGTGGCCGGCCACGGAGTATACTCGCGTTTTATCTACACACGCGTGTAGCTACTCCCACCATCAGAATACCACCATACGTATGTGTACACACTATTTTATCACTTTGAGTATGTCCACATACTAATTCTAAGATAATCTAAAGGGATACACATGAAAAATTTTAAAAGCATCCCTAGTTTTTAATTTATTTTGATTGTACCTTATTACTAGTATATAAAAATTAGTATGTCCACATACTCTATGTATGCTCACATACTCAACGTATATACCATCACAGATGGTCTAGTATCATCACATACTACATGTACATACTCTTGGTTGGGTCAGATACGTCATGTATCATGAGATACATAGGTAGGAGTAGCTACACGCGTGTGTAGAAAGGATTTTCCCTATATATATATATATATATATATATATATATATATAATGCACCTTGTTGCATTCTGTATAGTAAATGCACAGACCCTACGGACCCTACGAGTTGCAGCAGTGGAGCTAATCCAGTTGCAACTACGACGCTTAACAAATTGCAACTTGACGTAACTAATTGCAACAGATCTGATATAGTTGCAACCAGACACGAACTTTGTACCAGTTGCAATTACGACACTTGACAAATTGCAATTTGGCGGAACTAAATGCAACAGATCCGGTCCATGTTTTTAGAAAGCAGATATGTTCCAGTTGCAACTAAATGCGAACACGCTACAAATTGCAACCGTATGACTAGACCAATTGCAACTACGACACTTGACCATTTGCAACTTGACGAAAATAAATTGCAACAGATCTCGGTTAGTTGCAACTGGACACGACCCAGTTGCAACCTAACGCGTTGCGCACTAAGTAGTTGCAATTGGGTGCAGTACAGTTGCAGTTATGCGATTAGACAGTTGCAAACAGGGTGGGTGCATTCTCTACGGTAAATGCAACAAGGTGCATTATAAAATTTCTGCATATATATATATATATATATATATATATATATATATATATATATATATATATATATATATATATATATATGAAATATCGATTTAACCGGTAAAACTTCAAATCATCTAGTCAATCACTAATCATATCTCATAAATCTCTCTTAATCAGAGATTTATGAGATATAAAGAAAAGGAGACGAAGTTAGGTGTACATGTGAGGCACTCCTTTCATGTTGGGCAGCTTGCGAAACGCGTGAAGATGGCAGCCGGCAGGATGGTTATTATTGGACCAGCAGCAACACGTCCCATCAAATTAACTGACCGGGGGGACGCTCGATTTAATTAGTACTACTACATGTTTCCATTAAATTTTCTTGGACCCCTGTAGGCTATGCAGTCGCGGCCGTTCAGACCATAAGCAAGCATGACACCCCGATGGACGTGTTAGATAGGAAGGTTAGATACATGTGTATTCACCTTACCATATTATGCCAAAGTCATGAGATCCAGATCATCTATGTATAGGAATAGATTATCTATGTATAGGAACTCTATGTTTAGAAAGGATCTCTTGGCTTAGCTTCCAAGATTGTATTGCCTATATGTAAACGCCACATGCAGGGCTGTTCTGTATTCAATTAACACGAAACCATCGCACGACCCAGATAGGGCGTCGGTGTTCTCTTCCGCTCCTCTGAAACTTTACATGGTATCAGAGCCAGCGCCTTTGACTAGATCGATCAATGGCGTCATCATCTACCAATCCTCTCCTCGCGCAGCCGGTCACGGAGAAGCTTCACAGGAACAATCATGCTCTGTGGAAGTCGCAAATACGCGCTGCAATCCGTGGTGCTCGTCTTCAGGGGTACCTCACCGGCGCCACCCCAATGCCGGCGGCAGAGATCGCCGAGAAGGGTGCTGATGGGAAACCACTGATGGTTCCCAATCCAGCGCGAGAAGAATGGGAGGCTACGGACCAGCAAGTCCTTAGCTACCTCCTGACGTCTGTCACCAAGGACGTCCTCACGCAGGTGGCCACCAGTACCACCGCGGCTGAAGCCTGGAAGACCATTGAAGAGATGTTCGCATCACAGACGCGAGCTCGATCCGTCAATTTGCGGATTGCTCTGGCGACGACCAAGAAGGAGAACTCCTCCGTTGCCGAGTACTTTGCCAAGATGAAGTCTCTTGGCGACGACATGAGGGCCGCAGGACGGACCCTAGAAGATGAAGAATTGGTGGAGTACATCCTCACCGGCTTGGGTGAAGATTTTTCGCCCATCGTCTCCGCTCTCTGTGCAAGAAAGGATCCCATCTCCATTGGTGAGCTCTATTCACAACTCCTCAATTTTGAAACTAGAATGGACTTGATCTATGGAAGCAGTTCGGGATCTGGATCCAATGGGTTTGGATCGGCAAACTCGGCGTCGCGTGGTCGAAGCTCGTGGCGTGGGAAGAACCAGGCGCGTGGGAAAAGCCCCTCGCGAGGGGGGACGCAGTCTGGTCGCGGTCGTGGCCCTTCAGCAGGAGGTCGTGGCTTCAACAACAACTCTCGAGGCTTCTACAACAACAATAGCCGCGGGACATCTGGTGCGCCTGATTCAGATGCCGACAGGTGCCAGGTGTGCTTCAAGAAGAATCACACAGCTGCTGAGTGCTGGCACAGGTTCGATGAGAACTTTGTGCCAGATCAGCGTCTTGTTGCAGCGGCTTCATACTCATATGGCGTGGACACCAACTGGTACACTGATACTGGCGCCACGGATCATGTGACAAGCAACCTCGAGCAGCTGTCCCTCAAGAAAAAATATCATGGCGGTGATCAGATCCACACAGCTAGTGGAACAGGTATGAACATTAGTCACATTGGTCATACTACAGTTCATACCCCTACTCGTGATATACAATTAAACAATGTTCTTTATGTTCCACAAGCCAAGAAAAATCTTGTTTCCGTTCATCGCCTTGCTGCTGACAACTCTGCCTTTCTAGAATTTCATCCTGATTTCTTTTTGATTAAGGATCAGGAAACGAAGAGCACACTCCTTAGAGGAAGATGTCACAAGGGTCTCTATCCTCTACCTGCGCTAGCTACAAAGCAAGTTTTCAACACCACCAGATTACCTCTGTCCCGATGGCATAGTAGATTGGGTCATCCATCTTCGTTCATTGTCAAACAAGTTGTCAATAATAATAGTCTCCCATATATTGATGAGTCGTTGAGTCAGTCAGTTTGTGATGCTTGTCAGCAAGGGAAGAGCCATCAGTTGCCCTATCCCAAGTCTTCTAGTATTTCCAAGTTTCCCTTAGAACTTGTGTTTTCTGATGTCTGGGGTCATGCACCAGAATCAGTTGGTCGAAAACGATATTATGTCAGCTTTATTGATGATTTTAGCAAATTTACCTGGATTTACTTTCTAAAGCACAAGTCTGAGGTGTTTCAAAAATTCCAGGAGTTTCAAGTTCTAGTTGAACGATTGTTTGATCGTAAAATCCTTGCTATGCAAACTGACTGGGGAGGCGAGTACCAGACACTTAATTCTTTCTTTAGCAAAATTGGCATTACTCATCTTGTTTCTTGCCCACATGCCCATCAGCAAAATGGGTCAGCTGAGAGGAAACACCGTCACATAGTTGAAGTCGGTCTTTCTCTCCTATCTCATGCAGCTATGCCCCTAAAATTTTGGGATGAAGCCTTTCAAACAGCAGTTTATCTTATCAATCGTGTACCGAGTAAAACGATTGATCATGCCACGCCTTTAGAGCGTCTCTTTAAACAAAAGCCAGACTACTCCTCGATGAGAGTTTTCGGATGTGCTTGTTGGCCTCATCTTCGCCCCTATAACAAACACAAACTAGAATTTCGATCCAAAAGATGCGTTTTTCTTGGTTATAGCACCTTGCACAAAGGCTACAAATGCCTTGATGTATCCACTGGTCGTGTCTATATCTCCAGGGATGTTATTTTTGATGAAAATATTTTTCCCTTCACTGAGCTCCATCCCAATGCCGGTGCACGACTTCGCTCCGAGATTCTATGTCTTTCTCCTGATCTTATTCATCCATATGTAGGGGGAGAACATGCAGTAGATCAATGTGCTAATGGTTCATCTAATTCTTCTAATATTTCCTCTGAGTTGCATGAAAATCAGGAAGAAGAAGCTGGTACAAATCCGGAAGGAACTGGGGTACCCGGAGCAGATTCTGTTGACACGAGCTTCGGAGACGATCCGCAGACAGGCTCGGGATCGGCGTCTGATCCAGGTGTGTCAGGCGCGTCGACCTCGGCTCCAGGCACATCGACAGGCCAATCATCGGCTTCCACGTCGCCTTCGGCTCCCTCTCCCGCGGCAACAGATGACGCGTCGCGCCAACCGGGAGATTCGCCAAGCCAGGCGGGGCAGCTGCCGCATGCAGGATCGTCTGCGGCGCCCCCAGCTACAACACGACCCACAACCAGACTTCAAAATGGCATACGCAAGGAGAAAATATATACAGATGGTACTGTGAGGTATGGTTTTTTGACAACTACAGGGGAACCTAGCACTACTGATGAGGCTCTAGCTGATAGCAACTGGAAAAATGCAATGGATCTTGAGTACAATGCTTTAATGAAGAATAAAACTTGGCACCTTGTTCCACCTCAAAAGGTAGAAATATTATTGGTTGCAAATGGGTCTACAAAATAAAGAAGAAATCTGATGGTAGCTTGGACAGATATAAAGCTCGTTTGGTAGCTAAAGGTTTTAAGCAGAGATATGGAATAGATTATGAAGAAACTTTCAGTCCTGTTGTTAAAGCTGCTACTATTCGTATTATTCTGTCTCTTGCTGTTTCTCGAGGATGGACTCTCAGACAACTTGATGTGCAAAATGCTTTTCTCCATGGAAATCTTGAAGAAGAGGTATATATGCAACAGCCACCTGGTTTTGAAGATCCTTCAAGACCAAATTTTGTTTGTCGCTTAGATAAAGCTTTGTATGGTCTAAAGCAGGCACCAAGAGCGTGGTATTCTAGACTCAGTGCTAAATTGATATCACTTGGTTTTCAATCTTCAAAGGCTGATACCTCTTTGTTCTTTTATCGCAAGAATGATGTTACCATGTATCTTCTTGTCTATGTTGATGATATTATTGTAGCCAGCTCTACGCCAAGTGCCACTGCAGCATTACTTCAAGATTTGCAAGGAGAATTTGCTCTAAAAGATCTAGGAGATCTGCACTACTTCCTTGGTATAGAAGTTGCCAAGGTACGAGATGGCATTATTCTCACTCAAAGCAAGTATGCTTCTGATCTTCTAAAAAGAGTTGGTATGTCAGATTGCAAACCTGTTTCTACTCCATTATCCACTAGTGAAAAATTATCATTGCATGAAGGATCATTGTTGGGACCAGATGATACATCAAGATTTAGAAGTATTGTTGGTGCTCTTCAATATTTAACTCTTACTCGACCTGATATAGCCTTTTCTGTTAATAAAGTCTGTCAATTTCTTCATGCACCTACCACAGTACATTGGGCAGCAGTTAAAAGAATATTAAGGTACTTGAAGCAATGTACAGAATTGGGTCTGAAAATACAGAAGTCTCCTTCAACTTTGGTGAGTGCATTTTCAGATGCAGATTGGGCTGGTAATATTGATGATAGGAGGTCTACAGGAGGATTTGCTGTATTCTTGGGTTCTAATCTTGTATCATGGAGTGCAAGGAAACAGGCTACTGTCTCAAGATCTAGTACTGAATCAGAATATAAAGCAATTGCTAATGCTACTGCAGAAGTTATGTGGATACAAACTTTACTGCGTGAACTAGGGATTCCTAGTCCAAAGGCAGCAAGACTTTGGTGTGATAATATTGGTGCAAAGTACTTGTCTGCTAATCCTGTTTTTCATGCCAGGACAAAACATATTGAAGTTGATTATCATTTTGTCAGAGAAAGAGTTGCTCGAAGATTATTAGAGATTGAACATATTTCATCAGGAGATCAAATTGCAGATGGTTTTACAAAAGCCTTGTCTGTTCGGCTATTAGAAAATTTCAAAGACAATCTGAACCTAGAACGGTTAAGATTGAGGGAGGCTGTTAGATAGGAAGGTTAGATACATGTGTATTCATCTTACCATATTATGCCAAAGCCATGAGATCCAGATCATCTATGTATAGGAATAGATTATCTATGTATAGGAACTCTATGTTTAGAAAGGATCTCTTGGCTTAGCTTCCAAGATTGTATTGCCTATATGTAAACGCCACATGCAGGGCTGTTCTGTATTCAATCAACACGAAACCATCGCACGACCCAGATAGGGCGTCGGTGTTCTCTTCCGCTCCTCTGAAACTTTACAGGACGGTGCATGGATGGAGTGAGTTAGGCTAGTTCACACCTGCTTCCCGTCAGCGTCTACACGGCCAGAGCGAGCTTTGCATGCATGCCTCGACCCTCGATCGAGGCTATATAAAGGCTCGAGACGGCTGCGTGGTAGCCAAGCACATCCGATCCAGAGCAGCAACACAACACAGCTTGAGTGATCCAACTGCGGCTGACAACGTCGATAGATGGCGCCTGCGGCAGCAACCAAGCAAGGTGGGGAGCTGAGGATCCTCTGCATCGATGGGGGTGGCATCCGTGGCCTCATACCGGCCAAGATCCTCGAGTACCTCGAATCCGAGCTGCAGGTACATATTTTGTGCTGTCAATCATATGGACGATATAGATGGGTCAACACTACGTGAAAACCTCAAATAGGTAACGTAGGATTGGTGTAACGGACCTTTGTGACCTGTTATAAATATTACTAAAGGTAACGGGCTTTATTAATGTCCTGTTACCAATGAGGTAGATCTGCTCACTCAAATCTAACCTCAATTGAGAAGCATTAGTAATGAGCATCAAACAATGCCCGTTACGTGCACTGAACGGATAACGGACATTTTGCTTGCCCGTTACTTTCAGTTCATTTTGATTAAGGTAATGAGCAAGCATAATCATCACTTGATTTGTGTGTGTATGTGCACTAGAGGATAGATGGGCCGACCGCGAGGCTAGCCGACTACTTCGACTACATCGTGGGGACCAGCACTGGCGCCCTCGTCACCACGATGCTAACGGCACCAAACAAAGACAATCGCCCACTCTGCACGGCCAAGGAGATCATCGACCTCTACTTGAAAGAAGGTGGCGGAATCTTCAGAAACGACCACAAGGCGTAAGATACGATCTCAATTCCGATAGATACACTACACAGAGAGGATCGGGCCATATATGAATATGACATGCCGCGCTCATACGTGCATGCAGGACATGGGCTCAGGTGGTGTTGGAGGCCGTGCTCCTTTACATCAGATACTACGATGGCAAGAACGAGATCCTTCGGTCCTTGCACGACATGCTCGCCCTCGGCTTGTCGCTTGAGCCCCTGCTCCGCCCGATCCTCGACGCGCTCCTCGCCAAGGTCCATAGTGCACCTGCTGGTGGTTTGCAGCAACTTGTAGTAGCAGCCTGATGACCTTGTGACGAACAACGGCCTCGAGTGTGACGATGCGTCGGCGACGATGGAGGAGTACATCCAGGAACATGCTGGAGCTATCCTGGAAGCGCTATGTCATGTGAAGGGTCTAGCGGCAGCGCAGGATGCGTCGTTTCAGGATGGCATCAAGGAGTTCGCGGAGGGCCTGCGCAAGACCCTTCTCAACCCGGATTTCATCAGGTACTGCCTTCCTCCGCCCAAAGTACGACGGCGAGGGGCTCCGCAAGGTGGTCAAAGAAAAGCTCGGGGACCACCGGCTCCAAGAAACCGTCACCAACGTCGTCGTGCCCACGTTCGATATCAAGCGCAACCAGCCTGTGATCTTCTCCACCTCTAAGGTAACGCACATAGAGCGCTATCCTTTCTTCTTAACAAATTAACGGATTGTCAAATACTAAACCGGATGTATTATTGAGGTACTGAACCATGTATGTTTTCCATGACGACAGGCGCGAAAGCTTCAGGTGATGGATCCCTATCTCAGAGACATTTGCATCGCCGCAACTGCTGCGCCAACATACTTTCCTGCCCATAAGTTCACAACCCTAAGTCTGTGGCCACTTCATTATGAGGAATTTAACCTCATTGACGCCGGCGTATTCGCAAACAATCCGGTAATTCACTTGAATTTCATGCTCTATATCTTGGTACCTAATTAGACGGTTTACCTAAAAATTTATATTAAAGGTGCTGAAACAATAATGCAAATTGAATTAACCCGGCGACGACATACATAAATGCGTGCAGACCACAGTGGCGATGAACGAGATTTGGAGGATGATCGACAGGGGCGAGGAACTGCCGGTGCATATGTCGCCCATGGACTGTACAAAGCTGCGCATCCTCTCCATCGGCACTGGTGTAGTCAATCAATCCTACACCGCAGACGAATGCAACTGGTGGGGTCTCCTCCCGTGGGTCTACAATGTCCGCAACAAAACCCAGCCGCTGATCGACACCCTCATGTACTCCACTGGCTCGCTCGTCGACTACAATGTTGCCCTCCTCTTCAAGTCCCAGTGCTGCGAGGAAAACTACTTACGCATTCAGGTGTGGCTAGCTGCGTTGCATCCAAAACTCAGCCCCATCATTTTCTTCAACTGAGATCACTAATAATGTGGCTGAAAATGTACAATTATTACGTGAACAAATCAATATATAACTACAAGTTAGTTAGTTAAAAGTGATAAACAAATACACTACTCTACGTGCCCGCAGGAGGATAACTTGGACACTGCTTTTGGAGCCATGGACGATACAAGCAACATGGACAAGCTGATCGAGATCGGGGAGAAGCTCCTGGAGAGGCAGGTCTACCGCACAGACTGCGAGACAAGGAAGTACGCGCCGGTGGAGGGCAAAGGGACCAACAAGGAGGCGCTTACCAATCTCGCCCAGCAGCTGGTCGACGAGAGACGGCGAAGGGGGGCTACTGCGCCGCCGCCGATATTACTAAGCGTCACTGAAATTACTACAGTTGTCGAGCCAAGACGGAAAAGGCTCAAGCCTACCCACATCGTACAGTAAGTGTGCACGTGTAGTATGTATGGCATAGGCTCCCACACTATGCGGGGTCTGAGGGTATGCATGCCTCTCTCTATATTATATATTGTAACTAAATAAAAACTACCGTTTATAAGAAACTACCCAGAGGTCTATCGATGTATCGGATCGGTGTATACAATATACTATTTATAGTGTGTTATTATATATTATATTGTAACTGAATAAAAAGCCCTTGGTCCATCTTATCGACCTGAGATCGATCATATGGATGGATCGGTGTATGTAATGTATTATTTATAGTGCGTTGGGTTGTGAACAAATAAATGTGTCATGCAGTGCTCACTGCCGTTTGTATGAACTGTCTCCTCCAAGCACCAAAAGAACAATGTTGCGTAGCTCTGTTTGACATACACTAGCCGTCAACCCGTGCATTCGCACGGGGCATGCTCTATGCCTATACCGTTCATTATTTATGCTCCAAGCTTTCAGCTAAATAACATAGGAGCTGCTGCAATTTTCGGATGATCGAGAAACAAATGTTAGACTTTTGCTGCAAATATACAAATAATATCTATGAGCTACATGTATGAGTAAGTTAATTATAGACACTTGGGTGATCCATCACCCTCTGTCACTTGAATTTGGAATCGTTTGATCGCCTGGGTGACAAATAATTTATTGAAAATAAAAAATAAAAATAGGTCGAGAGCTCCTAGTAGCCATGTTATTATCGGAAGAGAGATATACAGAGGTTGCATTGAGTCTATGGTTGATGACTTATGTACAGGCACTTAGGAAGATATGAAATAGAGAAGAAGCAAGAAAAAATTACTACCCTTTTGATGTTTGCAATGAAGTATAGTGAAGTCTACCCCATGCTTAAGCAATGTGCTTAGCATTGAAGAAGAATGATGAACATATTGCAGCGACTATGATCCTTATTCTCCAGGTGGCGTTTTCATTTTGGTCTGGCAGGTCCTCCCCATGCTTAGTATCATTCTAGTCATGGAAGAAGAAGATGAAGTACATTTTTGTAGGTTGCATTGGGGTTAAAAACAATTGCTAACAATCCAAAGACATCTATAAAGATCTTTACTCGTTTGAGAGTTACAATGCAAATAAGTCTACAGTGTGGTAGTGGCACTTGTGGCTGCTCCCTGGTTTCCGGTATTGGTGCACGGGTCTGATCCAGAAAACAGGCCATTCGTATGTACATATCTTGGCAGCAACAAGGAAAAAAAAAGGCTTGCAGTGCATGCAGTGGCAAAAAAAAAATGGACAAGAGCTCACCAGTTCATGCAATATTTGTCGATTAGCGTTTGGTCCAAACCGAATAGTACATATAAATAAATCATAAATGACGAAAGTTTGTTTAAGTACATATAAATAAATCATAAATGACGAAAGTTTGTTTAGGTAGCATAAGATGGCACCACAAATGTGAGCAGCCAATGCAAACACAAACCTTGTTAGCCGTGGGCATGCTGGACTTATTTTACAAGGTATACAGAAAACATTACTATAAACTTCATTGTGAAAGAAGAACACCACAGACAAGCAAAATAGTCTTTTGCAGCAGTATTCTATGTACATGGCTACTCTGAAGTCTGAACCGCGTGGTAGTACTGGCAATGTAGAAGGTTTCAGCAATTAATGGAGATCCACAAAATTTGCTTCGCTATATGCCCTCCCGATCGAGGCGCGGTGCTTCACTGTGTGCTGCACAATCAGAGTCAATGTCAGGTCTCCAGATTCAGATAAATCAATCTACGGCCTCCATCAAATTGAACGGTGATAAGCAGGAAAAATAATTTTCTTTGTCCACAGCTTCCCGGTTTTATTATTAGCACTCTTTTAGCAATTTCTCGTGGACAAAGAAAAATATCACTCACTACTTAATTAAAACAATTCAACATAACTTATAGTTTAAAATTCATTGTTATCCAATAAGCATATATATTAGTGATCAGGGAGTATATTTTTTTCTTTTTACCAACATTACATCCAGGATAATTAGTCATGATATTTATTGATTGCATAGCATGTGCATGATGCGAGCATGATATGAACTTTAAAATCAGCGACCTCTTCTCCACCTAGTTCCACCACACTACAAAGGAATACTGAACATTTAAATGCAGCTAAAGTGAAACCGAAGGATTAAGTGTGGTACTGTAACAGACTAACAACTGTGAAGATGTCAAATTGCAATTTAGTTTGTCAGTTGAAACTAACACAGGTATTTCTTTAAGTGGAAGGAGATTATTGACTCAGAAGCTTAACCAAAAAAAAAAAAACTAACCATCACATAATGTTGTCACCGGATAGAATCAGGATACCACCCTTGAAGAAGATGGCATCAGATTGTTCATTTCACTGGGAAGCTTACTTGGAGCCATAGAAGGGCCTGCAACAGTTGCCTCCTCCAAAGCAGAACTGAGTTCTTCAGCTGAAATCGGTTGGGCCTCAGGGGTCTGTCGTTCCTCCTGCATGACAGAGTATTCGGTCTCAGGTGCTCGTCTCTTGGCGGCAACATATTTCACCATGGAACCCATTTCATCTTGATCAACCCTTTTAAGATACAATACTCTTGGCCTCTTTGGATGGTTCTTAGCCTGCAATTTCCCAAACTATTTTTGTTTCTTGATTGATCTCAGAATCAAGACAGATTTCCTGGAGGTGTTCATGGCTTCTGATTTCAATGCCAGGTAGGTCACCTAGATGTTCACTGAGAAGCTGAAGCGAGATGAGGTTCCGCAAAGCTCCTTTCTCGATTGTAGGGAGGGTAGGACATTGCACAAGGCATAGGCGTAGCAGCCTTGGGAAATCTCGTTTTTTGATGCTGATGCCTCCAAGGCTGATCTTAATCAGTTTCAGGTACTCCAAGTGGATCAACCTGCGCAGGTTTGATATGTCATTGCTGATCAGATCATTAGTCGATGAAAGGCACAACTCAGTGAGACCACACAGTGATGTAGCAAACAGAGTCAGTCCACTAAGTGCTCCATGTAGTTTCAGGGAGCTGAGATAGCCAAAAGAATTCTCTAGAGAATGCAGAATGTTCCCCGACGAACTCATGAGATGCAGTGATAGAGAGCGCACACCTATACTTGTGTCCAATTCATGCTCGATAAAGCTCTTGATACCTGTTGAAAGTTCAGCCAAGCTCTTACTATCATTGTCATTGCACCATATCTTAACCTTTCTCAACTTGTTCAGGCGAACTATGAGCATGGGGAATCCAGGATTGTTGTCTGTGATAAATCCTGCTAGAGTCTGCAAATTGCTTTCTTTCGGCAAGAACTTGCCTAGTTCACTAATCTTCAAGTCCCTCTTCCCAAGTTTGAACTTTCCCAACAGGTGAGCTAGGTGGGGCAGCTTGATGACTTCCACGGGCAATATCTCTATCTTGGACTTCCTCATGTCAAGCGTCTCTAAGCAATGCATTTTCCCAATTTTGCTAGGAAGGTGACTAATGGTGGCCCCGAGCCCCAAATATTTCAGATGCCATAGCTTGTGTATGCCATCCATATGATCGTCCCTCAGATCCTTGCATTCTTCCAGATCCAAGACACGCAGTAGCTCACATTTTGCAAAATCAAAAACGTCTTTTCCTGCACTCCCACAGATCGTCAGAGAATGAGCACGCAGCTTCTCATTACCTGACATGCCTCCATGTGATGGACTAGTATGATGATGGTTCTCGTTTGATACCCTGCCATCTGAAATTACAGGTCGTCCATCCATAAGGAGGTGACGGTAATTACTTCTCTGTGGATCACTAAGAAATGTAATGAACTTAGCAGACATGGACATGTGCAGCATGAACTCGTGCATGATGCCATGAGCTCTGCACGCCTTCACTTTCGTGCTTTTGCTTGGGTCTATCGGCCGAATGATATTCCGATCTATTAATTCCTCTAAGATTTTGTCTGCAACTACCACAGCTTTGCATGGATCTGCATCGTGCACATATCTTTCGGCTAACCATCTTCTCATCAGACTGCTCCTTCTGATGGGATGGCCGTTTGGGAATACACATACATACAGTAAGCAGGTCTTCAGATGGACAGGACGACCAGGCAAGCTCCTGTAGTTATTCAGAAGAACTTGATGCAGCTTTCTGAAAGCATACTCCTTCGACATGTGTGAACTTAGATCGTTCCAAAGTTTTTGCAGTCAGCTTCTGTGAACTCCCTTTTCCTCAGCAAATAATTGGCTACACTAAAAAGAGCGAGTGGGTGGCCATCGCATTTATTCACAATTAATGTTGAACTCTGCTCCAACCCAGGTAAATGTCTCTTCAAAACAGCTTCTAGTAGCTCCTTCGAATGCTTCTCATCAAGAGATCTCATATTGTACACATAGCCGTTGGTACCATGATTGCAGCAGACTTCCGCGAGTGCTTGAATTCTTGTTGTCACTATTATTCTGCTTCTTGTGTTTTCAGGGACCGTACATTTTATACAGTCCCACTGTTCTTCCTCGATATCATCAAATACAATGAGGTACCTAGCAGATTGATTGACAAAGTTTATGTTAATACATTTAACATTGAATGGAAGAGGAATTGGATTTTTTTTTTCTGCCAATACGATTAAAAACTGAGAAAACATCATTCAGTCTTCCATTGCAATCAGATTTGGATCTATAAAATTTTTCTACAGAATAGACATACCATGGGTCCATTTTATTTGGGAGAAATATTATAGTAATGGAAGACTACCAAATCATGTTAGAAAAGGGTCATTCTGGTGGAGGGACACCCTGAAACTTCTTGACAAATTCAAATGAATTGCCTCAGCCACAGTACTGAATGGTCAGACATGCTCACTCTGGAATGATCTATGGAGTGGAAGGGTGCCTAGACAAGTCTACCCACATCTATTCTCTTTTGCAAAGAAAGAAAACATCACAAGAAGCAGTGGAAGTCAGTGAGCTCTTCCACCTTGCCAATGACTAGTGAAGCCTTAAATCAACTCTCTGACCTTGCAAACAGTCTTGAGGAGCTAAGCTTGGGAGAAGGAACAAACCTTTGGAGCTACATTTTGGGCAGCAGCCTTTTCTCTTCTCACAAAACCTATCTACATCTGACAGGGCACCGACCAACACATCCAGTTTTTAGCTGGCTTTGGTGATCCTCTTGCCAAAACAAACACAAAGTCTTCTTCTGGCTTGCTCTAAAGGATAGGCTGAGCACTCGAAACATACTCAAGAGAAAGAATATGGCACTACCATCCTATGACTGTGTTCTATGCACAAATGGAGTGGAAGAAATTCTTTACCACCTCCTCTTAGGGTGTCCCTTTGCAGAAGAATGCTGGGCACGTATTGGCTTATCATTCAACAATACAGATGAACCTTACGAGGTACTTCAAAACTTTAAAGAACAGTTGCAAGTACCATTCTTTATATAGACTATTATTTTGATGAGTTGGAGCATTTGGATATGACTCGCAAATGATATGATTTTTGAGGGAATCATGCCAACCATTCAAGCCAGCTTGGCTCCTTTCAGGTCAGTTCTTGCTCTGGTTACTCTCAGAATAAAACGCCCCTGGAAACATCTGTCAGCCCAATGGATAGAAGCTCTCTTGTAATCTTTTTTATCCTTTTCCTTTCTTTTAAAGTTTCTTGATTGTAAGCTTTAACTCTGTGAACTTTTTTTTATAAATATGTTCTAATCTGTAGGGGGGCGTTGGTAGCATATGTAAGTGAATTTCTTCAGAGCATCATGAATTAATCCAGTATAGGTAAAATTATTTGAGTACTCCAGTTTGTCAAACTTTTTTTCAACATGATCCATCACTATATAAAAGTTTCACATGAATTAACATGATCCATCACTATATAAAAGTTTATATATATTGACAACATTATATATGCAAAATACTGTCATAGTATACAACTTTCTCTGTTTAAAATAGTATTCTTCTATGGAAATTACAAGTCAAAGTTTCACATTGGATACCGCGTTGATGTCCTAAAGGACTTAAATCTAAAATCATAGGAAGTGCACAGGAATGAAATTAGTTCTGGACAAAGTGCCGTTCTCTTGTCAAAATATACAACTTTCTCTGTTTAAAATAGTATTCTTCTACGGAAATTACAAGTCAAAGTTTCACATTGGATACTGTGTTGATGTCCTAAAGGACTTAAATCTTGAATCATAGGAAGTGCACATGAATGAAATTAGTTCCGGACAAAGTGCCATTCTCTTGTTTGTGAGTGTGTCGATTTAGGCACTCGACAAACAAGTATTTGCCGAGTGTTTTTTTTCGCTGAGTGTTTTTTTGGCTGC
Organism: Urochloa ruziziensis; assembly: GCA_015476505.1. NCBI lineage: Eukaryota > Viridiplantae > Streptophyta > Magnoliopsida > Poales > Poaceae > Urochloa > Urochloa ruziziensis. The sequence continues at coordinate 34,132,153 of CM027123.1, read as the reverse complement.
GCTCATTAAAGACCTTGTTTGCCGAGTGCCCGATGGATGCACTTGGCAAACTAAACGGCACTCGGCAAACAGCCGGTTAATTTCCGGTAGAGTAACTACCATCCACAAGTTAAGCTACCGAAGTTAGTTCCAACTTCCAAGGAATCTGATTGAGTATGTGCGTCCAGAAATGTATTCTTATGCGCATGATATCTCTTTGAGATATGGGGCTAACGGTTTATTGAAAGTAGGTTGTTCATCTAACCTGTGTAATGCTAAAGTGCAAACTACTAAATATAGCTTCATTTTTTTTTACAACTGTACTTGTTGTGAATACAAAAGACATGATGTAAATGGTACAGAGGTAAGAAAGATTAAATTGCCGATTCTACCAGTGGACACAGAAAAACCCAAGTGCTCTTCGTTTCGCCTCTATGTTATTGTGTTATGGTTTGGGGTGAGAGTTCGATGCCATTTTTAGCATATTTAATGTAAAGTGACGTCTGAAATTAACATATTTAAAAATATTAAAATTGGTTACATGAAAAGTATAATAGATCAGTATAAGTGCTTTGAAATACATTCACAAATGTATGGCTTTATTGTTCATATTGAAATAGTATACATAGAGAGAGCGAAACTGTTCAAAATTCTAAGATCGTCAGTTGGGCTCCCTCTCCCTGATTTCAGTAGTTTAAAACTTTTCCAAATAATGGGAGAGATTTATTAATTACTTAAGGTACTATAAACCAAGTGCTTGACACAGATGGACATAGCACGTACTTTTCTTAGTTCAGGGAGCTCATGCGCAGCTAAGTTATGCTCTCTGTTTAAATGTTTGACTGCTAACTTAGGTATCTGTGTGCGGTCGTAGAGGCCAGAACAATTTCTTTTATCTAAAAAACTTAGATAGTCTGCCACTAATAAACTCTAGAAGTCCTTAATTTGTGGATTTGTGTACAGAAAAATAAAACACAGCTCTTAGTTTTTTTTAAGAAAAAAGAAATGTTTCCAACACACCTCTTATTATTCAGATAGTTTGTGATATGGTCCTGGAGCTGATGGACATCGCCGCCCCTTGGTGAAGCTCCTGGGTGAAGCTTCTCCAGAAATGCCGTGAGGAACCCTTTGCTATTGCCCCTGTGCTCAGATGCCATGACCCAGGCTCGGCACGGAAACTGGTGAACAACTTCGGGGCACTCATACAGTGCCTTGGCAAGCGTTGACTTCCCCGAGCCGCCGAAACCCACGATGGAGATCACACTTAGCTGCTCCGGCTGGCCCTCGATCTCGTGGAGCAGTTCGAGAAGCTCCGTCTTCGGCTTGTCAATGCCCACTAGTTGGACTCTGCTCGTGTCCATGTCCACCGGAGACGTCGACGAGGAGACGCCCGAAGCAGCAGCCGATTGGCTGTTGCTGTTGACGTTGTAATCGTGTTTTCGCTGATGTGCGGCCCTCAGCCGCTCCTTGAGTTGCTTCACCTCAGCGCTGAGTCCGAATGCCTTGATACGGTGGACGAATTGTGATACTGTCCCCTCGTCTTCAGCGGTGTAGCGGAGGATCTTGTCCAGGCAGTCTTCTATGTCGAGTGCCAAATTGTGCATCTCTTCCATGGATATGCTCTTCACGGCGCTCGGATCGATCTTTCCTGAAAGCTGATCCTCCTCGGCTCCGGCAATCATGAGCATCTCTCTTTTGATGAAATCGATGTCACCCGGGAAACCCTTCCACAGCTCGCACCTCTTCTCTACAAGCTTGACAGCCTGCGCCACTACGTTATTGGTCACAGCGCCCAGCACCGCGCCCAGCACAACGCTGGCCACGGTAGTCACCATCTCTCCTTCCGGAGCGACTAGTTCCTCACCGGCGCATACACTCGCATCACAACTAAAACCCCGACCAATGGGGATAATGTGAAATGGGGACACATGCGACAGAGCGGGCCGGCCGGTCCTGGAATCGTTCCTGAACTAGCTAGCTATCGACAGGAAGGTGGGAACAGACACAAACCAAGCGGACGGCCCGGCTGATTATGCTTATGTTTAGTGCTTTGTCTCTATGTTTATGTTGTCCTACGTCATACATTTTTATTTTTAACCAACGATATTTTTGTAAGTATATTTTATGAGCTCTTTTACGGTACCCAATACTACCTAATGGTAGTATGGTAGTATAACCGGTTTTTTGTTGTGGATAAAAAGGTAATTTGCACACAAATATATTATTTAGAATTCATGAATAACGTGAGATTATGTTAGATAAAACATTTCATATATTTGATTTCAGTTATTACAAAAATATTTTTTTTTGTTTCCAATCATACCCTTATACTTACCTATACTACCTATGAATACTACCCATACTACCTAAAAAAACCGGTAGTACACAATTAATTTCAGCCGTCGGATTTTTCAAAATAGGTCCTTTTTTATTACGTACCAGTCCTTTCTAAATGGTAGTACAAGGTAGTATTGGGTACCGTAAAAAACTTCTTATTTTATTTCAAATAGAAATGGGTAGGCTACGCTAGCTGTAACAATTATAATCTACCGGGTTCATCTAGAAAACTTGCGAGTAGAAGATCTATATAGATCGTAACAATTATAACAATTATATAGATCGTCACACGTGCAGTAGTGAAATGCCATGCGCCGGTGTGCTAGTACGGCCCGAACAACTAGGGTTTGGGGTTTAGGCTGAGTGGAGTTGGTGGCTAGTGTGTGTGGCGTGGTGGGGCCGGGTCAATGCCCCTAACCCCCTCCAATACATATTTATAAAGCGAGTTAATGGGCTTCCACCTAATATGCTCATTAGTTACCCTAATCCCTCATGGATCAATATACTTTAGGATTTTAATCTGAATTATTATGATTGCTTCTTGGGCACATCAACAATAGTCTCCCACTTGCACTAGAGACAATCATATAGGTATGCTTTTCAATATTTGAACTCCTCAAGTATGTGACCCGTTACGTTCATGTGTCTAAATAGCTGTGAGTGGAGACCATTTCGAGTCACAAGTCAATAGCAGCACCTAGCAGCGTATAATGACTCCCAAATACACCTAAAGATCATATTGGCTGAACCTTAATAATTGAGTAGTCCCTTTGCCACATGATACCAGTCAAGCTCAAGACGAGATATGTGCCACCCTTTGATAGATCAACTTCACTCGGTCAAATAGTGGATTCTTTCATGACTAACCTTTAATCATTGTAATTAACTCTTTAATTACATTGGCTTGGTCATGCACTTTCCAATCGAATCATCTACAAGGGCCTTAACTATGTTGGTGAATATTCCACAAGTGTGGGTGAATATTTGTATGCAGGTCACTTAACTATAGAAATGAAGTGGAAATGCATCTAAGTGTCTAAACTAGCACAACTCCAGCCATCCAAAGGCTACCACATAGGCTTCCCACGGATCCATAGCCCCACAAGTGCAAGAAACACACTCCCCGTGACGAACCAAATTTTCATTACCTAGAATCTGACTCTTTGTACCCTAGTGATATTCCCTGGATCAGTAGCTATCAAGTACAGAACTCATCTCAGCATAATATCATATTCATTCTGAATTCATAGTACAAAGAAGAGATTTATATCGATACCGATATGGAAATACGATTGTAGTACAAGCCCTTGGGGCTAAACGACAAGTGGAATCCTACGTAGTGGTAGCTAAGGCTTCAAGTCTTCATTTTTGGTCTTCACCACAGGCATCCTTGAGTGAACCAACACAACCCATCTAGCACATTCGGACTTGAGCTCTAAGTCTAAACCTGTGACTCACAAACTATCCCCAATAAGGAATGGGATAGGCCCACGTCACCATCCGAATGGCAAGCTTCAAGTAGCCTAAACATCTAAGGGGGTAAAAGTAATTAAAGAAAAATCTCAGATTTCTTACGTAGTGTTGGCACTTCTTAGCCTAACTAAATCCGCAAGCGCACGGAGTATATTGTAGCCTTTCACCAGGGGAGTAGAAACCTGGATGTCAAATCCAATGAACGGTAGATGCGACTAGTCTAGAACTTTCCTAACCGGACCCACCAGGGGAGAAAAGGGTAAACGGTGTAGAGAGCTTAACCTTAGTTAGCCACTCGTTACCCCAGACAACCTATCTTAATCTAACATGATCTGCTTCGACGGCTAGAATGGGAAGAACTCAAAACGGGGTGAGAGAGGGGTTCTTTCGGGCTCAGCACTACTGTTATGAGTACACCTGAACGTGGTGGAGTACAAAGGACGGACAGGGCTGTCACCACCTGCCGCCTACCACTGCAGTTCCGTGGGGTGCAACACAACCTGAGGTGACTAGCCAGCACAGGCACCACGCCTAAGCTTTCAGCCACTGACCTCCACCCAACGCGAAGGGCTATAGAGGAAACCCCAAACAAGAGTCGCTGTCACTCGCGCAGACTTAGGTACCCGCAGACCATAGATAGCCAAGATAAATTGCTGAAAGTAAAGAGTAAACTAGCGAGGTACTAAGGCAAGAGACCGAGGAACTTACTGAAGATATCTCTGAAGCTTTATTCCTCGGGGCGGAACAATGTTGAGGGAAGGCCGAGATGACTCCCGAACTCCCTCTACACGCTTGGCTGTCACCCAAGCACTCACTCACTACTCTCTCTACTCTACTCTAAGATATAGTGGACTACATCTTGAGCCTTCTTTTCTCTCCAATGGATGGTGTGTCTTGTGTGGAGGTGAAGGGCGCCTTTTATAGCCCTCCAATGGTGAAATCCTGCTTTGGAGTGACGCACACCTCCTGCTTAGCATCCACACGTTTCCCTTGGCTCAAGTATTGCAGGTGTAGAATGCGGCTTGGTTGCATTGGTGCAGGTGAAGAACAGGCGCGAAAGGTCTTAGCCATGGCGGCCTCCGAGGAGCGGAGAGACAAGTAGGCTTGGTTCGAGGGACCCGGTGGCCGGTGGATCAAGTGCGGTTCACATGCTGGCAAGAACGAGCAAGGGGACGTGGTTCCGGTGCGAGGTAGCGGCTCACAACCGAAGCTCGTACGCGGACGAGAAGCCGGCGCAAGGTGGCGGCTAACAACCGAAGTTTGCGCGCGGGGTTTGGTGATTTGGCCACAAAATCATCGGTGGACGGTTTCCCTTGGTTTGGGCCTCAAAACCAAGGACCGAGGACTCGACGAGGCGAATTTGGGCAGCTGGGCCAGAGTGGCTGCCAGGGGCGGTTTAACCGCCCCCCAGGGCCGGTTTAACCGCCCCCCCTGGGCTGGCCCAAGAACGGCGTCGAGGAGCTTCGATCCGGAGGACACGCGGCGTGACTGCAAGGCTTGCGTCGGAGGGAAGCTAGCTTGCAGTGGAAGGTGCCCGAGCCGGAAAATATCTGAAGATCAAATGTCAAATTTGCCCCTGAGGGGTATGTATCACTTAGGGGTAGTTTAGTCTTTAGAGACACCACCACTTGGACTACTAATAGCCCCTCCCAGGGCTGGTGGCTGCTATCTCTCTAGTTATCTCTTTAGGTTTTCCTTTGAACTAGTTTTCCCCTTCATCCCCTCCACCTAGAACTACTTCGAATCATTCCTAGTTTGTATAGGTGAATTCATGGTTATGTGATGGAGTTTGTGCTGCTCATCTTTGTGCCATGATTTGATTTCCCGAGCTCCCTTTCCTTTTCTATTTTCGTGGGTATTTTCGGAGCTATTTTGGGGATTTTCGTTCTTCTTGTTCTAGGGCGTTTTCTCTCGGATTTCTTTGGGGGATTCACGTATGAGTGCCTTGTGCCTCTTTTGCTGGTGATCCTTTGCCCCCAAACGCCGAGAATCGCTCTGGATTGAGATTTTCGGGATGAACTCGAGGTCATGGTGTTCTTCGCGAGATCTGCGATTCCGGGAGTTGTACTGAGTTAGAGCCGAGATCTTTTGGGAAAACACTCCACTGGAGGTCTAGATCATCTGACCAAATCTCGCCTCAAGAGCTCAAGCGGTTTGGGAGATCCACTTTTGGTTTGACTTTTTCCCGAGCCTCCCAGGCCTGGGCGGTTTAACCGCCCCCAGACCCGGTTTAACCGCCCCCCCTGGGTGTGTTGGATCGAGTCGTGTTTCGGGTCGTTTTGGTGTTCGTTTTCGATTGGTTCAAGTTCCGCTGCGTATTTCTTGTTCCTAGGGTCAGTAGCTTGACAGTGGCTACGTGATCTTGGCAAGATCGCTCTCGGAGGTTTCGGAGTTGGTTTGGGAAAATAGCCGGATCGGTTGGAAAGAATTTTATCGGCTCCCATTCACTCCCCCCCCTCTCTGGTCGCCGTTTCGGTCCTTCAATTACAGATTTTCTACCAAATTTAACTTGCAGGGTCACCACCACCAGAAGGGCCTGCATCATCAGTTTCATCGACAATGTCCTTAGACAGAACATTGGCGATCGACTCCACTTCCGGCAGCAGCCTGCTCACATCATCTTCAGAGGTGCCAGCAGCATACCCTGCCGAGTGGTTCCAGATCTGACGATGGGAACAACGACTTCAGGATTGCCAAGACATGACCGCAACTGGCCTGCTGATGGAGCGAAGCTGGCGCCGAAAGAAACGTGGAAGCGCACGAGTGTGGTCGAAGATAGAAGCTGAAGGTGATGCTGTCTCCGGCTCGATCTCCTCCACCACCACTCGAACAGCATCTTCCAGCGCGTACTTCTCGGTGCGCAGTGCCTCCGCCTCGCCTTCCAGACGAGTCACCTTTGCAGTGAGTTCTGCAAATTGGGCCATAATCCGGACCCGGTAATCTACAGAAAGTCAGATCTGGACAGTATGTTCACGTCTGACATAAAAAGAATAGCATACCTCTAAGCTCCTGTGTGGCTTGGGCTTCGTTGAGCTTAGCCTGTTCCACCTCTCCGCGAAGATCGCGGACGGTGCGCTGGACTTCCTCCAACTCGGCCTGGTGTTGGGACACAGCGCTTCACAAGCTGACATAATATATTTATATTAAGTATGGTCCGTGAAACAAAAGTATAAAAATACAACGCTAAGATTGACTCGTACCCTGCATCGCCTGACTAGCTCGGCTTCGAGCTCAGCCACTCAGGTCACCAGGAGTCGGCCTTCTCTGCTGCAGGAACAAGCCTTTGAATCTCTGAGGTTTTGGCCTCGGCATCGGCAGTTATTTCCTACAAACGATCATCAGATGACACAACAAACAACTGTACCACTCGGTACTCTACTTAAACAGGAAAGGCGGCTCAGGAATACCTCGGCCATCAGTCCCAGACGACGAAGGAGCGACTTGAACTCCGCCAGAGGAGTCATAGCGGCACCATCACCCGGAGTCACGACCGCTGCAGGAGCAACTTCGACCTCTGCAATCTGGGGCCCCTCCATCGTCGCAGTCTGCTCAATCACAGGAGCAGGCTTGGGGGCTGCTCAGGGGAAGAGTAGGCAGTACGGGGTGACGCTTGAGCAGGACTCGGCGGAGCCGGGGTTGGTGCGCGCGGTGATTCTTGTGGCGGCTCCACAGGCTGATCACTAGGAGGATCAGCCGAGTGGGAAGATACTTCTGGCACTTGGATCGCGGGATCTCTGTCTCGCCGACTGGTCGCGGCGCAGAACCCGCAAAGGGGATCTCAGACGGCGTGCTGTAGGACAAAGCAAATAAGGAGCAATCACAGGAAAACATAAAAGTCAATAAAATGTTGACAATATCTCTTACCGAGTAGATACGCGCACCTTGGGCGCTTTCCTTTCCGAGTGGGGGAGGGAAGGTCCCTTGGACTTGCAGTACGCAAAGGTACTATGGCAAGGGGAGAATGCTCTGAGCTAATAAGTGAGGGCGGGATTGATGGCCCGGCATCACCACCTTTGTCATCATCCGAGTCTGATGACTCGGTGAGGATGAGTTTGGGAAAATAGCCGGATCGGTTGGAAAGAATTTTTATCGGCTCCCATTCACTCCCCCCTCTCTGGTCGCCGTTTCGGTCCTTCAATTGGTATCAGAGCCGGTTACGGGTCTTTGCGACTCTAACCAGTCTAAGATCCAAAGATGGCGTACCAAGATCGGGGTTCCGGGCCTCCGCACTTCGATGGGAAGAACTACCCGAACTGGGTTGCGCGTATGGGCGCTTTCTTGCGAGGCAAAGGAAAGTTGCTGTGGGATGTGACGAAAGATGAAAACTATGTCAATCCCACCAACTTAGATGCCCAGGATGCAAAGGATAGATTTGAGGCGAATGCCCGAGCTGTTGACTACTTGTTCCGTGCTTTGTCTGCCGAGGAGTTTGAGCGTGTTTTGGGCGAGGACCTAGCTAGCCAGATCTGGCAGAAGCTCAAGGTAGCCCACGGTGGTGATAGCCATGTCAAGGCTAGGCTTTTCTCGATGTACAGGAGAGAGTATGAGAACTTTCGCTCATTTGCCTGGAGAGTCGGTTGATGCTTTGTTTCAGCGTTTCACTTCTATTGTCAACAACATGAAAGCCAACATTACCGTGCTCCCATACTCGGATCATGACCGAGCTATCAAGCTCCTGCAAGCACTTGATAGATCCGTGTGGGGTGCCAAGGTTGAGGCGATCATGGAGTCGGCAAACTATGAGACTCTTTCTGTTGATGAGCTTTTCTCGAAGTTGAAGTCTTCTGAGGTGGACAGACAGTTGCTTGCCAAGGCTAAGAGTCCGACTGATCCCCATAGTCTGGCTCTAGTCGGTGGCTCTGGATATGGACATGCTAACACTCCTAGACACTTTGCTTTGTCTTCTCTTGTGTCCCTTCCAGATGAAGAATATGAGGTGCTGAGCGAGGAGGATCTCGCGTTGCTCACGAGGAGGTTCGAGCGGATGTACCAGAACCGCAAGGGTTCGAGGCGTGCCGGGAGTACGTGCTACAGATGCGGGAAGATGGGCCACTTCATCGCCGAGTGCCCCGAGGAGATCAAGAACGACTACAACCGCAAGCACCGCCCGCGAGACGACCACAAGCACCGTCCCAAGGACGAGTACCGCTCCAAGCACAAGAACAAGGACGAGAGAAGATCCAAGAACAAGCACGGTGGACACAAGAAGCACAGATCTCGAGCGATGGTGGCTGATGCGAGCGACATCGACACAAGCTCCACCAACACGTCGTCAAGCTCAAGCAGTGAAGATGAAGGACCGCGGCCACCGCAAGGAGAAGAAGAGCTTGAACCGCAACTTCAACGGCATCTCCTTCGCCGCCGTCGACTACTGCACCATGGCGCACGACTCCGTGAAGAGCAAGGACGACTCCGACTCCGACTCCGAGGATGAGGTATTGACAGATCCCACCTCTTTGCGTCAGGAGATTGCTAGGTTAGAGCAGTTGGTCGATAACCGCGATGATGTGCTTAGGAAGACCAACAAGAGAAGAGGGAGTTTAGGTCTTGCTAGGAGAGTCCAAGGATAGAGTGGCTGAGCTTGAGACCTTGCTTTCTGAGACTGGAAAGAAGGCTATGGAGTTTGAGTCTTTGCTTTGCGAGTCTAGGGAGAGAGCAGCTAGCTTGAGTCTGAGATTGCTGTTTGAAAGATGCTCCTCTTGTGTCTGATGAGGTAGAATGCTCGTTCTGTGATGTGCATATTGCTGATCTTGTTGTGCTTAAGGAGAAACACATGACTTGCTTGGATGAACTAGAGAGTGCTAGGGTTGAGCTTGCTGAGTTGAAGTCTAGGTCATCTTTGCTAGGTGCTTGTACTTCTTGTCCTGCTTTGCATGCTCAGTTGCTTGAATCACGCACCATGATTAGTTCACTTGAAGCACAACTTAAATCTCCCTATTGCGAATTCCTGTTCTGCTTGTGATGTTGTTGCATTGAAGAATGTTGAGCTAGAACAGTGTGTGAATCGATTGCAAGATGAGAATGATGAGCTGAGACAGTGTTTGGGTTGGTTGTCTGGTCGTGAGCCTCAGCTCAAGATGTTGATTGCTAGTTTCAAGAGAGCTGATGGTTGTGGTCTTGGTTCTGAGAAGGTTGGTGAGAGTAGTGGTGAGAGAGAGAGAGATCCAGAGAGCTCCACCGCAAACATTCCCACAAACCCACCAAAAGCCATTCTCAAGAACACCTTCACACCCAAACCAAACCACCTGCTGAACAAGCTTGACACCACTCCAGATCCTCCCAAGTTTCCACCTAAGTCAGAGAACTTTCAGAGGAGAGTGACCTTTGTGAGGAGTGGGGTTTACCAGCCGAGAGAGAGGGCACAGCCGAGAGAAACCCCAAAGCCAAAGCCAGTCCGCTTCCATTGTGAGCATTGTGGAAGGGATGGACACCTTGAGGAGTTTTGTTGGAGGAAGAAGAGGGAGGTGAGAAGAGAGAAGGAGGTGGGGAACAGGGACAGGTACTACTCTTCTCGTAGTGTGCCTGTGTCTCGTTCACCCTGGCCGAGAGGCGACGCCTTTGTGCGCACAGTTCCTGTGGTTGCTAGTCGTGGTGTTCAGCTGTTCGTGAGTTTGCTAGGCGGCCTCCGTTTCGCGGTCAGTTTGGTTCAGGGAGGTTCGACCGTAGCTTTGAGGCTAGGAGAGAGTCTAGGCCACGTTTTCCCCCGCGTGGTGCTAGAGGTCCGATGGTGAGAGACGAGAGGGTGTCACGCGGTAGAGCTGATTTTGCTAACCCTTCTTTTGAACAGATGGCCCGACACTGGTTTGACTCGTTCTGTGCTAACCCCAGTGTCGAGTCATTTGCTCATTCTCGTTCTCGGTTCTGATTGTGCAGGTGGGAGGCTTGGAGAACTTTTGGTTGATGGATTCTGGCTGCTCGAGACATATGACAGGTAATGGTAAGTGGTTCTCCAGTCTCACCCCGGTGGTGTCCAGGCAGTACATCACTTTCGGGGATAAGGGTAGAGGTAGAGTGTTGTCAGAGGGTGCTATTCAGGTGAGCGACACTTTCATGTTGAAGCGGGTTGCTCTTGTCAAGAATCTTGGTTTCAATTTGCTCTCAGTTTCTCAGCTTCTTGATGAGGGTTATGAGGTTCGCTTTAAGAGTGGTGATTCGAAAATTCTTGATTCTCGAGGTGACCTTGTGTGTATGATCATTCCTGAGGGACAGATTTTTCGTGCTGATTTTTCTCGATCTTTTGGTCCTTCACGGTGTTTGATCGCTGGTACTTCTTCTGAGCTTTGGAAGTGGCATAGGAGATTGGGTCATGTGAGCTTTGATTTACTCACACGCTTGAGTGCTCTTGACCTTATCCGAGGATTGCCCAAGCTCAAGTTCGAGAAAGATTTGGTTTGTGCACCTTGTAGGCATGGTAAAATGGTTGCTGCTTCTCACCCACCCTTGACAGATGTTATGACTGAGCGTCCAGGGGAGCTTTTGCACATGGATTTGGTTGGCCCCGCTCGAGTTCGTTCAGTTGGTGGAAGTGGTATGTTCTTGTGGTTGTTGATGACTTTTCTCGGTATGCGTGGGTGTTCTTTCTGGCGTCAAAGGATGAGACTTTTGATTTTGTTCGAGATCTGATTATGAGGTTGAAAAACGAGAGTAATGGTGGTGCCATGAGAGCTATTCGTACCGACAATGGTACGGAATTTAAGAACACTCGTTTTGATGCCTTCTGTCGTGATCTTGGTCTCGAACATCAATACTCTTCGCCATATGTTGCTTGTCAGAATGGTGTTGTTGAGAGAAAGAACAGAACACTTTGTGAGATGGCTAGGACGATGCTAGATGAGCATAGGACTCCTAGGAAGTATTGGGCAGAAGCGGTGAACACAGCTTGCTATGTTTCAAATCGGATTTTCCTTCGTGCTTTCAAGAAGAAAACTTGCTATGAGCTTTTCCATGGTCGTTCCCCCCGTGTGAGTCACTTTCGGGTTTTTGGTTGCAAGTGTTTCATCTTGAAGAAAGGAAATTTGGACAAGTTTGAGTCTCGTTCGATGGATGGAATTTTTCTTGGTTATGCTAATCATTCTCGAGCATATCGTGTGCTCAATCTTGAAACTAACCAAATCATGGAGACTTGCGAAGTCACCTTCGACGAGACCATTCCGTGTAGCTCTTCTGCTTTTGAGTGTGCAGGTGATGATGACTTGGGACAGCCTATCTTTGAGGAAGAACATCCTGATGATGAAGATGATGAGGAATTTCTGGCACCGTGTGGAGATCGTGTACCTTCTACTTCCACTACTACCACGACGTTCGACGACGGCCCCTCTGCTACACCTTCGTCGAGTCGCGCACCAGATCGAGTTCAAGTGGAAGCTGATGTTGAGGGGGAGGCAATCTCGAGGCGAGAAGCTCCCCGGCTGGTACAGAGGGATCATCCATCTTCGAAGATCATCGGGAACATGGATGAACGCACTACACGGTCGAGGTCACAGAACATCTCTCATTATGCTCATTCTGCTTTTGTCGCGTCTTTTGAGCCCAAAAATGTTGGACACGCTTTATCTGATTCCGATTGGGTCAATGCCATGCATGAAGAGCTTGAAAACTTTGAGAGAAATCAGGTGTGGAAGTTAGTAGAACCACCTCCAAATTGCCATCCCATAGGAACCAAGTGGGTGTTTAAGAACAAGAGGGATGAGAGTGGTGAGATTGTGAGAAACAAAGCGAGGTTGGTTGCTCAGGGGTTTTCGCAGCAGGAGGGGATAGATTATGAGGAGACATTTGCTCCTGTTGCCCGTTTGGAGGCAATTCGGATCCTTCTAGCATTTGCAGTTGCTAAAGGGTTCAAATTGTACCAAATGGATGTGAAGAGTGCCTTCTTGAATGGGGTGATCGAGGAAGAAGTGTATGTGAGGCAGCCCCCGGGTTTTGAGAGTGAGAGATACCCACACCGAGTATACAAACTCCACCGAGCTTTATATGGCCTAAAGCAAGCACCCAGAGCGTGGTATGGTAGATTGAGAGGGTTCTTGCTTAGCAAGGGGTTTGTGATGGGGAAGGTTGATAAGACGCTCTTCTTGATGAGAAATGGCAAAGATCTTTTAATCGTTCAGATTTACGTGGATGATATCATTTTTGGTGGCTCTTCTCATGATCTTGTTGCCAAGTTTGCAGATGATATGAGCAGGGAATTTGAGATGTCGATGATGGGAGAGTTGCAGTTCTTTCTCGGGCTGCAGATCAAGCAAACCAAGGATGGGACATTTGTGCACCAAAGCAAGTACACCAAGGACATTCTCAAGAAATTCGACATGAGCGACTCCAAGCCGATGACTACGCCGATGAGTACGACTACAGCTTTGGATGCGGATGAGGACGGAGAACCAGTAGACCAGAAGGAGTACCGGAGCATGATCGGCTCCCTCCTCTACTTGACGGCGACGAGGCCGGACATACAGTTCAGCGTGTGTCTGTGCGCTCGCTTTCAGGCTTCACCGAGGACTTCACACCGTCAGGCCGTCAAGAGGATTTTCAGGTATCTCAAGTTTACTCCTGAGCTGGGTCTTTGGTATTCTGCCGATTCCACTCTTGCACTTCATGGTTTTTCTGATGCGGATTTTGCTGGATGTCGTGTTGATCGCAAGTCTACTTCTGGTCAGTGTCAGTTTCTTGGATCGTCTCTTGTGTCTTGGTCTTCTCGCAAGCAGTCTAGCGTAGCCCAATCCACCACTGAAGCCGAGTATGTTGCTGCTGCTAGCTGTTGTTCTCAGTTGCTTTGGATCACATACACCTTGAGAGACTTTGGCTTAGACATGTCCCATGTTCCACTTCTTTGTGATAGCACCAGTGCCATAAGCGTAGCCAAAAATCCCGTGCTTCATTCCAAAACCAAACACATAGAAGTGAGGTACCACTTTCTGAGAGATCATGTGGAGAAAGGTGATATTGAGCTTGCCCACGTTTCTACCCAAAACCAGCTTGCAGACATTTTCACTAAGCCACTTGACCAAGTTACCTTCACCCGCTTGCGAGGGGAACTTGGTGTGTGTGCGGTTTTCTGAGCTGAGTTTTGGAGGCTTCTCTTGTAGCATATGTATATTTTTGTACCATCTTTGTATCTTGCTGTATATCTTGCTTGCTTTTGTATCTTGATTCCATCTTTTGTATCATATCTTAGGATGAGCTTCTCCTATATGCAGTGATTGGTACAACTTGCTACATTTTAGAGTTTAGGCAGGCTGGCTGGGGATTGATTGGATGGATGGCTATGCTCTTGATGGTCTTGATATATATTCTGTTGAGATAGTCTTCTTTTGAATTAAAATGACAAACTGAACTTAATTCCTACACCCATGAGTAAATGCCTTTGCATGTCTTGTTTGAGCCGAAATGGCTATATCTTGCTTAAGATCATGTTAGGGTGTGTTATTCTTTTCAATTGGGTCAAAGACCTTTGTCATTGTAAATGTTTAGCCCATGCTTTATCTTGTGGAGGAGCATAAGCTTCTTTCTGTCGCAAAGACATTTCATGTACCATGCTTAATTTGAAAAACTTGAAAAATTGAGATGTCTATGCATGAAAGAAGAAAGTTGAGAAAAAGATATATTTGCAGAAAATTATGCTCATGTCTCTATGCTTTCACCATTGCACACACTTGCACACATGGGTGCTAAGCGGTTGCATGTTGTTTGCCGGAGAAGTCTCCCATGAGAAGTGAACACATGGCTCCGTGCTTTGACATGACATGAGGTAGAACTTGGGCGTTTATGATGATCTTTTGTCAAGAATGCTTGTCCTTTCATGTTTTTGGTGAGATGAAGTTTATTTTTACTTAAACAATCCATGGTTAGGACTTTGCTCATGCGGTGACATTTTTGATAAAAATCCACAATTTGCTCATGACTTTGTCATTTGGATATATGTCTTCACCTTCTTGATGGCAATGCCCGTGTGACATGATGAACTAGCTCGTATGCCTCTTTTCTAACTTGTAGCACTTTGTATTGCTCATTGTATATTTGAGAAGCTTGTAGTTGCATTTTTGCATTTTTGCTGTGCTGCCTGTACATACTCGGCAATGCCGACTGGAGCAACTCGGCAGTGCCGGTTCTTGTGCTTATAGTTGCATTTTTGCATTTTCGTTGTGCTGGCTGTGTATACTCGGCAGTGCCGGTTTTCACAACTCGGCAGTGCCGAGTACACGCAACTCAGCGTCGATTTTTGCACTTTGGTCTTTTCTGACCTTGATTCATGCATTGTCAACAAGGGGGAGAATATCTTGAGCATTTCTAAAAGAAGAGGGACAATTTTCTGAAAAGATTTTGAAAGTTTGTGCAAGATTGCATTTTCTAAAAGAGAAGCACATGTGAGTCATTTTTGAGTGTTTTTAGCACGCACAAGTTCACTTGTTCAGGGGGAGTTGCATCAATGCAGGGGGAGTGCTTTGAGTATTCTGAGAAGTGATTTGGAGATTTGTGACTTGACTTGTTTTGTGTTTTTGCTCTTTTGCCGATGGTGTTGAGCCCTTTCGCTTCTTCTTGAAGGGTCGGCGTTTCTGGAGCTTTCTCTTGCAGGGTGACTTTGTTCTCGGCTTGTTCTTGCTTTTAGTCACTTGCTTGAGTCTTGTTTTTGATTTCTTTTATATTTTCTTTATATCAATGGTTACTATGTGTGTGTTGTCAATGCACTCATCAAGGGGGAGATTGAGGACCCGGTGTGTCCGAGGACCGGTGGATGGTCGCTTCCTGGTGTGATGAGTGATTGACAACGTGGTGTGGATTGACGTTTCCCTTGGCTCAAGTATTGCAGGTGTAGAATGCGGCTTGGTTGCATTGGTGCAGGTGAAGAACAGGCGCGAAAGGTCTTAGCCATGGCGGCCTCCGAGGAGCGGAGAGACAAGTAGGCTTGGTTCGAGGGACCCGGTGGCCGGTGGATCAAGTGCGGTTCACATGCTGGCAAGAACGAGCAAGGGGACGTGGTTCCGGTGCGAGGTAGCGGCTCACAACCGAAGCTCGTACGCGGACGTGAAGCCGGCGCAAGGTGGCGGCTAACAACCGAAGTTTGCGCGCGGGGTTTGGTGATTTGGCCACAAAATCATCGGTGGACGGTTTCCCTTGGTTTGGGCCTCAAAACCAAGGACCGAGGACTCGACGTGGCGAAGATGGGCTGTTGGGCTGCTGGGCTGTATGTACCCGGCAGTGCCGAGTTGAACAACTCGGCAGTGCCGAGTACATGCACCCGACTGGGCTGGCCCAAGAACGGCGTCGAGGAGCTTCGATCCGGAGGACACGCGGCGTGACTGCAAGGCTTGCGTCGGAGGGAAGCTAGCTTGCAGTGGAAGGTGCCCGAGCCGGAAAATATCTGAGATCAAAATGTCAAATTTGCCCCTGAGGGGTATGTATCACTTAGGGGTAGTTTAGTCTTTAGGACACCACCACTTGGACTACTAATAGGCCCCTTCAGGGCTGGTGGCTAGTCATCTCTTTAGTTATCTTTTATTTGGCTTGTTTAGTTTTTTCCCTTCCCTTCATCCTCTCCACCTAGAACTACTTCGAATCCTTCTTAGTTTTGTATAGGTGAATTCATGGTTATGTGATGGAGTTTGTGCTGTTCATCTTTGTGCCATGATTTGATTTCCCGAGCTCCTTCTTCCTTTTCTATTTTCGTGGGTATTTTCGGAGCTATTTTTGGGGGATTTTCGTTCTTCTCTATCTAGGGCGTTTTCTCTCGGATTTCTTGGGGGATTCACGTATGAGTGCCTTGTGCCTCTTTTGCTGGTGATCCTTTGCCCCCATGCGCCGAGAATCGCTTCAGATTTGAGATTTTCGGGATGAACTTGATGTCATGGTGTTCATCACGAGATCTGAGTTTCCGGGAGTTGTACTGAGTTAGAGGCCGAGATCTTTTGGGAAAACACTCCACTGGAGGTCTATATCATCTGACCAAAATCTCGCCTCAAGAGCTCAAGCCGTTTGGGAGATCCATCCTCGAGTTGACTTTGGGGCTGTGCTGTTTGCGTATACTCGGCACTGCCGAGTTGTGAAAACCGGCACTGCCGAGTACATAGACTCGAGGGGTGCTTTTGTGCAGTGTGTATTCGGCAGTGCCGAGTTCTGAAAACCGGCAGTGCCGAGTACACACACCCAGTGGCTGTTTCGGAGAAGTTTTTGGATCGAGGATTCTTTCTGTGTTTCCGCTGCATGTTTCTTGTTCCTAGGGTCAGTAGCATCTCAGTTGCTACGTGATCTTGGCAAGATTGTGATACGAAGTCCGGAAGTGATTTCGGGGTGAAAGCTGAATTGATTTGGAGAAGAAAATTTTATCGGCTCCCATTCACTCCCCCCCTCTCTGGTCGCCGTTTCGGTCCTTCACTAGCTCAACATTCTTTAAAGCAACAACATCACAAGCAGAACAGGAATTTGCAATGGGTGATTTAAGTTGTGCTTCAAGTGAACTAATCATGGTGCGTGATTCAAGCAACTGAGCATGCAAAGCAGGACAAGAAGTACAAGCACCTAGCAAAGATGATCTAGACTTCAACTCAGCAAGCTCAACTCTAGCACTCTCTAGTTCATCCAAGCAGTTCATGTGTTTTTCCTTGAGCACAACAAGATCAGCAATATGCACATCACAGAACGAGCATTCTACCTCATCAGACACAAGAGGAGCATCTTTCAAAACAGCAATCTCAGACTCAAGCGAAGCTGCTCTCTCCCTAGACTCGCAAAGCAAAGACTCAAACTCCATGGCCTTCTTTCCAGTCTCAGAAAGCAAGGTCTCAAGCTCAGCCACTCTATCCTTAGACTCTCCTAGCAAGGACCTAAACTCCCTCTTCTCTTTGTTGGTCTTCCTAAGCACATCATCGCGGTTATCGACCAACTGCTCTAACCTAGCAATCTCCTGACGCAAAGAGGTGGGATCTGTCAATACCTCATCCTCGGAGTCGGAGTCGGAGTCGTCCTTGCTCTTCACGGAGTCGTGCGCCATGGTGCAGTAGTCGACGGCGGCGAAGGAGATGCCGTTGAAGTTGTGGTTCAAGCTCTTCTTCTCCTTGCGGCGGCCGCGGTCTTCATCCTCACTGCTTGAGCTTGACGACGTGTTGGTGGAGCTCGTGTCGATGTCGCTCGCATCAGCCACCATCGCTCGAGATCTGTGCTTCTTGTGTCCACCGTGCTTGTTCTTGGATCTTCTCTCGTCCTTGTTCTTGTTCTTGGCGCGGTACTCGTCCTTGGGCCGGTGCTTGTGGTCGTCTCGCGAGCGGTGCTTGCGGTTGTAGTCGTTCTTGATCTCCTCGGGGCACTCGGCGATGAAGTGGCCCATCTTCCCGCATCTGTAGCACGTACTCCCGGCACGCCTCGAACCCTTGCGGTTCTGGTACATCCGCTCGAACCTCCTCGTGAGCAACGCGAGATCCTCCTCGCTCAGCACCTCATATTCCTCATCTGGAAGGGACACAAGAGAAGACAAAGCAAAGTGTCTAGGAGTGTTAGCATGTCCATAGTCCAGAGCCACCGACTAGAGCCAGACTATGGGGATCAGTCGGACTCTTAGCCTTGGCAAGCAACTGCCTGTCAACCTCAGAAGACTTCAACTTCGAGAAAA
The DNA here is from genome assembly GCA_015476505.1 of Urochloa ruziziensis. Classification (NCBI taxonomy): domain Eukaryota; kingdom Viridiplantae; phylum Streptophyta; class Magnoliopsida; order Poales; family Poaceae; genus Urochloa; species Urochloa ruziziensis. Next base: position 34,113,771 of record CM027123.1, on the reverse strand, counting down.
GCTCGTCAACAGAAAGAGTCTCATAGTTTGCCGACTCCATGATCGCCTCAACCTTGGCACCCCACACGGATCTATCAAGTGCTTGCAGGAGCTTGATAGCTCGGTCATGATCCGAGTATGGGAGCACGGTAATGTTGGCTTTCATGTTGTTGACAATCGAAGTGAAACGCTGAAACAAAGCATCAACAGACTCTCCTGGCAAATGAGCAAAGTTCTCATACTCTCTCCTGTACATCGAGAACAGCCTAGCCTTGACATGGCTATCACCACCGTGGGCTACCTTGAGCTTCTGCCAGATCTGGCAAGCTAGGTCCTCGCCCAAAACACGCTCAAACTCCTCGGCAGACAAAGAACGGAACAAGTAGTCAACAGCTCGGGCATTCGCCTCAAATCTATCCTTTGCATCCTGGGCATCTAAGTTGGTGGGATTGACATAGTTCTCATCTTTGGTCACATCCCACAGCAACTTTCCTTTGCCTCGCAAGAAAGCGCCCATACGCGCAACCCAGTTCGGGTAGTTCTTCCCATCGAAGTGCGGAGGCCCGGAACCCCGATCTTGGTACGCCATCTTTGGATCTTAGACTGGTTAGAGTCGCAAAGACCCGTAACCGGCTCTGATACCAATTGAAGGACCGAAACGGCGACCAGAGAGGGGGGGAGTGAATGGGAGCCGATAAAAATTTCTTTTCCAAATCCGGCTTTCACCCCAAAATCACTTCCGGACTTCGTGACACAATCTTGCCAAGATCACGCAGCAACTGAGATGCTACTGACCCTAGGAACAAGAAACATGCAGCGGAAACACAGAAAGAATCCTCGAACCAAAAACTTCACCGAAACAGCCACTGGGTGTGTGTACTCGGCACTGCCGGTTTTCAGAACTCGGCACTGCCGAATACACACAGCACAGAAGCACCCCTCGAGTCTATGTACTCGGCAGTGCCGGTTTTCACAACTCGGCAGTGCCGGGTACACGCAAACAGCACAGCCCCAAAGTCAACTCGAGGATGGATCTCCCAAACGGCTTGAGCTCTTGAGGCGAGATTTTGGTCAGATGATCTAGACCTCCAGTGGAGTGTTTTCCCAAAAGATCTCGGCCTCTAGCTCAGTACAACTCCCGAAAACTCAGATCTCGTGATGAACACCATGACATCAAGTTCATCCCGAAAATCTCAAATCTGAAGCGATTCTCGGCGCTTGGGGGCAAAGGATCACCAGCAAAAGAGGCACAAGGCACTCATACGTGAATCCCCCAAAGAAATCCGAGAGAAAACGCCCTAGATAGAGAAGAACGAAAATCCCCCAAAAATAGCTCCGAAAATACCCACGAAAATAGAAAAGGATGAAGGAGCTCGGGAGATCAAATCATGGCACAAAGATGAACAGCACAAACTCAATCACATAACCATGAATTCACCTATACAAACTAGGAATGATTCGAAATAGTTCTAGGTGGAGGGGATGAAGGGAAGAGGAAAACTAAACAAACCAAATAAAAGATAACTAAAGAGATGACAGCCACCAGCCCTGAAGGGGCCTATTAGTAGTCCAAGTGGTGGTGTCCTAAAGACTAAACTACCCCTAAGTGATACATACCCCTCAGGGGCAAATTTGACATTATGATCTCAGATATTTTCCGGCTCGGGCACCTTCCACTGCAAGCTAGCTTCCCTCCGACGCAAGCCTTGCAGTCACGCCGCGTGTCCTCCGGATCGAAGCTCCTCGACGCCGTTCTTGGGCCAGCCCAGTCGGGTGCATGTACTCGGCACTGCCGAGTTGTTCAACTCGGCACTGCCGGGTACATACAGCCCAGCAGCCCAACGGCCCATCTTCGCCACGTCGAGTCCTCGGTCCTTGATTTTGAGGCCCAAACCAAGGGAAACCGTCCACCGATGATTTTGTGGCCAAATCACCAAACCCCGCGCGCAAACTTCGGTTGTTAGCCGCCACCTTGCGCCGGCTTCTCGTCCGCGTACGAGCTTCGGTTGTTAGCCGCTACCTCGCACCGGAACCACGTCCCCTTGCTCGTTCTTGCCAGCATGTGAACCGCACTTGATCCACCGGCCACCGGGTCCCTCGAACCAAGCCTACTTGTCTCTCCGCTCCTCGGAGGCCGCCATGGCTAAGACCTTTCGCGCCTGTTCTTCACCTGCACCAATGCAACCAAGCCGCATTCTACACCTGCAATACTTGAGCCAAGGGATAACGTCAATCCACACCACGTTGTCAATCACTCATCACACCAGGAAGCGACCATCCACCGGTCCTCGGACACACCGGGTCCTCAAATGGTGAAATAATCAAAGCACTCAGGACCCGTATATTCAAGAAGCTGAAGCAGTACGATGGACGATGGATCAAGGAGTTGCCCACTGTAGTCTGGGGGCTGCGAACCCAGCCGAGTCGTGCCACGAAGCAAACCCCGTTCTTTCTGGTTTACGGCTCGGAGGCTATCCTACCAACGGACATCTCATACGGTTCACCCCGAGTGGAATTCTATGATGAATACGACGCGCAAGTGGTGCAAATTGAAGACCTTGATAGCATCGAGGAGAAGAGATTGGCCGCCCAGATCCAAGCCGCGCGTTACGCTCAAGTCCTTCGACGGTATCATGATCGAACCGTCAAGCAGAGGTCTTTTGAAGCAGGCGATTTGGTTCTGAGAAGGAAGCGAGACACCAAGGGCGCGCACAAGCTTGCGTCCCCCTGGGAGGGACCATACATCGTCAAGACAGTGAATCGCCCAGGCTCATATCGCCTCATGACGGAAGATGGAGTAGACATCCCAAATCCGTGGAATATCGAGCACCTACAGCGTTTCTACGCCTGATTCAGTTATGTATTCATCTTTTATTTCTTTAAGATATTTCCCCGAGTGGTTTTTTGTGGATAATCATCCTAGTTTCGACTCGGCAGAATCATAAATGTCATATGAGTTATCAATAAAGTTGATTTCATCTTCTATCTACATTATATCTACTACTCGAATTTCCTCTTTCGCGTCACGCACATAAAGTATGAGTGGAACAAACTTTAAATCGTGGGGGAAAGTACTCGCCAAGTCAAAGCTCTACACGCACGACAAAGCTCGGCGGCATGAGACTAAGACCAACGAGGCTAATCTACTCCGTAACAGGTCAACCACTCAGAAATTAAGGCCAGCGCAGAAAGAAAGGGAGTAGTACTTCCATAAAAACTTATATACAAAAACAAAGGATTAAACATTGTTCAAAAGTACTGCTACTGTCACATACTACTGAGGATCCGGTGTGTCCGAGGACCGGTGGATGGTCGCTTCCTGGTGTGATGAGTGATTGAGGTGGATGGTCGCTTCCTGGTGTGATGAGTGATTGACAACGTGGTGTGGATTGACGTTTCCCTTGGCTCAAGTATTGCAGGTGTAGAATGCGGCTTGGTTGCATTGGTGCAGGTGAAGAACAGGCGCGAAAGGTCTTAGCCATGGCGGCCTCCGAGGAGCGGAGAGACAAGTAGGCTTGGTTCGAGGGACCCGGTGGCCGGTGGATCAAGTGCGGTTCACATGCTGGCAAGAACGAGAAAGGGGACGTGGTTCCGGTGCGAGGTAGCGGCTCACAACCGATGCTCGTACGCGGACGAGAAGCCGCGCAAGGTGGCGGCTAACAACCGAAGTTTGCGCGCGGGGTTTGGTGATTTGGCCACAAAATCATCGGTGGACGGTTTCCCTTGGTTTGGGCCTCAAAACCAAGGACCGAGGACTCGACGAGGCGAATTTGGGCAGCTGGGCCAGAGTGGCTGCCAGGGGCGGTTTAACCGCCCCCCAGGGCCGGTTTAACCGCCCCCCTGGGCTGGCTCAAGAACGGCGTCGAGGAGCTTCGATCCGGAGGACACGCGGTGTGACTGCAAGGCTTGCGTCGGAGGGAAGCTAGCTTGCAGTGGAAGGTGCCCGAGCCGGAAAATATCTGAAGATCAAATGTCAAATTTGCCCCTGAGGGGTATGTATCACTTAGGGGTAGTTTAGTCTTTATTGCACCACCACTTGGACTACTAATAGCCCCTCCCAGGGCTGGTGGCTTCCTTTGAACTAGTTTTCCCCTTCATCCCCTCCACCTGGAACTACTTCGAATCATTCCTAGTTTGTATAGGTGAATTCATGGTTATGTGATGGAGTTTGTGCTACTCATCTTTGTGCCATGATTTGATTTCCCGAGCTCCCTTTTCTTTTTCTATTTTCGTGGGTATTTTCGGAGCTATTTTTGGGGGATTTTCGTTCTTCTCTTTCTAGGGCGTTTTCTCTCGGATTTCTTTGGGGGATTCACGTATGAGTGCCTTGTGCCTCTTTTGCTGGTGATCCTATGCCCCCAAACGCCGAGAATCGCCTTGGATTTGAGATTTTCGGGATGAACTCGAGGTCATGGTGTTCTTCGAGAGATCTGCGATTCCGGGAGTTGTACTGAGTTAGAGGCCGAGATCTTTTGGGAAAACACTCCACTGGAGGTCTAGATCATCTGACCAAAATCTCGCCTCAAGAGCTCAAGCGGTTTGGGAGATCCACTTTTGGTTTGACTTTTTCCCGAGCCTCCCAGGCCTGGGCGGTTTAACCGCCCCCCAGACCCGGTTTAACCGCCCCCCCTGGGTGTGTTGGATCGAGTCGTGTTTCGGGTCGTTTTGGTGTTCGTTTCGATTGGTTCAAGTTCCGCTGCGTATTTCTTGTTCCTAGGGTCAGTAGCTTGACAGTGGCTACGTGATCTTGGCAAGATCGCTCTCGGAGGTTTCGGAGTTGGTTTGGGAAAATAGCCGGATCGGTTGGAAAGAATTTTTATCGGCTCCCATTCACTCCCCCCCCCTCTCTGGTCGCCGTTTCGGTCCTTCAATTACAGATTTTCTACCAAATTTAACTTGCAGGGTCACCACCACCAGAAGGGCCTGCATCATCAGTTTCATCGACAATGTCCTTAGACAGAACATTGGCGATCGACTCCACTTCCGGCAGCAGCCTGCTCACATCATCTTCAGAGGTGCCAGCAGCATACCCGCTGCCGAGTGGTTCCAGATCTGACGATGGGAACAACGACTTCAGGATTGCCAAGACATGACCGCAACTGGCCTGACTGATGGAGCGAAGCTGGCGTCGAAAGAAACGTGGAAGCGCACGAGTGTGGTCGAAGATAGAAGCTGAAGGTGATGCTGTCTCCGGCTCGATCTCCTCCACCACCACTCGAACAGCATCTTCCAGCGCGTACTTCTCGGTGCGCAGTGCCTCCGCCTCGCCTTCCAGACGAGTCACCTTTGCAGTGAGTTCTGCAAATTGGGCCATAATCCGGACCCGGTAATCTACAGAAAGTCAGATCTGGACAGTATGTTCACGTCTGACATAAAAAGAATAGCATACCTCTAAGCTCCTGTGTGGCTTGGGCTTCGTTGAGCTTAGCCTGTTCCACCTCTCCGCGAAGATCGCGGACGGTGCGCTGGACTTCCTCCAACTCGGCCTGGTGTTGGGACACAGCGCTTCACAAGCTGACATAATATATTTATATTAAGTATGGTCCGTGAAACAAAAGTATAAAAATACAACGCTAAGATTGACTCGTACCCTGCATCGCCTGGACTAGCTCGGCTTCGAGCTCAGCCACTCAGGTCACCAGGGAGTCGGCCTTCTCTGCTGCAGGAACAAGCCTTTGAATCTCTGAGGTTTTGGCCTCGGCATCGGCAGTTATTTCCTACAAACGATCATCAGATGACACAACAAACAACTGTACCACTCGGTACTCTACTTAAACAGGAAAGGCGGCTCAGGAATACCTCGGCCATCAGTCCCAGACGACGAAGGAGCGACTTGAACTCCGCCAGAGGAGTCATAGCGGCACCATCACCCGGAGTCACGACCGCTGCAGGAGCAACTTCGACCTCTGCAATCTGGGGCCCCTCCATCGTCGCAGTCTGCTCAATCACAGGAGCAGGCTTGGGGGCTGCTCAGGGGAAGAGTAGGCAGTACGGTCGGTGACGCTTGAGCAGGACTCGGCGGAGCCGGGGTTGGTGCGCGCGGTGATTCTTGTGGCGGCTCCACAGGCTGATCACTAGGAGGATCAGCCGAGTGGGAAGATACTTCTGGCACTTGGATCGCCGGGATCTCTGTCTCGCCGACTGGTCGCGGCGCAGAACCCGCAAAGGGGATCTCAGACGGCGTGCTGTAGGACAAAGCAAATAAGGAGCAATCACAGGAAAACATAAAAGTCAATAAAATGTTGACAATATCTCTTACCGAGTAGATACGCGCACCTTCGGGCGCTTTCCTTTCCGAGTGGGGGAGGGAAGGTCCCTTGGACTTGCAGTACGCAAAGGTACTATGGCAAGGGGAGAATGCTCTGAGCTAATAAGTGAGGGCGGGATTGATGGCCCGGCATCACCACCTTTGTCATCATCCGAGTCTGATGACTCGGTGAGGATGAGTTTGGGAAAATAGCCGGATCGGTTGGAAAGAATTTTTATCGGCTCCCATTCACTCCCCCCCTCTCTGGTCGCCGTTTCGGTCCTTCAATTGGTATTAGAGCCGGTTACGGGTCTTTGCGACTCTAACCAGTCTAAGATCCAAAGATGGCGTACCAAGATCGGGGTTCCGGGCCTCCGCACTTCGATGGGAAGAACTACCCGAACTGGGTCGCGAGTATGGGCGCTTTCTTGCGAGGCAAAGGAAAGTTGCTGTGGGATGTGACGAAAGATGAAAACTATGTCAATCCCACCAACTTAGATGCCCAGGATGCAAAGGATAAGTTTGAGGCGAATGCTAGATCTGTTGACTACTGTTCCGTGCCTTGTCTGCCGAGGAGTTTGAGCGTGTTTTGGGCAAGGACCTAGCTAGCCAGATCTGGCAGAAGCTCAAGGTAGCCCACGGTGGTGATAGCCATGTCAAGGCTAGGCTTTTCTCGATGTATAGGAGAGAATATGAGAATTTCGCTCATTTGCCTGGAGAGTCGGTTGATGCTTTGTTTCAGCGTTTCACTTCTATTGTCAACAACATGAAAGCCAACATTACCGTACTCCCATACTCGGATCATGACCGAGCTATCAAGCTCCTGCAAGCACTTGATAGATCCGTGTGGGGTGCCAAGGTTGAGGCGATCATGGAGTCGGCAAACTATGAGACTCTGTCTGTTCATGAGCTTTTCTCGAAGTTGAAGTCTTCTGAGGTGGACAGACAGTTGCTTGCCATGGCTAAGAGTCCGACTGATCCTCATAGTCTGGCTCTAGTCGGTGGCTCTGGATATGGACATGCTAACTCTCCTAGACACTTTGCTTTGTCTTCTCTTGTATCTCTTCAAGATGAAGAATATGAGGTGCTGAGCGAGGAGGATCTCGCGTTGCTCACGAGGAGGTTCGAGTGGATGTACCAGAACCGGAAGGGTTCGAGGCGTGCCGGGAGTACGTGCTACAGATGCGGGAAGATGGGCCACTTCATCGCCGAGTGCCCCGAGGAGATCAAGAACGACTACAACCTCAAGCACCACCCGCGAGACGACCACAAGCATCGTCCCAAGGACGAGTACCGCTCCAAGAACAAGAACAAGGATGAGAGAAGGTCGAAGAACAAGCACGGTGGACACAAGAAGCACAGATCTCGAGCGATGGTGGCAGATGCGAGTGACATCGACACAAGCTCCACCAACACGTCGTCAAGCTCAACCAGTGAAGATGAAGACCGCGGCCACCGCAAGGAGAAGAAGAGCTTGAACCGCAACTTCAACGGCATCTCCTTTGCCGCCGTCGACTACTGCACCATGGCGCACGACTCCGTGAAGAGCAAGGACGACTCCGACTCCGACTCCGAGGATGAGGTATTGACCGATCCCACCTCTTTGCGTCAGGAGATTGCTAGGTTAGAGCAGTTGGTCGATAACCGCGATGATGTGCTTAGAAAGACCAACAAGGAGAAGAGGGAGTTTAGGTCTTTGCTAGGAGAGTCCAAGGATAGAGTGGCTGAGCTTGAGACCTTGCTTTCTGAGACTGGAAAGAAGGCTATGGAGTTTGAGTCTTTGCTTTGCGAGTCTAGGGAGAGAGCAGCTAAGCTTGAGTCTGAGATTGCTGTGTTGAAGGATGCTCCTCTTGTGTCTGATGAAGTTGAATGCTCGTTTTGTGATGTGCATATTGCTGATCTTGTTGTGCTTAAGGAAAAACACATGACTTGCTTAGATGAACTAGAGGGTGCTAGGGTTGAGCTTGCTGAGTTGAAGTCTAGATCATCTTTGTTAGGTGCTTGTACTTCTTGTCCTGCTTTGCATGCTCAGTTGCTTGAATCACACACCATGATTAGTTCACTTGAAGCACAACTGAAATCTCCCATTGCAAATTCATGTTCTGCTTGTGATGTTGTTGCATTGAAGAATGTTGAGTTAGAGCAGTGTGTGAATCGCTTGCAAGATGAGAATGATGAGCTGAGACAGTGTTTGGGTTGGTTGTCGGGTCGCAAGCCTCAGCTTAAGATGTTGATTGCTGGCTTTAAGAGAACTGATGGTCGTGGTCTTGGTTCTGACAAGGTTGGTGAGAGTAGTGGTGAGAGAGAGAGAGATCCTGAGAGCTCCACCGCAAACATTCCCACAAACCCACCAAAAGCCATTCTCAAGAACACCTTCACACCCAAACCAAACCACCTGCTAAACAAACTTGACACCACTCCAGATCCTCCCAAGTTTCCACCTAAGTCAGAGAACTTTCAGAGGAGAGTGACCTTTGTGAGGAGTGGGGTTTACCAGCCGAGAGAGAGAGCATAGCCGAGAGAAACCACAAAGCCAAAGCCAGTCCGCTTCCATTGTGAGCATTGTGGAAGGGATGGACACCTTGAGGAGTTTTGTTGGAGGAAGAAGAGGGAGGTGAGAAGAGAGAAGGAGGTGGGGAACAGGGACAGGTACTACTCTTCTCGTAGTATGCCTGTGTCTCGTTCACCCTGGCCGAGAGGCGACGCCTTTGTGCGCACAGTTCCTGTGGTTGCTAGTCGTGGTGTTTCAGCTGTTCGTGAGTTTGCTAGGCGGCCTCCGTTTCGCGGTCAGTTTAGTTCAGGGAGGTTCGACCGTAGCTTTGAGGCTAGGAGAGAGTCTAGGCCACGTTTTCCCCCGCGTGGTGCTATAGGTCCGATGGTGAGAGACGAGCGGGTTTCGCGTGGTAGAGTTGATTTTGCTAACCCCTCTTTTGAGCAGATGGCCCGACACTGGTTTGACTCGTTTTGTGCTAACCCCAGTGTCGAGTCATTTGCTCATTCTCGTTCTCGGTTCTGATTGTGCAGGTGGGAGGCTTGGAGAACTTTTGGTTGATGGATTCTGGCTGCTCGAGACACATGACAGGTAATGGTAAGTGGTTCTCCAGTCTCACCCCGGTGGTGTCCAGGCAGTACATCACTTTCGGGGATAAGGGTAGAGGTAGAGTGTTGTCAGAGGGTGCTATTCAGGTGAGCGGGACACTTTCATGTTGAAGCGGGTTGCTCTTGTCAAGAATCTTGGTTTCAATTTGCTCTCAGTTTCTCAGCTTCTTGATGAGGGTTATGAGGTTCGCATTAAGCGTGGTGATTCGAATATTCTTGATTCTCGAGGTGACCTTGTGTGTATGATCATTCCTGAGGGACAGATTTTTCGTGCTGATTTTTCTCGATCTTTTGGTCCTTCACGATGTTTGATCGCTGGTACTTCTTCTGAGCTTTGGAAGTGGCATAGGAGATTGGGTCATGTGAGCTTTGATTTACTCACACGCTTGAGTGCTCTTGACCTTATCCGAGGATTGCCCAAGCTCAAGTTCGAGAAAGATTTGGTTTGTGCACCTTGTAGGCATGGAAAAATGGTTGCTGCTTCCCACCCACCTTTGACAGATGTTATGACTGAGCGTCCAGGGGAGCTTTTGCACATGGACTTGGTTGGCCCCGCTCGCGTTCGTTCAGTTGGTGGGAAGTGGTATGTTCTTGTGGTTGTGGATGACTTTTCTAGATATGCTTGGGTGTTCTTTCCTGGCGTCAAAGGATGAGACATTTGATTTTGTTCGAGATCTGATTTTGAGGTTGAAAAACGAGTGTAATGGTGGTGCCATGAGAGCTATACGTAGCGATAATGGTACGGAATTTAAGAACACTCGTTTTGATGCCTTCTGTCGTGATCTTGGTCTCAAACATCAATATTCTTCGCCATAAGTTGCTTGTCCGAATGGTGTTGTTGAGAGGAAAAATCGAACACTCTGTGAGATGGCTAGGACGATGCTAGATGAGCATAGGACTCCTAGGAAGTATTGGGCAGAAGCGGTGAACACAGCTTGCTATGTTTCAAATCGGATTTTCTTTCGTGCTTTCAAGAAGAAAACTTGCTATGAGCTTTACCATGGTCGTTCCCCCCGTGTGAGTCACTTTCGGGTTTTTGGTTGCAAGTGTTTCATGTTGAAGAAAGGAAATTTGGACAAGTTTGAGTCTCGTTCGATGGATGGAATTTTTCTTGGTTATGCTAATCATTCTCGAGCATATCGTGTGTTCAATCTTGAGACTAACCAAATCATGGAGACTTGCGAAGTCACCTTCGATGAGACCATTCCGTGTAGCTCTTCTGCTTTTGAGTGTGCAGGTGATGATGACTTGGGACAGCCCATCTTTGAGGAAGAACAGCCTGATGATGAAGATGATGAAGAGTTTCATGCACCGTGTGGAGATCGTGTACCTTCTACTTCCACTACTACCACGACGTTCGACGACGGCCCCTCTGCTACACCTTCGTCGAGTCGCGCTCCAGATCGAGTTCAGGTGGAAGCTGATGTTGAGGGGAGGCAATCTCGAGGCGAGAAGCTCCCCGGCTGGTACAGAGGGATCATCCACCTTCAAAGATCATCGGGAACTTGGATGAACGCACTACACGGTCGAGGTCACAGAACATCTCTCATTATGCTCATTCTGCTTTTGTCGCGTCTTTTGAGCCCAAAAATGTTGGACACGCTTTATCTGATTCTGATTGGGTCAATGCCATGCATGAAGAGCTTGAAAACTTTGAGAGAAATCGGGTGTGGAAGTTAGTAGAACCACCTCCAAATTGCCATCCCATAGGAACCAAGTGGGTGTTCAAGAACAAGAGGGATGAGAGTGGTGAGATTGTGAGAAACAAAGCGAGGTTGGTTGCTCAGGGGTTTTCGCAGCAGGAGGGGATAGATTATGAGGAGACATTTGCTCCTGTTGCCCGTTTGGAGGCAATTCGGATCCTTCTAGCATTTGCAGTTGCTAAAAGGTTCAAATTGTACCAAATGGACGTGAAGAGTGCCTTTTTGAATGGGGTGATCGAGGAAGAAGTATATGTGAGGCAGCCCCCGGGTTTTGAGAGTGAGAGATACCCACACCGAGTGTACAAACTCCACCGAGCTTTATATGGCCTAAAGCAAGCACCCAGAGCGTGGTATGGCAGGTTGAGAGGGTTCTTGCTTAGCAAGGGGTTTGTGATGGGGAAGGTTGATAAAACGCTCTTTTTGCTGAGAAATGGCAATGATCTTTTAATCGTTCAGATTTACATGGATGATATCATTTTTGGTGGCTCTTCTCATGATCTTGTTGCCAAGTTTGCAGACGATATGAGCAGGGAATTTGAGATGTCGATGATGGGAGAGTTGCAGTTCTTTCTCGGGCTACAGATCAAGCAAACCAAGGATGGGACGTTCGTGCACCAAAGCAAGTACACCAAGGACATTCTCAAGAAATTCGACATGAGCGACTCCAAGCCGATGACTACGCCGATGAGTACGACTACAGCTTTGGATGCGGATGAGGACGGAGAACCAGTGGACCAGAAGGAGTACCAGAGCATGATCGGCTCCCTCCTCTACTTGACGGCGACGAGGCCGGACATACAGTTTAGCGTGTGTCTGTGCGCTCGTTTTCAGGCTTCACCGAGGACTTCACATCGTCAGGCCGTCAAGAGGATTTTCAGGTACCTCAAGTTTACTCCTGAGCTGGGTCTTTGGTATTCTGCCGATTCCACTCTTGCACTTCACGGTTTTTCTGATGCAGATTTTGCTGGATGTCGTGTTGATCGCAAGTCTACTTCTGGTCAGTGTCAGTTTCTTGGTTTGTCTCTTGTGTCTTGGTCTTCTCGCAAGCAGTCTAGTGTAGCCCAATCCACCACAGAGGCCGAGTATGTTGCTGCTGCTAGCTGCTGTTCTCAGTTGCTTTGGATCACATACACCTTGAGAGATTTTGGCTTAGACATGTCCCATGTTCCACTTCTTTGTGACAGCACCAGTGCCATAAGCGTAGCCAAAAATCCCGTGCTTCATTCCAAAACCAAACACATAGAAGTGAGGTACCATTTTCTGAGAGATCATGTGGAGAAAGGTGATATTGAGCTTGCCCATGTTTCTACCCAAAACCAGCTTGCAGACATTTTCACTAAGCCACTCGACCAAGTTACCTTCACCCGCTTGCGAGGAGAACTTGGTATGTGTGCGGTTTTCTGAGCTGAGTTTTGGAGGCTTCTCTTGTAGCATATGTATACTTTTGTACCATCTTTGTATCTTGATGTACATTTTTCTTGCTTTTGTATCTTGATTTCATCTTTTGTATCATATCTTAGGATGAGCTTCTCCTATATGCAGTGATTGGTACAACTTGCTACATTTTAGAGTTTGGGCAGGCTGGCTAGGGATTGATAGTGTGGATGGCTATGCTCTTGATGGTTTTGATATATATTCTATTGAGATAGTCTCTTTTTGAATTAAAATGACAAACTGAACTTAATTCCTTCACCCATGAGTAAATGCCTTTGCATGCCTTGTTTGAGCCGAAATGGCTATATCTGGCTTAAGATCATGCTAGGGTGTGGTATTCTTTTCACTTGGGTCAAAGACCTTTGTAATTGTAAATGTTTAGCCCATGCTTTATCTTGTGGAGGAGCATAAGCTTCTTTCTGTCGCAAAGACATTTCATGTACCATGCTTAACTTGAAAAACTTGAAAAATGAGATGTCTATGCATGAAAGAAGAAAGTTGAGAAAAAAATATTTGCTGAAAATTCTGCTCATGTCTCTATGTTTTCACCATTGCACACACTTGCACACATGGGTGCTGAGCGGTTGCATGTTGTTTGCCGGAGAAGTCTCCCATGAGAAGTGAACACATGGCTCCGTGCTTTGACATGACATGAGGTAGAACTTGGGCGTTTATGATGACCTTTTGTCAAGAATGCTTGTCCTTTCATGATTTTGGTGAGATGAAGCTCATTTTTGCTTGAACAATCCATGGTTAGGACTTTGCTCATGTGGTGACATTTTTGATTAAACTACACAACTTGCTCATGGCTTTGTCAATTGGATATATGTCTTCATCTTCTTGATGGCAATGCCCGTGTGACATGATGAACTATCTAGTTTGCCTCTTCTCTAACTTGTAGCATTTTGTATTGCTCATTGTATATTTGAGAAGCTTGTAGTTGCATTTTGTACATTTTGCCTTGATGTGTGCATTGTCAACAAGGGGGAGAATTTCTAGAGCATTTTGCGAGGGGGAGTCGTTGCTGAATCTTTGAGAAAGTTTTTGCTCTAAAATTTGTCGAAATTGTGTGAGAAGAAGAGTTTTTGACAAAATGAGGTTTTCTGAAAATTTGCGAAGTTTCTGAGAGTTTGATCATTGGAATATCTTGCTGGGCACATGTGGAAGGTTTTCAAGTTGGAACGGCATCGTTGCGGGTTCGTTTGTGCGATTTTGGCCTTTTCAAGTTGGGTCATCTGCCAGGGGCAGTTTAACCCCCCCCCCCCCCCGGGCGGTTTAACCACCCCTGTGCTGAGTGCACATAGTTTGTGGAGATTTGAGCCAATTTCGAGTGATTTTCGCACGCACAAGTTCACTTGTTCAGGGGAGTTGCATCTTTGCAGGGGGAGTGCTTTGAGAGTACTGTAAAGTGAATTGGAAATTTGTGATTTGTGCTTTGTGCTTTTGCTCTTTTGCCGATGGTGTTGAGCCCTTTCGCTTCTTCTTGAAGGGTCGGCGTTTCTGGAGCATTCTCTTGCAGAGTGACTTTGTTCTCGGCTTGTTCTTGCTTTTAGTCACTTGCTTGAGTCTTGTTCTCGATTTCTTTTATATTTTCTTTATATCAATGGTTACTATGTGTGTGTTGTCAATGCACTCATCAAGGGGGAGATTGAGGACCCGGTGTGTCCGAGGACCGGTGGATGGTCGCTTCCTGGTGTGATGAGTGATTGACAACGTGGTGTGGATTGACGTTTCCCTTGGATCAAGTATTGCAGGTGTAGAATGCGGCTTGGTTGCAATGGTGCAGGTGAAGAACAGGCGCGAAAGGTCTTAGCCATGGCGGCCTCCGAGGAGCGGAGAGACAAGTAGGCTTGGTTCGAGGGACCCGGTGGCCGGTGGATCAAGTGCGGTTCATATGCTGGCAAGAACGAGCAAGGGGATGTGGTTCCGTTGCGAGGTAGCGGCTCACAACCGAAGCTCGTACGCGGACGAGAAGCCGGCGCAAGGTGGCAGCTAACAACCGAAGTTTGCGCGCGGGGTTTGGTTATTTGGCCACAAAATCATCGGTGGACGGTTTCCCTTGGTTTGGGCCTCAAAACCAAGGACCGAGGACTCGACGAGGCGAATTTGGGCAGCTGGGCCAGAGTGGCTGCCAGGGGCGGTTTAACCGCCCCCCAGGGCCGGTTTAACCGCCCCCCCTGGGCTGGCTCAAGAACGGCGTCGAGGAGCTTCGATCCGGAGGACACGCGGCGTGACTGCAAGGCTTGCGTCGAAGGGAAGCTAGCTTGCAGTGGAAGGTGCCCGAGCCAGAAAATATCTGAAGATCAAATGTCAAATTTGCCCTTGAGGGGTATGTATCACTTAGGGGTAGTTTAGTCTTTAGAGCACCACCACTTGGACTACTAATAGCCCCTCCCAGGGCTGGTGGCTGTTATCTCTTTGGTTATCTCTTTAGTTTTTCCTTTGAACTAGTTTTCCCCTTCATCCCCTCCACCTAGAACTACTTCGAATCATTCCTAGTTTGTATAGGTGAATTCATGGTTATGTGATGGAGTTTGTGCTGCTCATCTTTGTGCCATGATTTGATTTCCCGAGCTCCCTTTTCTTTTTCTATTTTCGTGGGTATTTTCGGAGCTATTTTTGGAGGATTTTCGTTCGTCTCTTTCTAGGGCGTTTTCTCTCGGATTTCTTTGGGGGATTCACGTATGAGTGCCCTGTGCCTCTTTTGCTGGTGATCCTTTGCCCCCAAACGCCGAGAATCGCCTTGGATTTGAGATTTTCGGGATGAACTCGAGGTCATGGTGTTCTTCGCGAGATCTGCGATTCCGGGAGTTGTACTGAGTTAGAGGCCGAGATCTTTTGGGAAAACACTCCACTGGAGGTCTAGATCATCTGACCAAAATCTCGCCTCAAGAGCTGAAGCGGTTTGGGAGATCCACTTTTGGTTTGACTTTTCCCGAGCCTCCCAGGCCTGGGCGGTTTAACCGCCCCCCAGACCCGGTTTAACCACCCCCCTGGGTGTGTTGGATCGAGTCGTGTTTCGGGTCGTTTTGATGTTCGTTTCGATTGGTTCAAGTTCCGCTGCGTATTTCTTGTTCCTAGGGTCAGTAGCTTGACAGTGGCTACGTGATCTTGGCAAGATCGCTCTCGGAGGTTTCGGAGTTGGTTTGGGAAAATAGCCGGATCGGTTGGAAAGAATTTTTATCGGCTCCCATTCACAACCCCCCTCTCTGGTCGCCGTTTCGGTCCTTCAATTACAGATTTTCTACCAAATTTAACTTGCAAGGGTCACCACCACCAGAAGAGCCTGCATCATCAGTTTCATCGACAACGTCCTTAGACAGAACATTGGCGATCGGCTCCACTTCCAGCAGCAGCCTGCTCACATCATCTTCAGAGGTGCCAGCAGCATACCCGCTGCCGAGTGGTTCCAGATCTGACGATGGGAACAGCGACTTCAGGATTGCCAAGACATGACCGCAACTGGCCTGGCTGATGGAGCGAAGCTGGCGCCGAAAGAAACGTGGAAGCGCCCGAGTGCGGTCGAAGATAGAAGCTGAAGGTGATGCTGCCTCCGCCTCGATCTCCTCCGCCACCACTCGAACAACATCTTCCAACGCGTACTTCTCGGTGCGCAGTGCCTCCGCCTCGCCTTCCAGACGAGTCACCTTAGCAGTGAGTTCTGCAAATTGGGCCATAATCCGGACCCGGTAATCTATAGAAAGTCAGATCTGGACAGTATGTTCACATCTGACATAAAAAGAATAGCATACCTCTAAGCTCCTGTGTGGCTTGGGCTTCGTTGAGCTTAGCCTGTTCCACCTCTCCGCGAAGATCGCGGACGGTGCGCTGGGCTTCCTCCAACTCGGCCTGGTGTTGGGACACAGCGGCTTCACGAGCTGACATAATATATTTATATTAAGTATGGTCAGTGAAACAAAAGTATAAAAATACAACGCTAAGATTGACTCATACCCTGCATCGCCTGGACTAGCTCGGCTTCGAGCTCAGCCACTCGGGTCACCAGGGAGTCGGCCTTCTCTGCTGCAGGAACAAGCCTTTGAATCTCCGAGGTTTTAGCCTCGGCATCGGCAGTTATTTCCTACAAACGATCATCAGATGACACAACAAACAACTGTACCACTCGGTACTCTACTTAAACAGGAAAGGCGGCTCAGGAATACCTCGGCCATCAGTCCCAGACGACGAAGGAGCGACTTGAACTCCGCCAGAGGAGTCATAGCGGCACCATCACCCAGAGTCACGACCGCTGCAGGAGTGACTTCGACCTCTGCAATCTGGGGCCCCTCCATCGTCGCAGTCTGCTCAATCACAGGAGCAGGCTGGGGGCTGCTCAGGGGAAGAGTAGGCAGTACGGTCGGTGACGCTTGAGCAGGACTCGGCGGAGCCGGGGTTGGTGCGCGCGGTGATTCTTGTGGCGGCTCCACAGGCTGATCACTAGGAGGATCAGCCGAGTGGGAAGATACTTCTGGCACTTGGATCGCTGGGATCTCTGTCTCGCCGACTGGTCGCGGCGCAGAACCCGCAAAGGGGATCTCAGACGGCATGCTGCAGGACAAAGCAAATAAGGAGCAATCATAGGAAAACATAAAAGTCAATAAAATGTTGACAATATCTCTTACCGAGTAGATACGCGCACTTTCGGGCGCTTTCCTTTCCGAGTGGGGGAAGGAAGGTCCCTTGGACTTGCAGTACGCAAAGGTACTATGGCAAGGGGAGAATGCTCTGAGCTAATAAGTGAGGGCGGGATTGATGGCCCGGCATCACCACCTTCGTCATCATCCGAGTCTGATGACTCGGTGAGGATGAGTTGGCGACGGCTCGGCGCATCCACAATCACGACCCCCGTTGAAGTAGAGCTCTTTCGCTTCCTCGGGACGACAGCAGCTTTACCACCACTCGGCGACAACACATCCGGAGAAGGTGAGGATGACAGACTCATATTTGAGTCGTTCAAGTCATCCTCGGCTCCTCCGAATGCTTCTTCAGCAGTATCGGCCCTGCGCGACGCTGGCTGGTCCACTCCCTTCGGCATCTCAGGCAGAAGGGGGATTGAAACAAAAGCAGCTCGACCCTGCATTTTAAAGTTGGGTTCAGTTCTTCATCGAGATTACACCCAATGGGTGGAATTGAAAACATAAAACAGCAACAAATCGATTCATTACCTCAGGGCGAGGATTTGACAAGTTGTATGCCGGAGGGCCATCAGAAGTCTTCAGGGAAGTCCCTGAAGCAAAGAATTTGGCAAGCCGGGCCGCAGCTTGACCTTTATCAACACGCTCGGGGCTTCACGCGTGTTGTCCCCCTCGGCGTAGTACTCATATGCCGGATGAGCCCGCTGCTTGAGGGGCTGGATCCGGCGCAGCACAAAGTTGGCTGCCACTCCTACGGCAGTCAACCCTCTATTCTTCAGCTCGGCAATGAGGCTCAGCAGCTCCCGAACCTCGTCCATATCGCTGTCCTTGGGGAGAGAGCTCCAGGACTTGGAGAGGACAGGACGGGTATCTATTTCAGGAGAGATGGCAGGCGAGTGGTTCCCTATGTAAAACCACTCGAATTGCCACCCTTTATTGGTAGTAGGAAAGGAATTTCAAAATATTCCTGGGTTCGACCCTCACGGAGCTGGAACCCGGCGCCTCCGACTACGCGCGGGCGCTCGTTGCCAGGATAAGGCTTCAGCAAGAAAAGATGGAGAAAGAGATTGAAGTGAGGCTCTATCCCAAGATAGGCCTCACAGAGATTGATGAAGATAGCAATATGAAGGATCCAATTTGGGTTCAGTGCGTCGAGACTGATCCCATAGAAATGGAGCAAGCCGCGGAGAAAAGGGTGTGCAGGAACACCAAATCCGCGCAAAAGAAAGGACTCGAACACCACCAAATCAGTTGAATTTGGGGTGGGGAAAGACTCACCAAAGGCTGCACGCCATTCGGCGGTTTGCTGGTCCCGGAGAATGCCGTCGATGACATGCTGCTCGAGGCGCTTGGTGGTGGTAGAAGAACTTCTCCACTCGGCGGCACGATCCACGGAGACATCGATGGCGATCTTGGCCCTGACCGACCGATTCTTCCTGGCGATTTCTCCTTCCGCTTCGGCGCCTCCTTCCGCTTCGGCGCCATGGCCGCAACAAGCAGAGATTGGGGATTAAAGATTTGAAGTTATGAAAGTGGATCTAGGGTTTGCGCCTGAGCGAGAAAGGAGAGCTTGGATGCCGTGAGGGCAAATGGCGAGGAAAGGAAGAAGATTGCGGCGGGGATGGCTTATAATGGAATGAACCGTTCCTCCCGCGCGCGGCGCGATGTTTGTCTCGGAAACTTAACCGACGCTAGCACGTCGCGTCGCTTTAAATTCAAAGATGCGATATGGAGTCGCGATATCTCGCGATATTCTGGCTTCATGAGGCAACCGTTAGTTTCTCTAGGAAACAATGGGCTTAACAGGATTAATGGGCCTAAATGGGCTGACTTAAGTCTTTGATAGGCTAAAATATAGCACGAGCTTTCGGTTCTGTTAATTAACAATTACGTGGGTTCCTGAGCTAGTGTTCAGGGGCAGAAACCACTCGGTCGTGAGGCTAAAATTAGTCGACGGCCAGGCTTATTTTTGCAATTAATATTGCAGCCTTGCAATTGATTTTTACGTAAGGCATGCGATACTATCGCTAAATTGACTCGGAAATCTGGGTCAAGTGCTGACAAGTATAAATCTTGTGAGAAGGTGATTTACCATATGGTCAAGCTGGGTCGTGGGACACGATTCGGGAGTCACGCCGAGTTCAAAGAACTTGAGAAAAGATTCCTTAAAAAGGGGAAATAAAAATGCCCGGAGAAAATTATTCAAAATCCATGCCCAGAGGCATGGGGGCTGAAAAATTCAGTCAGGATCCGCAGCTTTTAGAGTCTTGACACGATCGTGCCGAGTCGAATCAAGACTCGGGGGCTACACCCAATGGGTGCACCTGGAGCTGCACGCCATTGATGGATTAAGTTCAAAAAGAGATTTACAATATTTTATTTTTGACCCTCGACCAGAATATTCTATTTTGCTCAAGGCTCGGGGGCTACACCCAATGGGTGCACCAGGAGGTGCACGCCATTGAAGATCAAGATTTTGTCGGAGAAAAGGTTGAAGACCCTTGGCCGATTTTATACTAAAATTGCCCAAGGCTCGGGGGCTAAGTGTATACACTTCGCTTTCGCGTCGTGAAAAAGAGCACTTCTTCCCCTCACTACGGCTACAATTGAAGAATCGTTTTCAGGAACGTTTGAGCATGCACTCGGATCTTCCTCGAAACCACTCGGATCTTCTTCGAAACCACTCGGATGAGGTTCTAGACTATTCGGAAACATGATCAAACATTCTGGCATAATTGTAGAGCACTCGGATCATGCAAGAAAAAGACAGATCAATTACAGCCATCGATCGGCCAAGAAGTGCTCGGGGGCTACTGTGGGGTATATAGTACCCGGGTACCTCACGAGCAAGCCTGGCAGCCCACCGATAGGGGGCGACCCGGCCCACCGTTCTGGACCTGATGACGTGCGGGACAAGTCGGCGCATGTAGGAAGGATCTGGAAGGAGAAGTTCTGATTAGAATAGGAGTTTTTGTAAAGAAGGAAAGGATCCCTAGAGATAGGATCGGCTACAAACCGACTTGTAACCCTGCCCCTCGATATATAAGGCGGGCAGGGACCCCCTCCAGAGATCACGAAATCTCTCAAGAGAACAATCCACGCAATACAACACCCCAAAACAGGACGTAGGGTATTACGTCGAGACGACGGCCCGAACCTGTCTAAATCCTTGCGTCTGTCCACCCTAACCATCTAGCTTCCGATCTTTGCGATCTTCCCTACATACAAATCACTTCCGTGGGCTACCCCGTGGAAGACTGCCGGAGATCATATCACCGACAGGTGGCTTGAAAGGGACAATGATTTGGGGTATTTTGAAATAATTTGATATTAGAAATTAATATTCAAATTATATTTGAATATTAACCCTAAAGATTTAAAAGAGGAAGATTCCTATTCCTTGGAATTTAAAGAGTAGAAAGGATTTCTAAGCATTCAAATGCATCTCACATGACCAGTTAAATGCATGGTTTAATTTAAATATATTTTGAATATTTGAGAGAAAAAAATTATATTTAATTAAGTAAAATTATGGAAAACACATATTTTTTGAATGCTTTAAAAAGACGGAGTGTTATAGTATAGGTGCTGGCAACGCCATCTCGCCACATCGCCACATAATGGCGCATCGCGCAGCGTGCAACAAGCCCCCGCGGGCCATCTCGTGGGCCCCAGAGCAGCATGCAAGGGTGGTGCTGCATGTAACGCCCCCACGCGCCAACCGTTGGTTAGCCCAGGATGTGGTTCCTCAGCTACTCAGGTTTGTTACTATTTTTCCTTTTGTTATTTATTCCTTTAATTATTCTTATTCTTTTACTTATTCTCCTACGTAATGTGACTAATTTTTGTTTTTTATCATTATTTTCATATTTTGTATACTATTGTACGTATTATGACGTGTTTCTAATTATTCCATATAAATAGTTTTGTCTATACTAATAATTTAGTACATTTGTTTTAATTTGTCCTTTTGATATGATATTTTGTTTCTTTCAAATAAATTCTTGTTTTGGAGTTCAGATAATTAAATTCTTGTTTTTGAGTTATGATAATTCGAGTAGTCTGATTTGTTCCTTCTCTTAAAAACATTGTTTCATTTAGAAAAATCTCAAACATAATCAAGTGTGATCTAATTTTGAAGATCGGATTGTAAGGAATGTAATGGTGTAATCGTAATTTAATTGGAAACTCTATTTACGAGATATGAATTTTTATCTCTCAAAGCCAGACTAATAGTTTTTTCGTTTGAAGATAATTCGAGTCGTTTAATTTGTTTTACATGTATATTTTGGTTCCATGAGTCATAAAATTTGTTCTTAGAGTCATATATTTAGTTCCAAGCGTATAATATTTTCTGCCTCCTGATTTTTGTTACAAAAATCTCTCAGATTTTTGTTACAAAAATCTCTCATATTACATTTGTTCTACATGTGTATATTTATGTTCTATAAGTATACGTTTTTGTTTCTCATGTATAATATTTGTTCTACATTTATGTTCTATGATTTGTTCCACCTTTTATAAGTTATGTTATTTTTATACGATATTTTTGTTCCATAAGATAGATGAATTTTTTTGGTTGCTAAAATTGGATGAACATTTCCTCCACTTAAAAAAATGTTCTATTTTTAAAAATTCTCAAAACATAGTTAAGTGTAGTCTAGTTTTGAAGATCTCATTATAACAAATATAGTGATGCAGTTGGAATTTAATTTGGATACTACATTTGGTAGGATTTTTTCAAAAGTTTTCCTTGTGCGACCTGCGTACGGTCAGGTATCTCGGAGGGTTAACTAGTCTTTTGTGGGAAGGGGAATGGGAGGGATGGTTGATTGATTGCTATCAATTAGTTGGCTAGTGCGTTGCGCCTGCACGTGCCTTGGGGATGTGCGTGTGACTGCTGGCGCACCGCATGTGTGCCAGCGGGTCATCCCCCCGCGCTGGCCGTCCGAGCCCGACAGCGCGCCGCACGCACAGATTTTCTATGTGTCGTACGTGTTCACCACACAACCCGGTGCACACCATTTTGATGCATGTCTCTAATTACTTCTAACGCCCACTCCTGTTGGTCTGGTAGGTTTGGTCGCCACCCTGTTGGCCTCGGACGCGCGCGTGTATAAGTTCTGCCCCGCAGCCACGTGCATGCAAAGGTTGCTGTTGTTTTTTTCTTGTTCTTTTTCGTTTATTTATCTTGTTCCTTTTGTTTTTTCTTTCTCATTTATTTATCTTGTTCCTTTTGTCTTTTTACTTTTTTGTTTCTTAATTATTTTTCTTCTTCTGTTTGTGAAGCTCTACAGTACATATTTCGAGTAATATGATTTGTTCTACGTGTATATATTTTTGTTTTGTGAGTCATAGACTTTGCTCCAAGTGTATATTTTGTTTTTTCATGAGTTTATACTTTACACCATTTTCTTCCTTCAGTTTGGATAATTTGTTCTAGGTTTTCAAATTTTTGTTCCACGTGTAAAGCTTTTTGTTTGTTTTGTGACTCGAATTTGAATGATTTGTTCTATATGTTAAATTGTATTGTTCCTAATGTACAATATTTTTGTTCCATGAGTCTAGATGATATGTTCTAAGTGTTAAATAAGATGAATTGATCCGCATTTATGAAAAAAATATTTTTGAAATTATAATTCAAAATATAGTCATGTATGGTCAAGTTTTAAAGACATCGTAATAAAAAATACAACGGTACAATCCAAATTTAATTTGAATAATCAATTTAGCAACTAGAACTTTTTAACTATCAACTCTAATGCACACAGTCCCTGTCGTTTTCTCTCCACAGTCCCTCCACTTTGCATGAACATCGGATTCGCCATTTTGTGCGCTGGCGTGGTGCTGCACGCGTGCGTGCACGGTGTATATTTACTCTGCTGTGGGCATGCAGTGTGTTGGCAGGTAGGTGTGTTGTGCGGGGATGGTTGGCGCGCCACACATGCGGCGTCCAGTTGCCCCCGCAACATCTAGCTAGAAACTTGAAAACATCTTTGTAAAGACTCCACGTCTACGACGTAGGTCCAGGAGAAGCTAGCTAGTTGGTTGGGACCTGCAAGGTATGCTACCAAGCAACACGACGTCATCGGTCCATGGGTAGTGGAAAAAAATGTAGACTACAAATTAAAAAATAAATAGACCTATATGGGACGGCTATATAATATTTTTTCTGGTGGAACATTTTGAAAGAGCGTAATAGGAGGATCCATCAATTCAACTTCGCAACACAGTCACCCCCGCAAGCTTTGTAGGTGGTTCCCAGCCAGCGTTTGTTTTTTTGTTTATTTCTTCTTTTCCTATTTGAGTGGTGGGAGCTCTTCTTGGCCTTGTTTGGATAAAGATGGAATGGAGGGGCATGGACTCGATTGCATCTAAGATGAACAAATTTTCCCATCGTTCCCTCCCATTCCCTTCAAACCAAGCATACTCAAACAAAAGCTAAGTGTGTGTTTGGTTTGAGTGGCTGTGTTGAGTTGTAGCCCAAGGGCAGTTCGAATCGTTTTTTATTATACATTTCTTTTCTTCTAATAAAAATTTAGCAAGACTCTTACCATCCATTTAAAAAGTTAAAAAGTTCCAAATCTTAGTTATTCAGTAGTAAGACTATCTGGCCCGGGCGCGTGGGCGCGCAACCCGTGCGGCCGAACAGGGCCCAAAATTAACTGGGCCTTCAATTTGCGATGCGCGTGATGGTGTCTCTCGACCTCTCGATTTGGGCAGTAGGGCGGCTCGGGCGAGGCCTCCTCCGGCCGTCTCCGAACCTCCAATCCTGGTCACTTCGATCGCTAGACGCGCTGCTACTGATACAGCTTGCAGGGCCGCCAGAACTGTAGGAGACAAGAGTGAAGGCTGTTGTCGCTTGATCCAAAGTGCAAATCAAACTACAGGTAAGGGTAATTTACTGATTTTTATTTGTCAATTCTACTACGTGTGTTCTCTAGATATCTAGTGCTCCAAGATTAAAGTCATCTCTCGTACAAATTAACTTAAAAATAATCCTAGCTTCCAAAAATGTAAAGAAAAATAGAGGATTCAACTCAATGCCCGTAACATTATGAAGCCAAGATTAAATAGGTATATTTTAGATGCGTTCTCGATTTTATTTTTGCTAACTTAGAAGTCTCATCTTAAAGTTTCGTACAGGGCCTTGGTTTATGCGGGCCCGGCGGTGTAAGACATGGTTACGAACAAATACGAGTAGATATATGCCATTGTCATAAAAGGTAAAGAGAGTGATAAACAAGCCATGTAAAAGTACAAGTCGCCTAGCATGCCCGCATATCGGCATATGGAGGGCATGCACACGCTACTATTTCTAGCGAGCTTCTCCGCCTGTTTCTCCTTGCCTCCACTCGCCCCTTCCCTAATTAACATGCATCATTCTCCTTCAGAGTTTAAACACAGCTCATCATTCTCTCTCGCTTTTCTCTCCTTTCGGGTCCAATGATCGAAAGAGAAGAATAACATATCAATCCAATAAAAAGTAATAAAAGTCGCAAGAGCTCGCTGCGAGCTGAGCATCATGGCGGGATCCTGCGCGCCTACGGCGACGTCGGAGAGGTACGTGCAGCGATTCATACAGGCGCCGCGAGATGACTGCTTGAAGCCGCAGCAGTGCGCTCTGCTATCGCCGCGCCTTGGCTCCGCGTGCCGGCTCTCTGTGTCGTCCCGTCACCGCAGACGGCTTGGTCCCGTCTCCGCCAAAGTATGTATGAAACGCCACAAGTTCCTAGACAAATAATCCAGAGCTACTGGATCATTCTCCTCATCTCTCTTATTTTTCTTTATTTCTATAATGTGCAGAACGCTGGGAGGTTTGGCCTGGATTACAACTCTGAGCTTCAGGTGCTCCCATGCACGTGTAACAATCATTTGCAGCAAATTAATACGCCTATATGCAACAACAAACAATTAAGCAATATATCAGCCAGTCGACGAGCTTCGAGATATCCGAGTCAGATAATGCCCATTACATGGACTGGTCACTAATATATGGTTTGGCCAAATTTAACCGCAGGTCGCTGTGAACCATTCACCCGACGGCTCTGTGGTCCAGGTCGAACTCGTGGCGACCAACACCGGCGCCTCTTTACTCTGCCTGCACTGGGGTGCACTGCAGAAGGGGAGAAGGTAATCTCAAAGCCAGCTTCCTGCTAATTCCCACTGCTAACGGGGTAAAGATAATTATTATGGTATGTGCTCGGCCTGCAGGGAATGGGTGCTGCCGCCGAGGAGACCGGACGGAACAAGCACGTACCAGGACGCCGCTCTGAGGACTCCCTTCAAAAGCGTGCGTCTTTTCTAACAAATCTCATGCTCTCTCCGTCCACATTTCTCTCGTCTCAGAAAAAATACATTTCTCGCTTCCTGAGAAATTTTAGCCTCCTAAGTTTAATCAATTATAGATAAAAAAATTATTAATACTTATAATATCGAATATATATATCATTAGATTAATTACAAAATATACTTTAATAATAAATTAATTATAGTCATAAATATGAGTACGATTTAATAGGAACTTGATCAAACGTGAATTACTTTAATGGCACACATCCCAAACATGCATTCTTTCTGGGACGGAGGTAATACATACCAACCGTACCTACACACATACATATACATAGGACGCATTTTATCTACATGCGTGCGTAGAAATGATTTTCCCTATATAAATACACATGTATATTATCTGGAGGTAAAGGAAATGTGTCAATCATGAGCTCATTGGAATATGGTTTTTTTTACCATTCACTTGGGTCGGCTCTCTCTCTCTAGTTTCTCGCTCTAGCTGGAGAGCCCCTGCCCGCCGGTGACCACCTGGTCCCCGCTCCACCAGCCAGCCCACCGGAGACCACTCCAGCCCACCTCCCACCCTTCAACCCTAGAAGATGTCTGGATCTGGTGATGAATGTAGCGGGAACGACCGTCCCCCCCCCCCCACCCCTCCTGTCGTTGCTCGCTACACCGCTCACGGAGGCGCCAAACCGAGTCGCTCCATCTGTCATCACAAGTTCGCATCGTCGCTGTCGCTTAGGAGGATGCCAACCATGATGAGGGCTAGGAGGTGGCCTGAAGCCGCAGTCAGCATTGATAACTAAGGGGTCGTCCCACTCCTCCTCCTTCGCACCTGGTTCCGGCAGATCTGATGGGCTGGTGCTTCAACTGCTTTGCAATCGACCAGATCACTGCGGTGTGCAAGAATCCTTCTCACTACCTCCGTTGCAAGTGGGAGGGCCATAGGTTGGATCAGTGTAGGTGTGGTCGTTGTACTCCATGCAAGGCTCACTACCGACCGCTGCCACCGCCACCGTAGGATCCCCGTGGTCATTCGGTCTCGTTGGACGCTATAATGTCTGCACAATCGCAGTCGCGAGTTCTTGCCTCCAACGAGTTGTGCCCCATCAGCTCCTGCACCATGGAGTCGGTCGCCATCAGATGTGTCAATGTTGTTGCTGCCACCCTTGCCACGACTGCTTGAGGATCCCTCACAGCGTCCAGGTAGGGAGATCGTTGTGATCCTCGAGACGCACGAGATTGATGTTACAGTGTGGCTCTCGACGCATGCTCTGTTGGCCACAATGGGGGGGACAAGGCCGGTGGTCAACCAAGCTCAGGTCACATGGCTGCTTGAGGAATTCCAAGTCCTGATGCTAGATGAGTTCACCGTCCATCGGTTTGAGCCAATGGATTTCCTGGTCGAGTTCGCCAATGCCGCGGCTGCTAATAGGATGCTGCACTCTTATCCTCCCCCGGAGGCCCCCTTTTCATGCTGATCTGGAAGCAGTGGTGGCGCCAGTTCATGGTGATCTTTACATCGCTCCACTACAATGTGTTGTTGGAGCTAACTAGCATCCCCTCGCATGCACACAACATCACACGACAAAGCTAGTCTTAAGCATTGCCTGCTTCCGCCTGGTCGAAGCACCGAAGAAGGTGGCGGGTGATCAACGATGTTGCTATTAGGTTGTCGCCTGGTGTGTGCACTTAGACCTCATCGTTGTGGAGAAGCTCCTGCTCATTCCGAAGCTACCTGAATCCCAAGCTAGTGGTAACCTCTTCCTTAGGCCAGAGGAGATCATCCACTCGAGCCATGACGGGATGTTGTACATGATGCGGGCTAGATTTTGAGAGTTCTAGGATTGGGCAGATGATTCATCCAGGTCTGGAATGGAATGTTCGTCAATCCATCTATCCACCCAAAATAATGTTTTGGTGTCGTCGCCTACAATCATGGTGGTGTAGTGAACAAGGCTTCCATAGGATGTTTGACTGAGTCCATGCGAAGTGTCCATGCTCAGTCACCATCGAACTTTTGAGCATTTAGGTCACTCATACATGCTAGTGGCGATTCCCAGCGGTGAGGCCTCCATCGGTGGGGGACAAGGAATAATGGCCTCGAGGTACTCAATGGGCCCCACACTGCGATGATGTTGTGGTGGTTTGTGGGGACTGCAACACACTCCCGGTGGATCAATTGTGGGACCCCATGCTCAAAGAGGTTGACCACGGTCTGGGGCAAAGGATTTCTTCCACTCCCCCATACAAGCGTTCAGGACAAGGAGCCTACTTGCGACATGTCTCCCTTCTGGTCACCAGCTAACTCTAATGCAGGGCACATGACCCAATGAGGCTTGAGGCTGGGTTGCCGACCGTTGAGGCGTAGTACGTGGAGCCATATGGGGCTGTCCACTTGTGGGTCCCAGTCAGTTCTGGTGACGAGGCCAACTCTAAGATGGAGAGCAAGCCGGCTCACGCGGGCCAGAGCTCGCTGCAAACTCGCATGTCGGACTTAGTTGCCCTAGCCCACATTGCAAATTGATCGAGTTGTCGCTCAACTTGAAGGGGTATGTTTCATAGATGCACCGGTGGTTAGTCTGCTTGACTCCTGTACTCATATCAGCTTTGTCATAATGATGCGAGGTTCCGGGTTGGGCCCACCCTTGCATATACTCGCTGAGGCACACATGCCGGTAAAGGCAAACGTCACTCATTTTGCCTCAGACTTTTGCAGGCTGGTGACTCCAGGACTGCTGCTGCAAATGCTGCCCATGCGCCAGGCCAAATCTCCACAAGTGTTGTCAACACTGCTGCTCCGGCGAAGCAAACGCCTAGCACAAAAGTCTCGAAACCTCCCCACCAAACTGACGCTGCAGGCCCAGAATGTACTCCTGAAGCAACTTGATATATCATCAGGCAAAGAGCCCCTGGATCCTACTGCCTTCCAAAGATTTCTTGAGATCTTCACTGCAACTTTGACTGTCTCACAGTGTGATGCGATGGACACTCTTTTGCTAGAAGGGGGGGGGGGGGGGTCATTCTTGGCAGGGAGGTCGGACTTTGGAGATCGAGCATTGAGCTCCTTCTCCATTTGGATCGAGAAAATATTTTAATTTGGAATGTTCAGGGGTTGAATGCTAGAGATAAATGGAATATAGTTAGAGACATGGTGACTTAAGAGAAGATCTCACTTATTACTTTGAAGGAAACTAAGTAGAATGAGTGTGATGACACACTGCTAGCGGATCTCCTCGAAATAGGTTTTGATTTTCTTTTTCTGCATTGCTGGCTTCTAATACATGTGGGGGGATGCTACTAGCACAGAGGCAAGATGCCTAATTAATAATGTGCCCTCTACTATAGGATTATTTTCCATTCCACCCGGATATCACTGAACTCTAGCGGTAAGGAATGGTGGATCACTTGCGTCTACGGCCCCCAACCTAACCAGGAGAAGCTCCTATTTCTTGTACACCAAGATCAATGGTCTCATGACTTTCTCCCACGCTACTAAACAACAACCTCCTGATGTTGTCAATGGTTCTAATAAACTACTTGGGCACATTGATAGCGATTAGTAGACAAATGGGTATTGCTGAGAGCACAGATCTGACCAAAGTAATACGCCCAGCCCTATTCATCAAGGTATAGCCTTCCACCCAGGCAACTTGTCTACCACCTTTTCAATCCAAGGCATCAGATCAACTTTTCTTAACTTCTTGTTGGATAGAGGTAGTCCCAACTAGTTGCAGGGAAAATCAGCTATGCTGCAAGGAAGGGTATCACTTACATGTGACAGGTAGATGTCTTCACGGTGAATGGGTTGATACTGCTTTTGTGAAGATTTGTTTGCAAGCTAGATTAAGCACCAAAAGCAGTAAGATTTTCCTTGGATTCCTGTAACTCATTCATTATCCACCGCCCTTATAAAGAGTGCAACATCATCAGCATATAGCGAAAGCTGTTGTCCAGAAATTTGTTGGGAGAGGGGTTGCAGGAGCCCTTCCTCTTCAGGTTTCACAAATAGGCTATTTAACACATCCATGACAAGAATCAAAAGCATAGGGGTCCAAATGGGACAATACTTCTAGTAGGAATGACCAAGAAACCGAATCAAAGGCTTTCAAAATATCCAATTTTAGAAATAAACTTGGTACCTTTTGCCGATGTAGTACCTTTACAGTCTGTTGCACAAGAATTAAATTATCATGTATGCCCCGCCCAAGAATAAATATGCTCTGGTTTGTGGAAACTATGGAGTTAAGGTGAGGTGTCGGCTGATTAGCTGGGATCTTGGTTATGAGTTTCGTGAAGCTATGCACCAAACAGATGGGGCGAAAATCCAGTGTTGTATCTACTTTCTTGGGAATGTGGGTGATGTATGCTGTATTAAGGACTCCAAGACCCCTAGCATTTCCTTGTTGCATGGTCATAATGGCGACCATCACATCTGCTTTGATAACTGACCAACACTCCTTATAAAATCTACCCGTGTAACCATTAGGACCAGGGGCCCTATCCATTAGCAACGCTTTAATAGTTTCCTGTTGGCGCGCCGAACACGTACCAAGATCCACCGCAAGCGCACGGATCTGCTGTAGCTCTTTCCTCAAGAGAGTATTCCCTCAAGGTTATCAATCCGTTGAACTAAAGATGCAAGAACCAATCTAACTAGCAAGAAACACTTTAGCTTTAAGATCAATCTAATGTACTAAAGATCAAATCCAAATAACACTAGAGGTTGCAAGAGAGAGCGTAGATATAACCAATCTAGATCGCTAAGATCATGCAAACATTGCAGTTCCAAGCAAAGTAGTGAAACAAGATAGATGAGAATCTCACTGAAAGCGTCTTTAAATCATAGCCTCCAGTCAAACTCCCGAGGATCACCAGCTTGCATGGGATACATCTTGTCACGATGCTCCCTATCAGCGTAGTGAACACAAGGGCCTGTTCAATGAACGTGTTGAACATCCTTGGTAGATCTGGTATGAGCCCCTAGTCACCACGACTAAAAGAACATCTTGATCAATCTATCTCGATATTAGATCTTAGAAGAAGCAAACCCAAGAACGAGCAAAATCATAGAGAGAGGCACTTTATCGCTAAGGACAATCAGGAACTCAAATAGACTTCACTATGAATGATGAATGTACAACACGATCACCACCAGGATTCTTCCTTGATCTTGATGAACTAGCTCCAGAACTCAGACGTGGTCTTCCTCGCAGGGTTCCCACATCGGCTAGGGCAAACCCTAGACAACTAGCATGACCCTCAGTCATCTGAGAGATGTCCCTCTAGCTTATTTGCACCTCGGCGTCGAATGGAAAATGAATTGATCCATGTCGAATGAAATGATGGCTATTTATAGCCCTGGAAAACACTAGGTCAAATGGGAAGGCGAGGGGCCACAGGAATGGCCTGGGCGGCGCGGCCAAGAGGGCCTTGGGCCGGCCGGCCTAGCCCATTCCTGGGCTGCCTTGGCTTCATCTTCCCAAGCTTCTAGGTCGGTTTCGTAGTGTTCCTTTCTATGCATGTGGGCCTTGGACGTCGTTTGCTTTGGGATAAAATTATCTCTTGATGACTTTCCATTTGAATTGCCTTCATCTCGAAGCAACTTGATCTTATCTTCATTTGCTTAGACCTTAAGCATTCTTGGAGGTTGGTGGGCTGAATCCGGGCATAAGTGGGCTTCAAGTCTATGTCTTGGGCACCTGGGCCCAGTAGACCTGCTTCATACGAGCTTCCGGCCTTCGCTTTACGCCTGTCTCGAATTTAGCCCATATTCGTCGTGAATTTATCATTTATCATGCATAAACCAAAATACTCCAAAAACACATGCATATGCGAAAATGTACCGATTATATAGTATGATCGATAGTTTAGATGTTAAATTCATGGAATTACCGGAGTTAAACAGGGGTAAAAGTGTGTCATTTAAGAGCGCCAACAATCCCCCCATGCTTAACCCTTACTTGTCCTCGAGTAAGTCTTCGATAGAAATCAGCGTTGCCCTCCGATGTTCAATCCCTGCACTTGATCGTATACAAGAGAGAACAAAACACTCACAAGGATCTTTTTTCAAATTAAAGTTCAAGTTGAAACCAGCTCTTTCTAATATGGAGGGTAGATATGAATGAAATGCAACCCACAAAGAATTTAATTCCCATGCTCTCAAGTTTAAACAAGTCTCTGGCATAAAGCATTTAACCTTTTTGGAAACAAATGCTAAACCGAGATCAATAATTTAAACCTTGTTAATAGCTCATGGAAGCTCTCAGCTCATCTTGTCTCTCGAACCTGCTAACACTCTTATTCCTTTCTTTCTCTCAATTATAAATGTGTAGGATTTTATCTGGATATCCAGCGAAATTTGCAAAATTTCCAGCGCGAAAATTAGCAATGCATGGATAAAGACATTTGCAAAGGTATTATTGTCAAGGTCAGCACACAATTATTTGAAATACAACAACCTTCAAACTATTTAAACAAGAGAGCAAGATTAATGCATATGGGTCTATAAATTTATCATAACCTGAACCAAAGATTGAGCCGGTAATTAAGATTATTTCAGATCATGCTAGAGGGAGTGTTAGTTCATTAGAGCATATAATTAGTGCAAAGAAAAGAACAAAGAGGCAACGATCATCATTTTTCAATACTGCATAAACTTAATTACTATAATGATGAATCATATCATGAAGCATAGGTGATCCATTTATTCATTCACAAGCAAAACACTAGACACACACTCTAGCACATATGCTGAAATAAATAAAATAGAAAAGACACGACGCACACACAAACTTGCACACACGCAGAAATCAAAAGAAATAAATAAAAGAAAGGTTGGAACGAAAACCAAATGCGCAAGAATTATTCTTCCGACATCCCGCTGATCATTCTTCTCCTTGGTTGTTGCTGCTAGACTCTCCTTGGCGGTGTAAATATTCATTATATCCCTGGCCGAAGTAAGGTTGCGCTGCTCCTCCTTGAAAATTGAAGGACCGAATCGGCGACCAGAGAGGGGGGAGTGAATGGGAGCCAATAAAAATTCTTTCCAACTAATCCGGCTATTCTCCCAAATCAACTCCAACGCCTCCGAAAGCGATCTTGCCAAGATCACGTAGCCACTGTCAAGCTACTGACCCTAAGAGCAAGAAATACGCAGCGGAACTCGAATCGATCGAAACGAACACAAAACGAACCGAAACGAGGCAAAACCTTCTCTACCCAGCCAGGGGCGGTTTAACCTCCCTAGGGGCGGTTTAACCGCCTAGGGGGGCGGTTTAACCTCCTGGGGGCGGTCAATCTGGGAGCTCTCGGGAAAAAGTCAACTCGTGAGTCGATCTCCCAAACAGCTTGAGCTCTTGAGACGAAACTTTGGGGAGATGATGTACACCTTCAGTGGAGTATATTCCCCAAAAATCTCGGCCTCAAACACTCTAGAACTCCCGAAATCTCAGATCTCGTGAAGAACACTCCCACCCCGAGTTCATCCCGAAAACTGCAAATCCAAAGCGATTCCCGGCGTTTGGGGGCAAGAGATCACCAGCAAAAGAGGCACAAGGCACTCATACGTGAATCCCCCAAAGAAATCCGAGAGAAAACGCCCTAGAAAGAGAAGAACGAAAATCCCCCAAAAATAGCTCCGAAAATACCTCCGAAAATAGAAAAAGAAAAAGGAGCTCGTGGAATCAAATCATGGCACAAAGATGAGCAGCACAAACTCAATCACATAACCATGAATTCACCTATACAAACTATGAAGGATTCGAAATAGTTCTAGGTGGAGGGGATGAAGGAAAAACTAGTTCAAAGGAGAAAACCAAAGAGAACTAAAGAGATAACTAGAGAGATTACAGCCACCAGCCCTGGGAGGGCCTATTAGTAGTCCAAGTGGTGGTGCTCTAAAGACTAAACTACCCCTAAGTGATACATACCCCTCAGGGGCAAATATGACATTTGGTTTTCAGATATTTTCTGGCTGGGACACCTTCCACCGCAAGCTAGCTTCCCTCCGACGCAAGCCTTGCAGTCATGCCGCGTGTCCTCCGGATCGAAGCTCCTCGACGCCGTTTTTGGGCCTGCCCAGGGGGGTGGTTAAACCGGCCCTAGGGGGCGGTTAAACCGCCCCTGCCAGCCACACTTGGCCCAGCAGCCCATTTCCGCCACGTCGAGTCCTCGGTCCTTGGTTTTGGGGCCCAAACCAAGGGAAACCGTCCACCGATGATTTTGTGGCCAAATCACCAAACCCCGCGCGCAAACTTCGGTTGTTAGCTGCCACCTTGCGCCGGCTTCTCGTCCGCGTACGAGCTTCGGTTGTGAGCTGCTACCTCGCACCGGAACCACGTCCCCTTGCTCGTTCTTGCTAGCATGTGAACCGCACTTGATCCACCGGCCACCGGGTCCCTCGAACCAAGCCTACTTGTCTCTCCGCTCCTCGGAGGCCGCCATGGCTAAGAACTTTCGCGCCTGTTCTTCACCTGCACCAATGCAACCAAGCCGCATTCTACACCTGCAATACTTGAGCCAAGGGAAACGTCAATCCACACCACGTTGTCAATCACTCATCACACCAGGAAGCGACCATCCACCGGTCCTCGGACACACCGGGTCCTCAATCTCCCCCTTGATGAGTGCATTGACAACACACACATAGTAATAATTGATATAAAGAAAATATAAAAGAAATCAAAAACAAGACTCAAGCAAGTGACTAGAAGCAAGAACAAGGTGAGTACAAAGTCACTTCGAAAGAGAAAGCTCCAGAAACGCCGACCCTTCAAGAAGAAGCGAAAGGGCTCAACACCATCGGCAAACGAGCAAAAGCACAAAGCACAAATCACAAATTTCCAATTCACTTTTCAGAACACTCAAAGCACTCCCCCTGCAAAGATGCAACTCCCCCTGAACAAGTGAACTTGTGCGTGCGAAAAACACTCGAAATCGCTCAAATCTTCACAACTCGTGTGCACTCAGCACAGGGGCGGTTAAACCGCCCAGGGGGGGCGGTTAAACCGCCCCTGGCAGATAACCCAACTTGAAAATGGCAAAATCGCACAAACGAACTCGCAACGATGCCGTTCCAACTTGAAAACCTTCAAAATATGCCCAGCAAGATATTCCAAAGATCAAACTCTCAGAAACTTCACAAATTTTTGAAAACTCTCACTTTGGCAAAACTTTCAAACTCTCACACAAATCCAACAACTTCTAGAGCAAAAGCTTTCTTACAAATTCAGCAAAGTCTCCCCCTTGCAAAATGCTCCAGAAATTCTCCCCCTCGTTGACAATGCACACATCAAGGCAAAATGTACAAAATGCAACTACAAGCTTCTCAAATATACAATGAGCAATACAAAATGCTACAAGTTAGAGAAGAGGCAAACAAGATAGTTCATCATGTCACACGGGCATTGCCATCAAGAAGGTGAAGACATATATCCAATTGACAAAGCCATGAGCAAGTTGTGTAGTTTTATCAAAAATGTCACCACATGAGCAAAGTCCTAACCATGGATTGTTCAAGCAAAAGTGAACTTTATCTCACCAAAAACATGGAAGGATACGCATTCTTGACAAAAGATCATCATAAACGCCCAAGTTCTACCTCATGTCATGTCAAAGCACGGAGCCATGTGTTCACTTCTCATGGGAGACTTCTCCGGCAAACAACATGCAACCGCTTGGCACCCATGTGTGCAAGTGTGTGCAATGGTGAAAGCATAGAGACATGAGCATAATTTTCTGCAAATATATCTTTTTCTCAACTTTCTTCTTTCATGCAAAGACATCTCATTTTTTAAGTTTTTCAACTTAAGCATGGTACATGAAATGTCTTTGCGACAAAAAGAAGCTTATGCTCCTCCACAAGATAAAGCATGGGCTAAACATTTACAATGACAAAGGTCTTTGACCCAATTGAAAAGAATAGCACACCCTAGCATGATCTTACGCAAGATATAGCCATTTCGGCTCAAACAAGACATGCAAAGGCAATTACTCATGGGTGAAGGATTTAAGTTCAGTTTGTCATTTTAATTCAAAAAGTGACTATCTCAATAGAAAATATATCAAAACCATCAAGAGCATAGCCATCCATACAATCAATCCCTAGCCAGCCTGCCTAAACTCTAAAATGTAGCAAGTTGTACCAATCACTGCATATAGGAGAAGCTCATCCTAAGATATGATACAAAAGATGAAATCAAGATACAAAAGCAAGAAAAGATGTACATCAAGATACAAAGATGGTACAAAAGTATACATATGCTACAAGAGAAGCCTCCAAAACTCAGCTCAGAAAACCGCACACACACCAAGTTCTCCTCGCAAGCGGGTGAAGGTAACTTGGTCAAGTGGCTTAGTGAAAACGTCTGCAAGCTGGTTTTGGGTAGAAACATGGGCAAGCTCAAACTCAAAACACAAGCGCGATCAAAGCACAAATACAAAGCCCCCCCTGGAATGTGCAACCAAAATGCAAATCCAAGGTTCAGGTTCAAATTTCAAACACCCATGGAATGCACAACCAAAGTGCCAACTCAGCAACCTCATAAACTCATGCTATCCAAAAAGCTATAAGCATGGTCATCTCCTTATCAAACCAACTTGAGCAAATTTCTCCCCATTAAATAAAGCCGAGCTCCCTCTCAATCAAAGACACCTAGAAAAATTAGAAAAGGTGTACAAAAGCAAATGGAAAGCTCCATCATAAAAAGGAAGAGAAATCTCAAATGATCAAAATGCAACAAAAGATACCAACTAAAAGGATACCAGATAAACAAATGTACAATATGCTACACAAAACATAAAAATCATGATACAAGCACAAGGCAAGCTAAATATACACAGATGAACACAAGAGTGTACAAGGGATATACTCACAATACGTAGTGTACAAGGGCCACATCGGGGCCATCCAAAAAGGTGCGGAGAACCATCAAACCTTGATCATGCAAAAGACCAAGAGTCACCAAGCTCATGTTCTCCATACCTCACACCTGCACAATCAAAAGCGAGAACAAGAACGAGCGAATGACTCGACACTGGGTTAGCACAGAAGGAGTTAAACCAATGTCGGGCCATCTGCTCAAAAGAGGGGTTAGCAAAATCAACGTCACTACGTGGTACCCTCTCGTCTCTCACCATCGGACCTCTAGCACCACGCGGGGGAAAACGTGGTCTAGACTCTCTCCTCGCCTCGAAGCTACGGTCGAACCTCCCTGAACCAAACTGACCACGAACCGGAGGCCGCCTAGCAAACTCACGACTAGCTGGAACACCACGACTGCCAACCACAGGAACTGTGCGCACAAAGGCATCGCCTCTCGGCCAGGGTGAACGAGACACAGGAACACTACGGGAAGAGTAGTACCTGTCCCTGTTCCCCACCTCCATCTCTCTTCTCACCTCTCTCTTCTTCCTCCAACAGAACTCCTCAAGGTGTCCATCCCTTCCACAATGCTCACAATGAAAGCGGACTGGCTTTGGCTTTGGGGTTTCTCTCGGCTGTGGCTTCTCTCTCGGCTGGTAAACCCCACTCTTCACAAAGGTCACTCTCTTTTGGAAGTTGCTTGTCTTTGGGGGAAACTTGGGAGGATCTGGAGTGGTGTCAAGCTTGTTCAACAGGTGGTTGGGTTTAGGTGAGAAGCTGTTCTTTGGTGGAGTTTTCTCTGGTGGAGTTGGGGTACTTGTGATGGAACTAGTTTGCTCTCTCTTTTTCTCACCACTACACTCACCAACTTTTTCAGAACCCAGACCACGACCATCAGCTCTCTTGAACCCAGCAATCAACATCTTAAGCTGTGGCTCGCGACCTGACAACCAACCCAAATATTGAAACAACTCATCATTTTCATCTTGCAAACGATCAACAGATTGCGCCAGCTCAACATTCCTTAAAGCAACAACATCGCAAGCCGAACAAGAGTTTGCAATAGGAGATTTCAATTGAGCTTCAAGCGAACTGATCATGGAACAAGATTCAAGCAACTGAGCATGTAAAACAGGACAAGAAGTACAAGCACCTAGCAAAGAAGGTCTAGACTTCAACTCAGCAATCTCAACCCTAGCATCTTCTAGATCATCTAGGCATGTCATGTGTTTGTCCTTAAGAGCTACCAAATCAGCAAGATGCACATCACAGAAAGAGCATTCAATCTCATCAGAAACAATAGGAGCATCTTTCAACACACCTATCTCAGCTCTAGCACTTGCCAACTCAGTTTCAAGCTCAGCCACTTTCTTGCTAGACTCGCTAAGCACAGACTCAAAATCCATCGCCTTCTTTCCAGTCTCAGAAAGTAAGGCCTCAAGCTCAGCTATTCTTTCCTTTGACTCTCCTAGCAAAGACCTAAACTCTCTCTTCTCCTTGTTGGTCTTCCTAAGCACATCATCGCGATTATCGACCAACTGCTCTAATCTAGCAATCTCCTTACGCAAAGAGGTGGGATCAGTCAATACCTCATCCTCGGAGTCGAAGTCGGAGTCGTAGTCGGAGATGTTCTTGTTGTTTGAGCCGTGAGCCTTGGTGCAGACGTTCATAGCGACCCCAGAAAGCCCGTTGAAGTAGCGGTTGTTATGCTTCTTCTCCTTGCGGTGGCCGCGGTCTTCTTCCTCGCTGCTTGAGCTTGACGAGGTGTCGGTGTTCTCCTCCTTGTTCTTGTGCTTGGAGTGGTGCTTGTCCTTGGAGCGGTGCTTGTGCTCATCTCGCGAGCGGTGCTTGTGTTTCTGGATTTCCTCGGGGCACTCGGTGATGAAGTGACCCATCTTCCCGCATCTGTAGCACGTACTCCCGGCACGCCTCGAACCCTTGCGGTTCTGGTACATCCTCTCGAACCTCCTCGTGAGCAACGCGAGATCCTCCTCGCTCAACACCTCATATTCTTCATCTGGAAGAGACACAAGAGAAGACAAAGCAAAGTGTCTAGCAGTGTTAGCAAGTCCATATCCAGAATCACCGACGAGAGCCAGACTATGGGGATCAGTCGGACTCTTAGCCTTGGCAAGCAGCTGTCTGTCAACCTCAGAAGACTTCAATTTCGAGAAAAGCTCATCGACAGACAAAGTTTCATAGTTTGCCGACTCCATGATCGCCTCAACCTTGGCACCCCACACGGATCTATCAAGTGCTTGCAGGAGCTTGATAGCTCGGTCATGATCCGAATATGGGAGTACGGTAATGTTGGCTTTCATGTTGTTGACAATAGAAGTGAAACGCTGAAACAAAGCATCAACCGACACTCCGGCCAAATGAGCGAAATTCTCATATTCTCTCCGATACATCGAGAAAAGCCTAGCCTTGACATGGCTATCACCACCGTGGGCTACCTTGAGCTTCTGCCAGATCTGGCTAGCTAGGTCCTCGCCCAAAACACGCTCAAACTCCTCGGCAGACAAAGCACGGAACAAGTAGTCAACAGCTCTAGCATTCGCCTCAAACTTATCCTTTGCATCCTGGGCATCTAAGTTGGTGGGATTAACATAGTTTTCATCTTTCGTCACATCCCACAGCAACTTTCCTTTGCCTCACAAGAAAACGCCCATACGCGCAACCCAGTTCGGGTAGTTCTTCCCATCGAAGTGCGGAGGCCCGGAACCCCGATCTTGGTACGCCATCTTTGGATCTTAGACTGGTTAGAGTCGCAAAGACCCGTAACCGGCTCTGATACCAATTGAAGGACCGAATCGGCGACCAGAGAGGGGGGGAGTGAATGGGAGCCGATAAAAATTCTTTCCAACCAATCCGGCTATTCTCCCAAATCAACTCCAACGCCTCCGAAAGCGATCTTGCCAAGATCACGTAGCCACTGTCAAGCTACTGACCCTAGGAGCAAGAAACACGCAGCGGAACTCGAATCGATCGAAACGAACACAAAACGAACCGAAACGAGGCAAAACCTTCTCTACCCAGCCAGGGGCGGTTTAACCTCCCTAGGGGCGGTTTAACCGCCTAGGGGGGCGGTTTAACCTCCTGGGGGCGGTCAATCTGGGAGC
This sequence comes from Urochloa ruziziensis, assembly GCA_015476505.1. Classification (NCBI taxonomy): domain Eukaryota; kingdom Viridiplantae; phylum Streptophyta; class Magnoliopsida; order Poales; family Poaceae; genus Urochloa; species Urochloa ruziziensis. The sequence continues at coordinate 34,074,391 of CM027123.1, read as the reverse complement.
TCTCAGGAAAAAGTCAACTCGTGAGTCGATCTCCCAAACGGCTTGAGCTCTTGAGACGAAACTTTGGGGAGATGATGTACACCTTCAGTGGAGTATATTCTCCAAAAATCTCGGCCTCAAACACTCTAGAACTCCCGGAATCTCAGATCTCGTGAAGAACACTCCCACTCCGAGTTCATCCCGAAAACTGCAAATCCAAAGCGATTCCCGGCGTTTGGGGGCAAGAGATCACCAACAAAAGAGGCATAAGGCACTCATACGTGAATCCCTCAACGAAATCCGAGAGAAAACACCCTAGAAAGAGAAGAATGAAAATCCCCTAAAAATAGCTCTGAAAATACCTCTGAAAATAGAAAAAGAAAAAGGAGCTCGTGGAATCAAATCATGGCACAAAGATGAGCAGCACAAACTCAATCACATAACCATGAATTCACCTATACAAACTATGAAGGATTCGAAATAGTTCTAGGTGGAGGGGATGAAGGGAAAACTAGTTCAAAGGAGAAAACCAAAGAGAACTAAAGAGATAACTAGAGAGATTACAGCCACCAGCCCTGGGAGGGCCTATTAGTAGTCCAAGTGGTGGTGCTCTAAAGACTAAACTACCCCTAAGTGATACATACCCCTCAGGGGCAAATATGACATTTGGTTTTCAGATATTTTCTAGCTGGGACACCTTCCACCGCAAGCTAGCTTCCCTCCGACGCAAGCCTTGCAGTCACGCCGCGTGTCCTCCGGATCGAAGCTCCTCGACGCCGTTTTTGGGCCTGCCCAGGGGGGGCGGTTAAACCGGCCCTGGGGGGCGGTTAAACCGCCCCTGCCAGCCACACTTGGCCCAGCAGCCCATTTTCGCCACGTCGAGTCCTCGGTCCTTGGTTTTGAGGGCCAAACCAAGGGAAACCGTCCACCGATGATTTTGTGGCCAAATCACCAAACCCCGCGCGCAAACTTCGGTTGTTAGCCGCCACCTTGCGCCGGCTTCTCGTCCGCGTACGAGCTTCGGTTGTGAGCCGCTACCTCGCACCGGAACCACGTCCCCTTGCTCGTTCTTGCCAGCATGTGAACCGCACTTGATCCACCGGCCACCGGGTCCCTCGAACCAAGCCTACTTGTCTCTCCGCTCCTCGGAGGCCGCCATGGCTAAGACCTTTCGCGCCTGTTCTTCACCTGCACCAATGCAACCAAGCCGCATTCTACACCTGCAATACTTGAGCCAAGGGAAACGTCAATCCACACCACGTTGTCAATCACTCATCACACCAGGAAGCGACCATCCACCAGTCCTCGGACACACCAGATCCTCAAAAATCCTGTGGTTGAACATATCCTATGAGGCCAAACTGATATGTCATGCAAGAAATCCTTTCTACAACTTGTTGTGACCGCCTTTGATTTTCATCAACATCCTCCAAATTTCTATTTGCGTAAGCTCCCATAATTCTTGCACTGCGCTGCGGCTATGGTAGATGTGCAAACTGAGCCCTGAATGATGTATCCGGTGCTCTCCCTAGGTATGGCTGCGGTAAATATGGTTGTCATACATAACCTTGCTGCACAAATCCTGGTTGTGGCATTGAATATGCTGGTTGTTGAGGTGGAGGCACAACAAAGTGTCCACTCCCCCATGCTTCGTCTGGTGTGTCACCCCACACTTGCCCTATAGGTGCTCTAAGAGCTTGATTCCATTGCTCTTCATATTGAGGTGTTTGCTCTTGACTTGGAGTTGTTTTCTCTTGCTCTGCTCTTTCTTCTGTGGTTGCTGCTGCTGCTTGTGAAGATGATTCTCCTTCAACTTTCCTCTTCTCGCTTCTCATTTGGACCATGATCGAAGTATCACGCCATTTTTCTTGCCTCTAGTAAACAACTTAAGCCTTGTATCAGGCAAGAAATGTCAGTTCCCAATATTTTGTAACCCTTGCTTTCATTTCGACTAACATAATGGCCTTGCACCGGGAATTTCCCATCCATCTCCATTCCTTTCACAAAGAATTTGACATTAATTTCTATTTCAGGAACCAATGCATAGCAATTGTTGTTAAATAACATGCCATGCCAATATTCCCGGTGGCCAGATGATGCATCTTCGACCCATTTGTTCATCATGATGTATGAAGGATCAATTTTCTACTTTTTCACTCCTTCATTCTTCCTAGAATTCTCTTGCTCATCCACGTATGAAATATTTGCAGCACAATGTTGCAAATGTCTTATCTCGTGTGCTTATCTCCTACGGCGATCTTCTTCCAGAAATTCTCTAATTCCTTGTCTTCTACTATGAGATTCTCAGGTGCTCGTGGATCAAATCCCAACATTGTGCTAATACTAGTATAAGAAATATGTCTTCTGTCGTCCTTGAGGCGGAATTTTGATGAATGACGCCGCCAATCATCCCATCCCCCCCCCCCCCCCCGCCTCCTGACAACAGAGGAGACAAGCCACCTTCCGATGCCAGATGGCCGCCTGCTGCGACTGACTCACCACTGGGACGCGAGAAGCCATCGCAGGACGAGCAGACATGCCGGAGTTGGGGCACTAGGAGCCACGATGGCCCAGCCATCGGGCACTTAAAGCAGCGGGTCCGGTTGAAGCAGTCAACCACACGGTGTTCCGGCGCGAAGCAGTTCAAGCACAGGCCAGTGGAGGTTCATAGGAACCTGGCGACGCGGTCCCCGTTCGGCCGGCCAACCTCCGGCGTGTGGAACGGGCTTCAAAGCCGGCGGATGGCGTCATCCTGGTGCAGTACGATATGTGGGGTGGTGGACTCGCTACTGGGACAGAACAGCGCAATGTAGCCTCTAGGATAGCCGATATAAGCGGCTCCTTGAATGTTGTAGGAGCGCAGCTGTCACCAGACTTCCCAGATGGAGGGGTATCAGGACACTAGCATTGGGCTCTGCTGCGCCCAGTCGCCGTCGTAGGGAGGGACCTCGGCGTCGGTAGAAAGGAGGGGGAGGTGGCCGCCGAACTCGGGGTGAGGGCCGGCGTAGGGCTGGTGGAGCTAGCTGTGGCGCCCAAGGGGAGGGGAGGGAGAGGAGAGGGTTGACATCTCTACCCGTCAGATTCCCATGATTCCCATCTTTCACCATTGTTAAATGACTTTCCATTGCTTCATCCCTACGAGTAAAAAACATGAACAAAATTCGTTGTGTGCCTGTCAAGACTTAGGAGTACGTACCTTAAAGTGTCATCTACGAAATTTGCTTGTCCTATCATGGTTCAAGGCGTTACTATATATAACCAATGGAAAAAGGAGAAAAGAAAAGTTTTTGAAATTAATTGATTGGAAAATAATATATACAAAATGAACCCCACGTAGGCATGCATATGAGAAGATTTGGATAATTGTATAGAATCAAGGATCACACTACTGGTGAATATACGGGATGTCATGGACAAGTTCAGTATTTTTTATTTCTGAGTTTTTCTCAGATTTACTGAACAAAAGATCAAAGGAATTGACAGAGGTAACTTACAACTGACGGGATTGGCTAATTTACGGGTACCCCTAAGTTGTGTTCCTCACGCGCGCACTATTTCCGGAAAGCAGGTGACGACGGCAGTTTTTTTTTGGACGTCGCGACTCGGAACTAGCGACCCCGCCAGCGCTTTCGAAAAAGTTTTCAGAAAAGTTTTCGAAAAAGTTTTTCAGAAAAAAATTTCAGAAAAGTTTTTGAAAAAAATTTTCAAAAAAAATCAGGACAAAATTATAGGAAAAAGTTCAGAAAAGTTTCCAAAAACTTTTTGAAACAAAAATAAGAAAAAAGTTTTTTAAATTTTTTTGCAAAATATTTGGAAGAAGTATGGCACCTTCGCGGGTCCCCGGCCGCCGGAGCTGCATCCCCACGCACCGGCCACATCTGCCGTGTCGCCGCGGCGGTCGGGGCAGGCCGGTCGCGGGAGCTGCGGCGCAGAGCGCCGGCCCCGCCGAGGTCAAGCGCCGCCGCGCGCTGACCTCCTTCGCGCCGTCGCGGCCACTAGGCCGGCCGGACGTGGGAGCTGCGGCGGGTGGCACTCACCGCTGCCTGGCTCGCTCGGATTTCCACCCTCGTGTTGACCTCCTCCCGCACGGGGCTCCGCCGCGGCAGCGGCACCTAGGGTCGGTTAGGAGCAGGAGCTGCACCGCCACGCACTTGGCTCGCCGCCATCCGCCTCGTCAGATCTCCGCCCGCGCGTGGGTGTGTGGTGTATGAACACAGAAAAAGGATTAGGCAGTAGCACAGGGGAGCAGGCGGACGTTTGGGCGCGTGTGGGGCCCGCACACGTGCACTTCAGGCGGGCCGTTGGTGTTGGTTTCCCTCCGCACGGGCGCGTGTCAAGTTAGATTTGCGACAACGGACTGAGAACAAAAAAATTCTTGGTATTCTAGTGGTGGAAACTTTTCACAGTTGACCAAAAGATTGACCAGAATTAGTGTTTGACCAGTACTCACCACTAAGCCTGGGAATTTCGTTTTTCTCGTGGTGAACAGTAGATGAAATCATGTGCAAATTGCTTCACAAAAATAAAAGTAAATCATATCCAAATTAAAGAAATCGAGAAATATCATGAACAGAGTAAAGCACCAAAGTTCCGCCAGCGCGATCTCCAGGGGAACGGTACGGTCTATAACTCCATGTATGGTGTCGATCGAAATTCCCGTTTTTTCAGTCTGCTTACGGCAATTGTTTGCTTCCCAAATTAAATAGCCGCGGAAGCCTGTAGAAAATGGATGGCTACCTAGTTCCTTCATCCGGTCCTATCCTACGAAACAATGCATGCCTACGTAACGTATCTGTCCGTCGCTAAGAATTTGTAGATGTAATACTTATTTAAACCGGAAGAAAACAAATCTACGGATGACGGCATACTGTCTGTCAATCATCGATGGCATGTGAGGCAGCAGCTGGATCATCGTTTTTCCGCACATGGAAAGCATGCAAACACGAGAGTACCATAATGAGTCGGCATCCTCAGCACCAATCAGTATACACTTGCAGAAAATAATTATACTATCTGGTATCTTTTCTTAATTGTAACATTGAACGAAATAGGTGAACCCAACGCATATAAGCTAAAAGTTGAAGCATTTTAGTATGTGCCTTGCCAGATATTGTTAGTACCAAGTGACATTGAGTTAATTTTTTTCTGATAACTACTATTTGATTCTTCTCCCTAATTCCAGCGTGATTCAGATTCTACAATAAAAATAGAGATAGATGATCCAGCTGTGGAATCGATTGAGTTTGTTGTGGTTGATGAGGCACAAAACAAATGGTGAGTACTGCATTTCAGAATCATGATTCATCTCGACCATTTTATCCATTTGGACGATTCAACAGAAATGGATACCCTTTGTCTAGGTTTAATAACAATGGCAAGAACTTCCAAATTTATCTCCGAACGACCGATCAATATGAGGAACAGCATTCTGCGTCAACAAAAACAAGAGGACGCACCTTAGCGGGAAGGATTGTGCGCAAAAATAGAGATGTTATGCAGTTCCTCAGTAAACCATCATCCAGTCAAGTAACGGGCATTGTAGAAGCAGCGCCAAAGAGTCCTACAGGTCTTGATTTTTTCTTCAAGTCACTACTGGAAAAAAATTATTATGAAGTCCTCTGCAAAAAGTTCTTCAAGCTGGGAGACAATGAGATATTGGTTAGTTTCTGAACAATAGATATAATGAAAATATGCATTTTATTCATGCCAATACTTTCAGAATTTAAACTAGTTTATACATTCTGAAGGCACTGTTATTGACCAAACAAGGTAGAACTATAGTTCAATTGGCCACAAACTATGCAGAGCCACTTATTCTCCATTGGGCATTGGCAAAGAAGGCTGGCGAGTGGAAGGTAAGATTAAATGCTTTGCACATAAGATTAATAAGATCAACAGCCAGACTAACATGCAACCTATCATGCACCCAGGCACCTCCTGCAGGCATATTACCTCCTGGCTCAACATTGCTTGAAATGGCATGTGAGAGCTCCTTCTCTGAAGCTACATTAGATGGTTTCCATTACCAGGTAAATATAAAACTACATTATAGTAATAATAATTGTCTTCTTGTCATTCTCTATCTCTTACCACTATCCTTTATGTAATACCCAACCGAATATTTCATAGTAGTAGTTTGTTAGTCCATGTGGTCCAGTTGTGGTTGTAAACTTGTAATATAGTGGGCCTACTACTTAAGTACCACCCTAGCCCTCAACATTGCTTGAATGGCATGTGAGAGCTCCTCCTCTGAAGCTACATTAGATGGTTTCCACTACCAGGTAAATATAAAACTACATTATAGTAATAATAATTGTCTTCTTTTCATTCTCTATCTCTTTCCACTATCCTTTAATATAGGACATCTGAGTTAGCCCTTTTATATGAAGCAAGAACAAAAGTAGTAAAGGGCTAGGGGTGGTAATGGATTATGGTCCTTATTCTTCCTTCACAATCCAACATGGCCATAATTAACTTTATAGGCTAAATTATTTGGCCCTTTAACACCCCTAAAGAAAGGTGCTATATGTATCAGGCCTATTCTATGTGAGGAGCTGCATTTACTGTACTTGCATATGTGTGTGGTTAGGCAATTACAGTGTACCCTTGCTGCACTTGCATATGTGTGTGGTTAGGCAATTACTGTGTACCAATGAGGGTCCTCAAGGTAGGGTGAATGTAATACACTAATACAATATCTCATAGTACCAGTAGTTTGTTGGTGCATGTAACCTAGTAGTGTGGTTGTACTATGGTAGGTTTATTACAACCTTGGAAGGGGGTGAGGGTCAACCTTTTATTGTTGTCGTTTCAAATATAACATCTCTGAATTAACCCTTCTATATAAAGCGATCATGAAATGTAAGAGAGGAGCTATGCGAATTCGGGCCTATTCTATGTAGGAACTGGGTGGTAGGTAGATTTTGGATGCGAGGTGTTACCCTTTAATCTCATTATATTTCATCTCATTTTACTATATTTTTACTAAGGCTCTGGAGATAGAACTTGACCAAGAAACCTACAAGGGGATGCCTTTTGTTCTCCGGTCCAATGAAACGTGGATAAAAAATAATGCATCTGATTTCTATCTTGATTTTAGCAGACGGATTACTAAGAGTACAGAGGTGACTTTCTCCGAACAATTATCCTACATATTTCTCAAATATACCTAAGACTATGTTTGATAAGTTTAACAAATCTCATACTTGCTCTGTATAACTAAAGGAGGGCACTGCTGGAGCTGAAGGAACAGCAAAAGCTTTGCTGGAAGCAATAGCTGATCTAGAGGAGGATGCACAAAGATCTCTTATGCATAGGTAAATAAGTACAAATATAGTATTGTGGATAGTTTTAGTTTCCTAATTCAATAAACTATAATTATCTATAGATTCAATATTGCTGCTGATCTGGTTGAACAAGCAAAAGATGCTGGAAAATTAGGCCTTGCTGGACTACTTGTTTGGATGAGATTCATGGCTACTAGGCAACTTATATGGAACAAGAACTATAACGTGAAACCACGGTATGCACTTGTTTTCTGTTATTCGTTCTTTAATATGCCAATAACCAAACACACCCCCCCCTCCCACCCCCACAAAAGGATAAACCCATATGTGAATTGGCTTGTAGTCCAATGGTAGGACAGTCCAGTGGGACGCTACCCACCAGGGTTCAAATCCCGGTGCTCGCACATTATCCTGGGATTTCCGGGATTTACTGGCATTATGCGTTAAGTGGTAAGCGGCGTTCCCGTCGACAACGAGGCGCCAATGGTGACTTCAGGAAACTCCAAATCTGCCGGGTGCTCAGTCCTTTGATGGTGCTCATAGGGGTAGGGTTTGCGTACGTGTGTTCATAGGGGTGAGTGTGGCGTGCGTATTGTGAGCGTCTGCATTGTACTGTGTAATTCTCAAAAAGGATAAACCCATATAATGTAGCCAGATGAGAGGCTTAGAAAAAGGATAAACCCATATAATATCGTTTCAATATAATGGTAAGTACTGAATTAATGCATACCAAGAACTCAAATGAATCTTAAAAAGTTAACCATGCAGTGAGATCAGCCAAGCACAAGATAGGTTCGCAGATGTACTTCAACATCTGTACAAAACACATCCACAGTACAGGGAGATGATAAGGATGATAATGTCGACGGTTGGCCGAGGGGGTGAAGGTGACATTGGTCAGCGTATCCGTGATGAGATCCTAGTAATACAGGCAAGTTGTCTGCCTGGAACTCACTTGAACTTCCATTAGGTTTTAGTTATTTTGGTACTAGAGAAGAGTATAAAGACACATGAGAACATCGTTATTGGTTTTGCAGAGAAACAATAATTGTATGGGTGGAATGATGGAAGAATGGCATCAGAAACTACACAACAATACGAGCCCAGATGATGTGGTGATTTGTCAGGCAAGAGTGTTCCAAAATCTTCCCACTCCAATTAAATACGGTTCCCTCCACCATTTCCTTAAAAAATAATAGTTTCTTCGTTGCAGGCACTGATGGACTATCTCTGTAGTGACCTTGACATCAAAGTTTATTGGGACACACTGAACAGAAATGGCATAACAAAGGAGCGGCTATTGAGCTATGATCACCCTATTCATTCAGAACCAAATTTAAAGAGTGACCAGAAGGCAGGTCTACTCCATGACTTGGCAAATTACATGAGAAGCCTCAAGGTTAGTTTCATGTACGAAACATAATACAAACATGGAGCATTTATGTCTTTGGATATTAAGTAGGGAGGGTATCAGGTGCAAACCAACATGCATGGTTTACAAAGTTTGCACGGAGAGGTTGGTTTGCACCTGATACGTTGCCTATTAAGTATCCCTTCATTCTCCTCTGGAAAAATGCACATACAAAGCACTGAATTGATACATGGAAATGACATGTTTTCCTGTCATGCCCCAACATTTTTACGTGCATTTAACTGATTACGCCATCAAATATCACACAGGCTGTTCACTCTGGCGCTGATCTAGAATCTGCTATAGGAACATGCACAGGGTACAGGGCAGAGGTAAGACAGCTAAATTTTACCGAAAATATATGGTGATATTAAACAAATAACTGTTATTTAAATTACAGAGCGAAGGTTTCATGGTTGGTGTCAAGGTCAATCCTGTGAATGGATTACCATCTGGGTATCAAGTAATTATGCTCAAAGCTTCTTTTCTGCAAATACAATGCCTAAAAGAAACAATCTTATTTCTTGGGGTTCATTATTGAGCAGGAGTTGCTTACGTTTGTCCTTGACCATCTTGAGGATAAATCAGTCGAAGCACTCGTTGAGGTAGCACTACTTTTCAAGACTCTTCACAAAAAATCTATAACATACCAGTGTCGTCATTAGGCAGTATGTAAATGATTCTTTGCTGCATCCAATGGTTACCATGCAGGGTTTGCTGGAGGCACGAGCTGAAGTTCGTCCTTTACTGTGTGGATCACAAGAACGCCTGAAGGATATCATTTTTCTGGACATCGCCCTTGACTCTACTGTTAGGACAGCAGTTGAAAGGTCTTATGAGCAACTTAACAACGCAGCACCTGAGGTTAATGAGATAAATATGAATGACTTCCCCTGTTATTGAGTATATTTTCTTTAGTCATGTCAAAATGCCCATGCCCAACATCCGTTTTTAAAAAAGAATACTTACTGTCATACATCATTTTTTGTTATCTAGAAAATCATGTACTTCATCAGTCTGGTACTTGAAAACCTTGCTTTGTCCATTGAAGACAATGAGAACCTCCTTTGCTGCTTAAAGGTACAATTCTACACAGTATATAACTCAAACTGAAAAATATTTTCTATTTCCAAAGTTTCTTATTTTCACTACCATGCACTAACCTATATATGATAGAGCAAGTTCTTGTATTGTTCCTTTGTAAAAATAAAATATTTGAAGTTGTACAAAAAGGCATTAAGTTAACAAGCCAGTAATAATAGATTATGTAGTAAAACAAATGGCACTACACAAAATGCATTAGTGTTGGTTTTGTGGTCTTGCTGCATATCACCAAGTTCTTGCTTGTTTCATGCAGGGGTGGAACCATGCACTTGCAATGGCGAACAACGCTGATGACCAATGGGCATTGTATGCAAAAGCGTATCTTGATAGAACTAGACTTGCACTAGTAACCAAGGGAGAAGAATACCATCATACCCTTCAGCCTTCAGCTGAATACCTTGGCTCCTTGCTTGGAGTTGAACAATGGACAGTAAGTGCTCCATCAAACTTCGATTCATTTTTGACTTATTATGTACATATTAGTGTTAAAAATCATATCCACAGGTTAATATATTTACGGAAGAAATTATTCGTAGTGGGTCAGCAGCTTCACTGTCTCTACTGCTAAATCGTCTTGACCCTATTCTTAGGAATATCGCAAACCTAGGAAGGTAAACACATAAATTTCAAATGTATTAATACTAGTTGCAAAAGTTTTCTGGAAGCTTAGAGAAGGCTCATGTAACCTAGTCATACCAACTAACATATCTCGTACTTTGACAGTTGGCAAATAATAAGCCCAGTTGAAGTCAAAGGTTATGTGACTGTGGTCGATCAATTGCTCACAGTTCAAAATAAATGTTATGATAAGCCAACAGTTTTGGTCGCAAAAGCAGTCAAGGGAGAGGAGGAAATACCTGATGGTGTTGTTGCTGTCCTTACACCAGACATGCCGGATGTCTTGTCACATGTCTCTGTTCGAGCAAGGAATAGCAAGGTCTTCTGTCGTTTTAACCATGCTATGGATATTGATAAAATTATTTCCTATCATGATACCTTTATCTGATTTTGTGCATATACTATTAAATAACTATAGCATATTTGCTATGAAGGTATTGTTTGCAACATGCTTTGACCCAGAGATTTTGTCTGAACTTCAACAAAATGACGGCAAGTTAATTTCAGTAAAGCCTACTTCTTCTGATATAAGCTACAGGTAAAATCATTGCTACATTTCATCATAACAATATACAAAAATAGTGAAATTAATCAATAAAGACTAATATCTACCTTTCTAAATGACAGAGAGACAGCGGAGAGTGAACTTCTGGTTGCAAATTCCCCAACTGCAGATGATGATAAATCAGGGCTGACTATTTCACTAGTGAAAAAGCAATTTCCTGGAAAATATGCAATATGTGCTGATGAATTTTCTGATGAAATGGTTATTACTTATATATTATTAAATTTCACTTACGTAGCAGGATTTTTTACATGAAGCTGGCTGACCTTGTATTCTTGCCCATCTGAAGTATGTTTATACCTTGCACACTAGGTTGGAGCTAAATCACGGAACATAGCATACCTAAAAGGAAAAGTACCTCCATCTGTTGGTGTCCCAACGTCAGTTGCACTCCCATTTGGAACCTTTGAAACAGTTTTGTCTGATAAGATGAACAAGGTTCGTAACACTTACTATGTTGTAAGAATAGCAACTGCTTGATGTGCATATAGCAGCTAGATTGTTCTTCAAGAAGTATATTTCCTACTTGAAACTCAGATCAAAGAGAAAATTATCTTTGCAATCATCTTTCTTAACCAAAGGCTACATTCTTTTAATGAACCAAAGACTAACTGTCTGGATAGATTAAAAGAACTTCTCAGTTTATAATATCATTTGTGTTGAACTCTTTGAATTCCTGGCTAACAGTCAATGCATTTATGGTTCTTTATTTCTGATGGACAGGATGTAGCCCAGAATGTAAAGCTGCTAAAGGAAAAACTTATTCAGGGAGAATTTAGTGCTCTTGATGAAATCCGACATGCTCTTCTGAACCTGATTGCTCCTACTAATTTAGTAAGATACCATAATGTAGTACAATCCTACAGCAGTAATTTTTCAGTTAGCTACTGTAATTTGTGAATTCCCGTCAATCATATTTAAGGTTAAAGAGCTCAAGGAGAAGATGCAAGGTTGTGGAATGCCCTGGCCAGGGGATGAAGGTGAACAACGTTGGGAACAAGCATGGATGGCAATTAAAAAGGTTGGTGGGTGGCATAATTGACGGTTTGGTACTGAAAGTTTGATGTGGTATATACTATGCAGGTTTGGGCCTCAAAATGGAATGAGAGAGCATACTACAGCACCCGTAAAGTGAAGCTTGATCATGGTTACCTGTCCATGGCTGTTCTTGTGCAAGAAATTGTCAGTGCAGACTATGCCTTTGTGATACATACCATTAACCCATCATCTGGAGATCGTTCAGAGATATACGCTGAAGTTGTTAAAGGCCTTGGGGAGACCCTTGTAGGAGCCTATCCTGGTCGTGCCTTGAGCTTTGTTTGCAAAAAGGATGATCTCAACTCTCCAAAGGTAAACGTATCCTGTCAGCTGGCATTGTTCCTGCGTTTGTCTAAGGCCGAGCTGAGTCCGCAAGGTGCACATGTTATAGGTATTGGGCTATCCAAGCAAGCCAATTGGTCTCTTCATAAAGCAATCAATCATCTTTCGTTCTGACTCAAACGGCGAAGATTTGGAAGGATATGCTGGGGCTGGCCTCTATGATAGGTAATTGAAAATACTTTATAGTGCATGGCTGTACGTTTGACATGAAGTTGTAGCTACAATGTTATGCTTCTTACCTGCAGTGTGCCTATGGACAAGGAAGAAGAAATAGTTCTTGATTACACAACTGATCGCCTCATCACAGACTGTAGTTTCCGTAATACAATCCTCTCGAGCATTGCTTATGCTGGATATGCAATTGAGGAGCTCTATGGGTCTCCACAGGACATTGAAGGAGTGGTGAAGGATGGGAAGATATTTGTAGTCCAGACAAGACCACAAATGTGACTTGCATCTATCTAGCTTACAAAGGGATCTGAATGATGTGGAAGGCATCATTCCTATAATTCTTTTAGTTTCTTGCGTATGTGCAGTATATTTAGCTTATGAAGCATATGACTTCAACCCCGTAGAAGGATTTGGCTTACAAATGAATATCTCAGTAATAGGATGTCGTATCCGATAAGATTGCTACTGAAAAGATAGCAATTCAATGATTCAACATTCTTGTTGTACCAATAAATCAACATTCAATGAAACGCATGGTTAGCAAAGGGGCAATTGCTAGATGCTAGCTTGTCCTATTTTCTAATGCAAATCATGAATCTTGATGTGCAAACAAAAAAAAAGTAACTTGCAATGCAACAAAATATAGTTGAGGCGTAAAGTTGATGAAAGATAAAGTAAACTATTAGGAAACAACGAATAAAATTAAAGAGGGCCATTATATTAACATTAAGAACAAATGCCGTTCTGTCATCAATCCAATTAAATAAAATCGAATAAAGCATCAACAATATAAACAGGAAATAGTAGCTACTCCAAGAATAGTAAGGCTGAAATTCTAGAGTGACAATCCTAATCCCCTTCATTTAAGATATTAAGGCACGGTTTGACTTGTTGACGACATCTTCCTTGCACAGTTCATGACCACTGTTGACGCTCTTAATTGACATACATTTAGCCCTGTTTAACTACGATATTTGCATAAATTTAATATCTAAACTATTGATCATCATACTCTATAATGAGGACGTTTTCGCATATGCATACGTTTTTGGAGGATTTTGGTTTATGCATGATAAATGAATAATGTGGAGCGAATATGGGCCAAATTCGAGACAAGCGTGAACACGGCGAATGACGAAGGCCAGAAGCCCGGAGTGAAGCCGGCCTACTAGGCCCAGGGCGCCAAGTCCTATTGGACTTGAAGCCCATTGATGCCCAGATTCAACCCACCAACCTCCATAAATGTTTAAGGGCAAAGCAAGTGAAGATAAGATCAAACAACTTCAGGATCAAGATAAATCAGACGAAGATATGGAATGTTATCTAGAGCTATTTTCATCCCAAAGCAAACAACGTCCATGTCTCACATGCAGCGGAAGGAAGCCTAGGAATGGGCCAGGCCGCACAACCCACGACCCTCTGGCCATGCCGCACAGGTCATTCTTGTGGTCCTCACCTTCCCCTATTAACTAGGGTATCCCAGGACTCTAAATAGCCACCATTTCTTTTGGCACCCATCAAGTCATTTTTCATTCGATGCTGAGGACCAGAGAAGCTAGAGGGACACCTCTCGGAGAGCTGAGGGTCGTGCTAGTTGTCTAGGGTTTGCCATAGCCGACGTTGAAATCCTGCGAGGAAGACCACGTCGAAGTTCTGGATCTAAGATCAAGATCAAGGTAGGATCCCGATAGTAGTGATCTTGTGATGTATAATCATTCATGGGGAAGTTATTTGTGTTTTTGATTGTTCTTAGCAATCAAACGCCTCTTTCTACGATTTTGTTCTTTCTTGGTTTTGCTACTTCAATCGATCTATTATCGAGATAGATCGCTCGGGGTGTTCTCTTAGCCGCGGTGTCTAGGGGCTCATACCGGATCTATCAAGGAGTTCAACACATTCTTTGAACGTGTCCTAGTAACTTACCATGCTGATAGGGAGCGTCGTGACAGGGCGTGCCTGTGTAAGGTGGTGTTCTCGGGAGTTTGACCGATGGTCACGATTTAAAGATGTTTTCAATGAGATTCACATCTATCTTGCTTAACTCTCATGCTCTGAACTACAACGTTTGCATGATCTAGGTCTCTAGATTGATTATATCTATGCTCTCTCTTGCTACATCTGGTGTTTATTGGATTTGATCTTATTAGGTTAGATGGATATTCAAAAAAGCTAAGTGTTCTTGCATCATTGATTCCACAGACTGATAACCTTGGAGGAGTACTCTCTTGAGGGAAAAGCTACAATTGATTCGTGCGCTTCCGGTGGACCTTGGCGTGCCAACAAGCTTTTCTAGCACCGTTACCGGGGAATCTAATGATCACGTTCTAATGTAGCGATGCAATCATAAATATTTATGACTTTTTCTTATAATTTTTTTTACATTAGATCTGTTTTGATTTTTCAATATCATCCACAAGTTTATCTAACTTTGTGCATACAACTTTTTCTTTAGGTCTTATATATATTCTTTTTCACTAACCGCTAACAAGAGATGGATGGCTACCTCTTCAACAAGCCAAAAAAATTTGTGGATGATCCAGAAAAAACTTTACGGGCAAAGGAGACGAGAAGTGCAACTCAAGAAGCTGGACTTGGGAGATGCAAGCAAGATTGAGGAATCGTCTTGAACTCCACAAGATACTTGACCAGGAACTCTGAAGGAGGAGACACTGCCAGACGCAATGGGAGAACCATGCGAACTGCTACCGGAGCGCACCGTCAGGGAGTTGTTCATCCCTAGTATTGCAAATTTGCCCATCATGAACCTTGACAACATTGCAAGACCATTCGAGATTATGATCGTGACGCTTTGGATGGTGCAAAACTCGCCATTCATCGGTAAAGAAAATGCTAACCTTCACATGCAGGCATTCACGTAGCTACGCCTCACTTTCAACTTGGAGGGGGTGACTCAAGATTAGACGGGAGCAAGGCTTTTCCTGTTCTCTTTGGAGGGGAAAGTATTGCAGTAGTTCTATTCGCTATCACATGAAACCATGCAGAAGTGGGAGTCCTTGATGACAGCTTTCCTGGCCGAGTATTATTCGCCGAGCAATATGCAGAATTTGCAAAACAAGATCTTGAACATCACGCAATACCCGACGGAGACGATCTTGGAGGCATACAAGCACTTCAATGACTACGTCAGAATCGTGCCTCATCATGAGCTCCAAAAGGAAGATCTGTCTGGAAGTTCTATCAAGGGCTCAGAACATCGTAATGGGTGATCATCGATGCATCGGTCGGAGGATCACTCACTGACCTCACCCCAACATAGCTCTCAAGCTATTCAAGAAGGTAGTAGACAACGATGCATGGGCATCATCAAGGCACCTAACGCTAGTGCAACAGACGGGAATGTGAAGAGTTGAGGACCCGGTGTGTCCGAGGACCGGTGGATGGTCGCTTCCTGTGTGATGAGTGATTGACAACGTGGTGTGGACTGACGTTTCCCTTGGCTCAAGTATTGCAGGTGTAGAATGCGGCTTGATTGCATTGGTGCAGGTGTAGAACAGTCGCGAAAGGTCTTAGCCATGGCGGCCTCCGAGGAGCGGAGAGACAAGTAGGCTTGGTTCGAGGGACCCGGTGGCCAGATGGATCAAGTGCGGTTCACATGGTGCAAGAACGAGCAAGGGGACGTGGTTCCGGTGCGAGGTAGCGGCTCACAACTGAAGCTCGTACGCGGACATGAAGCCGGTGCAAGGTAGCAGTAACGACCGAAGCTTGTACGCGGGGTTTGGTGATTTGGCCACAAAATCATCGGTGGACGAAGCCGGTGCAAGGTAGCGGCTCACAACCGAACCTTGCACGCGGTGTTTGGTGATTTGGCCACAAAATCATCGGTGGACGGTTTCCCTTGGTTTGGGCCTCAAAACCAAGGCCGATGACTCGACGTGGCGAAGTTCGGGAACCTGTGCCGAGGTGACCAGCCAGGCCCAAGTTCAGCGTCGAGGAGCTTCGATTCGGAGGACACGCGGCGTGACCGCAAGGCTTGCATCGGAGGGAAGCTAGCTTGCGGTGGAAGGTGTTCCAGCCGGAAAATATTCGCAACTATGACAAATTTTCCCCTAAGGGGTATTGTGTTGTATGCTTCACGTGAGGGAGTTCTGGACATTTGCAGGGCGCCTATATATATGAGAAGTGGCTATTGTGGGCAGCCATACCTTGGAGAGGATAGGTGGTAGACATCTCATTTGTTTGTGAGAGGGTCTTTTCTAGGGTTTGAGAGGGAGAGAGAGGAGGGATCTTTGATTTGATCTTTTTGCCATTCTTGCTTTGTTTGTGCTAGCAAGTGGCTTGTAACCGCACATGGTGAAGTAATCCAAAGTTCAATTTCGTGCCATGATTTGAATCCATGAGCTCGTTTTCGTTTTCCTATTTTCGGAGCTATTTTTGGGTGATTTTCGTTCTTCACTTCCTTGGGCGTTTTCTCTCGGATTTCTTTGGGGGATTCACGTATGAGTGCCTTGTGCCTCTTTTTCTGGTAATCTCTTGCCCCCAAACGCCGGGAATCGCTTTGGATTTGAAGTTTTTGGGATGAACTTGAGTTCTTGGTGTTCTTCACGAGATCTGTTATTCCAGGAGTTCTAGGAGGTTTGAAGCCAAGATCTTTGGGGCATAGCCTCTCCTTGAGGTGTATATCATCTACCCAAAATCTTGTCTCAAGACTCCAAGTCGTTTGGGAGATCCATTGTCGAGTTGACCTTTTCGCTGCGTCGATCTATTGATCCGATCGATTTTCCTTGACTGGGTCGGATCAATCGACCGCTAGGACTTCGCAGCCTTGCAATCTCGAGTTGACAGTCTTTTGTGTCGATCTATCAATCCGATCGGTTCTTCCTGGCTCGGTCAGATCAATCGACCGCTTGCCTTCGCAGCCTTGCAAACACTCTGGTAGAAGGTCGATATTTCGATTGAATACTCTAATCGACTCTTGGTCGGATCATCCGATCGCACTGAGGGAAGGGTTAGGTCAGTGAGTCGAATTGTTGACCTATTGATCCGATTGGTGGCTCTTGTACAAGTCGGATCATCTAATCTCTTTGAGAGAAAAGTGAGTTCAGTGACTCGACTGTTGACCTATTGATCCGATCGGTGGCTCTTGTATAGGTCGGATCAATCGACCGGTTGTTTTCTCTCAACAACGGTCGGAGCATAGGCGATCAATCCGACCGGTGCTTTTTATGTGCGGTCGGATCAATCGACCCGTGTATTTTTCGCTGATTCGATCTGTTGTTTTCTGGCAGTTGCGGTCGGAGCATAGGCGATCAATCCGACCGATGCTTTTCATGTGCGGTCAGATCAATCGACCCATGCAAATTTCGCTGATTCGATCTGTTGTTTTCTCCCAGTGACGGTCGGAGCATAGGGCATAACTCCGATCGGTTTTTCTTGTCCAGTCGGATCAAACAACCCATGCAATTTTCGCTGAACTCTTCCTGTTGAGGCCGCGTCTTGTGCTCGATTTGTCCGATTCTTTTTCCGCTACTTTGATCTAGTTCCTATGGTCAGTAGCTTCTCAGTAGCTACGTGATCTTGGCTAGATCGTTTGGTTGGCTTGGAGTTGATTTGGGAAAAGCCAGATTTGGGAAAGAAATTTTATCGTCTCCCATTCACTCCCCTCCCCCTCTCTGGTCGCCTAATCGGTCCTTCAATTGGTATCAGAGCCGGTTAAGGATCACTCCACCTTTATTGGCTTTGTGATCCACGGGGCGACAAGGGAAAAGGCGATTTTGCTTTCAGATTTGGTTTTCGAGATTTGAGCTTGCTTTTGACTAATTCTAACTGGTGCTTTGAGCTATGGCACCAAGCTCTTCTTCTTGTGTGTCTCTGTCCTCAGGTGGAGAGAAGCGTGATGAGCTTAATGAAGGGATGACGTTTATGCGTCTTTTGGAAGAAGCGCATCAAGAAGACGATCTTCGACGCAAGCTTCACAAGATGAGTAGAAGTAAACTCACCCAAGGTATAATTGACTTGTTCACTCTCCTTTGTGCTGATGGCGAGATCATAGTTGAGCTTAACAAGAAAATTGACACGTTTGAACTTGATAATTCGAATGCTTCTTCTTCTTCATGCAAACCTTATGATGCCTTGCGTATTAAATTGGAGAAAAGTGTTAAGTTTGGTGAATGGCATGTTCGGGATGGTAGAAAATTACAAGATGAGATTTGTGATTTGGATTCTAAGATTGCTTTGTTGAAGTCAAATGCTTCTTTACCATGTGCTTCTTGTGAGTCTGCATGCTGAAATTAAAGAATTGAAATTGACTCACACCACTTGTTTGGATGAACTTGAGCATGCTAAGGCTGAAATTTGTGAGATGAAGTCCATGCTTTGTAGCACTTGCTCTTTGGTTTTTGATGGTGATGTTTGCCTTACTTCTTTGGATACACATTATGCTTTGCTCGATGTGAATGATGATGTTTGTTCTTGTGGTCTCATTTGCACATCTTGCATTGAATTGGAAAATGAAGTTTTGGCTTTGAAATAAATGCGCGATGATATGAGCGCCAAGTTGGTTGAGCACAAGGAGATGAGTGCCAACCTTTTGAAAGAGAACGATCTCTTGCGTACCACATATGTCAAGTGCATTGAGGAGGAGATGACTAATTTGAAAAATGCTCCATGTGGTACTTGTGAGCGTCTCAAGTTTGAGAATAATGCTTTGCTCACCAGATGCAAGAGTCTTTGCGCTAAGTCTTTGGATTCTCACAATTCTTGTCATTCCGATGTTTGTGCTTTTAAAATTGCTTCTTCTCAATCGGAATTCACTTCTTGTGCTTAGCGTGAGTCTTTAGATGTTGGTGCTTGTGTTGGTGCTTTGGATAGCTCTCCCGTTGCTATTCCTAAGCTTGTTGGTTCTTCCAGTGTTGTCCAAGATAATTCAAGTGGCAAGGGTGCTTCTCACTTTTTCGGAACTCATGCTCCCAAACCGAAGTTCCTTTGCACCTTTTGCAAGAAAGATGAGCATACCGTTGAGTTTTGCTTTCGTCGTATCAAACATGAGAGACGTGTGCGCGCTAAAGCTTTTAGGAAGCCACGTAGCCTTTTCCATGGCACGTGTGATCCTAATTTGGGGACAAAGTTAGATATGGGTGCTTCTTGCTCTAAGTCCCAAGGGACTTGTCATTTGAACGAGAATGGTGATTTGTCTACAAAGACTGTGCCTACAGATAGGCCTTTGTACCATTGCTCTTATTGTGACAAGGATGGGCATCAAGAGAGCTTTTGCTATAGGCGTGCAAGACGCATGCAGCGAGTTCGTGCTTCTAGGCCTTTGGTTGTTCATAGCCCACCTCATGGCATGAACACTTGTGTGCCTAGTCAGAAGCCACATTTTGTTGATGGGTTTTATGACTCTTTTTCTAGTGGGGTAGTTCATGATCGTGGACATGTTTCTAGTGTTTCTCGTGTTGGTCCACGACATGATTTGCATGGTGCTTCTACTGGTTCTTCTTCAAGCACCTCGAGGGATCGTTGCCTTTTTGCTAGTGGTAGCACTCGTTCTTCTTCTCGAGTTTCTACTTTGAGGCATGGTTCCAAGAGTGTTGCTAGACCTTTTCATTCGAACCGGCATTTGCATCATGCTAACCCACATGATAAGTCGAGTACACCTTTTACCCGTGTGACCAAGTCTTGGGTTCCCAAGTATATGCTTGCTAACCCTTCAGGATCCAAGACTCGGGTTTGTTTGTCCTCTCATGTGTAGGTACAAGGATGCAGGTTGGAGAACATGAGCTTGGTGACTCTTAGTCTTTTGCATGATCAAGGTTTGATGCTTCTCCACACCCTTTGGATGGCCCCGATGTGGCCTTTGTACACTTTGTATAGTGAGTATTTCTTTTGTACACCTTTTCCTAGTTTTCTTTTGCTAGGCGTCTTTGGTTGAGGGGGAGCTCGGCTTTATTTGAGGGGGAGTTGGACCAAGGATTTGCTTTGTGACTTGGTATCCGCTTTTAAGCCTTTATTTGGTATCACATTTTGAGCTTTCAATTGGAAATCATCTTTTTCGAGTGGTATCAAGTTTTGATCCTTCAGTTGGTATCTTTCCTATGGTATTCAATTGGGATCCTTAGCGGTTCTTCATTGGCTATGGAGATTTTCTTGATTGGTTTGACCCTCACGTGTTTTCTTGGTTTTGAGCTGAGTCCTCATTCTATTAGAGTTGCATATGCATCATGTATCATATGAGCATCTTGCATTGTATAGTTGAGCTTCACCTGTATATCCTTAGCATTTTTTTGTGCTTTGTGTGGACCTGCACTTTGAGTTGTGAATGTGTGGCGAGATGTGCAAGCTTAGTCTCACTTTGATGCTTTGACATAAAATCTGTTGAGCTAGCTTGTTTTCCGAATGGTGTAAATTAACTTGACTAATGATCTTTATCACCATTCACCCATGAGCTTTTGACTAGAACTGTGTAGCTCTCGTATGAATGATAGTTCTTTGTTTTAGCTCATGTCTGGGACCCATGTTCTTTTCAATCGGGTCAAAGACTTTCTCATTGTGAGTGTTTAGCCTCGTTTGCATCCGAGGGGAAGCAAGTGCTTCTTTATGCCGCAAAGGCATGACATGTGAACTTGAGTTTTTATGAACATCAAAATGAAATAATCAGTTGCTAATCAAGTTCCTTTTGTTTTGTCCATGTTAAAACTTGAATGCTTATGTTGTTACATGTTGTCTGCCAAAGAAGTGGGCACATGGTCTCAACGAGCTTTGAAAAGAAATGAAGTAAAAGGCATGGCTTTGGTGCTTTCAAGGCACTTACAGTGAGCTTTTGATGAGAATTGGTTACCTTGTATGAGTTTTTGCATAGAACTAGTTTCCATTCATGCTTGCGCTATCCATGACTAGTTCTTGCTCATGTGGTGACAGGTTTTACATAATGATGAACACTTGATAAAATGCTTTGCTCCCGGTGCTTGTGACTTAGTATCACTTTGAGATTGTGTGCGCCTTTGAGCTATATTGTTTACTCCTTTCAGTGCTTTGCCATTCCTAGCACTTGCAAGTGCTTTGTGGTCTACTTGTGAAGCTTGTTACGTTGGCTTTCCACTTGCACCATATATCATATCATTCATGCTTTGGAGTTCATGTTTTGATTTGGTGTCAAGTGTGGTTCTCCTTATATTGATATCTTTTGGCTTGATTCTTTTGGAGAAATTGCACAAGTTGTTTTGAACAGGAGAAGGCTTTGATTTGGAAAGGAGAAGACTTTGCTTATGGCTTTTGGATTGCATGAGTTTGTGAGTTTACTGTGTTGGCACTTTGATTGTGCATATCTTGGGGAGTTTGATGTTTGAACCTGAACCTTGGATTTGCATTTTGGTTGCACATTCTAGGGGGAGCTTTGGAGTTTGAGTTTGAATCTTTGAACCTTGAGTTTGTACTTTGGCTGTACATTTCAGGGGGAGCGTGTAGTTGTACCTTTTGCATTTTGGCCTTGATTTGTGCATTGTCAACAAGGGGGAGAATTTCTGGAGCATTTGGAAAGGGGGTGAATTTCTAGAGAATTTTTGAAAAAGATTTTGAAAGTTTTGTGAGAGTTTGAGCATTTTTGAGTGTTTTTCGCACTGCACAAGTTCACTTGTTCAGGGGGAGTTGCATCTTTGCAGGGGGAGTGCTTTGAGTGGTCTAAAAAGTGAATTGGCATGTGTTTTGTGCTTTGTTCTTGTGCCGATGGTGTTGAGCCCTTTTCACTTCCTATGGAAGGGTCGGCATTTTCTGAGTTTTCTCTTGTGAGTGACTTTGATTTGGCTTGTTATTGCTTTTGGTCACTTGCTTGAGCGATTGGTTTTCGATTCCTTTTCTTTTTCTTTTGTTATCATTGGTTACTATGTGTGTGTTGTCAATGCACTCATCAAGGGGGAGATTGAGGACCCAGTGTGTCCGAGGACCGGTGGATGGTCGCTTCCTGGTGTGATGAGTGATTGACAAAGTGGTGTGGACTGACGTTTCCCTTGGTTCAAGTATTGCAGGTGTACAATGCGGCTTGATTGCATTGGTGTAGGTGAAGAACAGGCGCGAAAGGTCTTAGCCATGGCGGCCTCCGAGGAGGAGAGACAAGTAGGCTTGCGGTTCGAGGGACCCGGTGGCCAGATGGATCAAGTGCGGTTCACATGGTGCAAGAACGAGCAAGGGGACGTGGTTCCGGTGCGAGGTAGCGGCTCACAACAGAAGCTCGTACGCGGACATGAAGCCGGTGCAAGGTAGCGGCTAACGACATAAGATTGTACGTGGGCTTTGGTGATTTAGCCACAAAATCATCGGTGGACGAAGCCGGTGCAAGGTAGCGGCTCACAATCGAAGCTTGCACGCGGGGTTTGGTGATTTGGCCACAAAATCATCGGTGGACGGCTTCCCTTGGTTTCGGCCTCAAAACCAAGGCCGAGGACTCGACGAGGCGAAGTTCGGGAACCTGGGCCAAGGTGACCAGCCAGGCCCAAGTTCGGCGTCGAGGAGCTTCGATCCGGAGGACACGCGGCATGACCTCAAGGCTTGCATCGAAGGGAAGCTAGCTTGCGGTGGAAGGTGTCCCAGCCGGAAAATATTCGCAACTATGACAAACTTGCCCCTAAGGGGTATTGTGTTGTATGCTTCATGTGAGGGCATTCTGGACATTTGCAGGGTGCCAATATATATGAGGAGTGGCTATTGTGGGCAGCCATCCCTTGGAGAGGATAGGTGGTAGACAACTGATTTGTTTGTGAGAGGGTCTTTTCTAGGGTTTGAGAGGGAGAGAGAGAGGAGGGATCTTTGATTTGATCTTTTTGCTACTCTAGCTTTGTTTGTGCTAGCAAGTGGCTTGTAACCGCACATGGTGAAGTGATCCAAAGTTCAATTTCGTGCCATGATTTGAATCCACGAGCTTCTTTTCTTTTTCCTATTTTCGGAGCTATTTTTGGTGATTTTCGTTCTTCACTTCCTTGGGCGTTTTCTCTCAGATTTCTTTGGGGGATTCATGTATGAGTGCCTTGTGCGTCTTTTGCTGGTGATCTCTTGCCCCCAAACGCCGGGAATCGCTTTGGATTTGAAGTTTTTGGGATGAACTCGAGTTCTTGGTGTTCTTCACAAGATCTGTGATTCCAGGAGTTCTAGGAGGTTTGAGGCCAAGATCTTTGGGGCATAGCCTCTCCTTGAGGTGTATATCATCTACCCAAAATCTTGTCTCAAGACTCCAAGTCATTTGGGAGATTCATTCTCGAGTTGACCTTTTCACTGCGTCGATCTATTGATCCGATCGATTTTCCTTGACTAGGTCGGATCAATCGACCGCTAGGACTTCGCAGCCTTGCAATCTCGAGTTGACAGTTTTCTGTGTCGAACTATCGATCCAATCGGTTCTTCCTGGCTCGGTCGGATCAATTGACCGCTTGCCTTTGCAGCCTTGCAAACACTCTGGTAGAAGGTCGATATTTCGATTGAATGCTCCGATCGACTCTTGGTCGGATCATCCGATCGCACTGAGGGAAGGGTTAGGTCAGTGACTCGACTGTTGACCTATTGATCCGATCGGTGGCTCTTGTACAGGTCGGATCATGAAGGACCGAAACGGCGACCAGAGAGGGGGGGAGTGAATGGGAGCCGATAAAAAATCTTTCCAAACAATCCGGCTATTCTCCCAAACCAACTCCGAAACCTCCGAGAGCAATCTTGCCAAGATCACGTAGCCACTGTCAAGCTACTGACCCTAGGAACAAGAAACGAGCAGCGGAACTCGAACCAATCGAAACGAACACCAAAACGACCCGAAACTCGGCTCGATCTAACACACCTAGGGGGGGGCGGTTAAACCGGCCAGGGGGGGCGGTTAAACCGCCCGGGCCTGGGAGCCTCGGGAAAAAGTCAAAACACAAGTGGATCTCCCAAACCGCTTGAGCTCTTGAGGCGAGATTTTGGTCAGATGATCTAGACCTCCAGTGGAGTGTTTTCCCAAAAGATCTCGGCCTCTAACTCAGCACAGCTCCCGGAATCGCAGATCTCGCGAAGAACACCATGACCTCGAGTTCATCCCGAAAATCTCAAAACCAGAGCGATTCTCGGCGTTTAGGGGCAAGGGATCACCAGCAAAAGAGGCACAAGGCACTCATACGTGAATCCCCCAAAGAAATCCGAGAGAAAACGCCCTAGAGCAAGAAGAATGAAAATCCCCCAAAAATAGCTCCGAAAATACCCACGAAAATAGAAAAAGGAAAGGGAGCTCGGGAAATCAAATCATGGCACAAAGATGAGCAGCACAAACTCAATTACATAACCATGAATTCACCTATACAAACTAGGAATGATTCGAAGTAGTTCTAGGTGGAGGGGATGAACGGGAAAACAAGTTCAAAGTAAAACCTAAAGAGATAACTAGAGAGATAACAGCCACCAGCCCTGAAGGGGCCTATTAGTAGTCCAAGTGGTGGTGTCCTAAAGACTAAACTACCCCTAAGTGATACATACCCCTCAGGGGCAAATTTGACATTTAGATCTCAGATATTTTCTGGCTCGGGCACCTTCCACTGCAAGCTAGCTTCCCTCCGACGCAAGCCTTGCAGTCACGCCGCGTGTCCTCCGGATCGAAGCTCCTCGACGCCGTTCTTGGGCCAGCCCAGGGGGGCGGTTAAACCGGCCCTGGGGGGCGGTTAAACCGCCCCTGTCAGCCCACACAGGCCCAGCTGCCCAAGTCCGCCTCGTCGAGTCCTCGGTCCTTGGTTTTGAGGCCCAAACCAAGGGAAACCGTCCACCGATGATTTTGTGGCCAAATCACCAAACCCCGCGCGCAAACTTTGGTTGTTAGCCGCCACCTTGCGCCGGCTTCACGTCCGCATACGAGCTTCGGTTGTGAGCCACTACCTCGCACCGGAACCACGTCCCCTTGCTCGTTCTTGCCAGCATGTGAACCGCACTTGATCCACCGGCCATCGGGTCCCTCGAACCAAGCCTACTTGTCTCTCCGCTCCTCGGAGGCCGCCATGGCTAAGACCTTTCGCGCCTGTTCTTCACCTGCACCAATGCAACCAAGCCGCATTCTACACCTGCAATACTTGAGCCAAGGGAAACGTCAATCCACACCACGTTGTCAATCACTCATCACACCAGGAAGCGACTATCCACCGGTCCTCGGACACACCGGGTCCTCAATCTCCCCCTTGATGAGTGCATTGACAACACACACATAGTAACCAATTGATATAAAGAAAATATAAAAGAAACGAAAACAAGACTCAAGCAAGTGACTAAAAGCAAGAACAAGCCGAGAACAAAGTCACTCTGCAAGAGAAAGCTCCAGAAACGCCGACCCTTCAAGAAGAAGCGAAAGGGCTCAACACCATCGGCAAAAGAGCAAAAGCACAAAGCTCAAATTTCAAACTTCAAATCCTCCAACTCACTTTTCAGGACTCTCAAAGCACTCCCCCTGCAAAGATGCAACTCCCCCTGAACAAGTGAACTTGTGCGTGCGAAAATCACTCGAAAATGGCTCAAACCATCACAAACCTTGTGCTCTCAGCACAGGGGCGGTTAAACCGCCCAGGGGGGGCGGTTAAACCGCCCCTGGCAGATGACCAAAGTGAAAATGCCCAAAATTTCACAAATCAACTCGCAACGATGCCGTTCCAACTTGAAAACCTTCCAAATATGCCCAGCAAGATATTCCAATGATCAAACTCTCAGAAACTTCGCAAATTTTCAGAAAACCTCATTTGGGCAAAACTTTCAACCTCTCACACATTTTCGACCAATTTAGAGCAAAAGCTTTCTTCTAAATTCAGCAGCAACTCCCCCTTGCCAAATGCTCCAGAAATTCTCCCCCTTGTTGACAATGCACACATCAAGGCAAAATATACAAAATGCAACTACAAGCTTCTCAAATATACAATGAGCAATACAAAATGCTACAAGTTAGAGAAGAGGCATACAAGCTAGTTCATCATGTCACACGGGCATTGCCATCAAGAAGGTGAAGACATATATCCAATTGACAAAGCCATGAGCAAATTGTGGATTTTTATCAAAAATGTCACTGCATGAGCAAAGTCCTAACCATGGATTGTTTAAGCAAAAATAAACTTCATCTCACCAAAATCATGAAAGGACAAGCATTCTTGACAAAAGATCATCATAAACGCCCAAGTTCTACCTCATGTCATGTCAAAGCACGGAGCCATGTGTTCACTTCTCATGGGAGACTTCTCCGGCAAACAACATGCAACCGCTTAGCACCCATGTGTGCAAGTGTGTGCAATGGTGAAAGCATAGAGACATGAGCATAATTTTCTGCAAATATATCTTTTTCTCAACTTTCTTCTTTCATGCATAGACATCTCATTTGTCAAGTTTTTCAAATTAAGCATGGTACATGAAATGTCTTTGCGACAGAAAGAAGCTTATGCTCCTCCACAAGATAAAGCATGGGCTAAACATTTACAATGACAAAGGTCTTTGACCCAGTTGAAAAGAATATCACACCCTAGCATGATCTTAAGCAAGATATAGCCATTTCGGCTCAAACAAGACATGCAAAGGCATTTACTCATGGGTGTAGGAATTAAGTTCAGTTTGTCATTTTAATTCAAAAATGAGACTATCTCAATAGAATATATATCAAAACCATCAAGAGCATAGCCATCCATCCAATCAATCCCTAGCCAGCCTGCCTAAACTCTAAAATGTAGCAAGTTGTACAAATCACTGCAGATAGGAGAAGCTCATCCTAAGATATGATACAAAAGATGAAATCAAGATACAAAAGCAAGAGAAATATACATCAAGATACAAAGATGGTACACAAAATATACATATGCTACAAGAGAAGCCTCCAAAACTCAGCTCAGAAAACCGCACACACACCAAGTTCCCCTCGCAAGCGGGTGAAGGTAACTTGGTCAAGTGGCTTAGTGAAAATGTCTGCAAGCTGATTTTGGGTAGAAACGTGGGCAAGCTCAATATCTCCTTTCTCCACATGATCTCTCAGAAAGTGGTACCTCACTTCTATGTGTTTGGTTTTGGAATGAAGCACGGGATTTTTGGCTACGCTTATGGCACTGGTGCTATCACAAAGAAGTGGAACATGGGACATGTCTAAGCCAAAATCTCTCAAGGTGTATGTGATCCAAAGCAACTGAGAACAACAGCTAGCAGCAGCAACATACTCGGCTTCAGTGGTGGATTGGGCTACGCTAGACTGCTTGCGAGAAGACCAAGACACAAGAGACGAACCAAGAAACTGACACTGACCAGAAGTAGACTTGCGATCAACACGACATCCAGCAAAATCCGCATCAGAAAAACCATGAAGTGCAAGAGTGGAATCGGCAGAATACCAAAGACCTAGCTCAGGAGTAAACTTGAGATACCTGAAAATCCTCTTGACGGCCTGACGATGTGAAGTCCTCGGTGAAGCCTGAAAACGAGCGCACAGACACACGCTGAACTGTATGTCCGGCCTTGTCGCCGTCAAGTAGAGGAGGGAGCCGATCATGCTCCGGTACTCCTTCTGGTCCACTGGTTCTCCGTCCTCATCCGCATCCAAAGCTGTAGTCGTACTCATCGGCGTAGTCATCAGCTTGGAGTCGCTCATGTCGAATTTCTTGAGAATGTCCTTGGTGTACTTGCTTTGGTGCACAAATGTCCCATCCTTGGTTTGCTTGATCTGCAGCCCGAGAAAGAACTGCAACTCTCCCATCATCGACATCTCAAATTCCCTGCTCATATCGTCTGCAAACTTGGCAACAAGATCATGAGAAGAGCCACCAAAAATGATATCATCCACGTAAATCTGAACGATTAAAAGATCTTTGCCATTTCTCATCAAGAAGAGCGTCTTATCAACCTTCCCCATCACAAACCCCTTGCTAAGCAAGAACCCTCTCAATCTACCATACCACGCTCTGGGTGCTTGCTTTAGGCCATATAAAGCTCGGTGGAGTTTGTACACTCGGTGTGGGTATCTCTCACTCTCAAAACCCGGGGGCTGCCTCACATACACTTCTTCCTCGATCACCCCATTCAAGAAGGCACTCTTCACATCCATTTGGTACAATTTGAACCCTTTAGCAACTGCAAATGCTAGAAGGATCCGAATTGCCTCCAAACGGGCAACAGGAGCAAATGTCTCCTCATAATCTATCCCCTCCTGCTGCGAAAAACCCTGAGCAACCAACCTCGCTTTGTTTCTCACAATCTCACCACTCTCATCCCTCTTGTTTTTGAACACCCACTTGGTTCCTATGGGATGGCAATTTGGAGGTGGTTCTACTAACTTCCACACCTGATTTCTCTCCAAGTTTTCAAGCTCTTCATGCATGGCATTGACCCAATCGGAATCAGATAAAGCGTGTCCAACATTTTTGGGCTCAAAAGACGCGACAAAAGCAGAATGAGCATAATGAGAGATGTTCTGTGACCTCGACCGTGTAGTGCGTTCATCCATGTTCCCGATGATCTTCGAAGGTGGATGATCCCTCTGTACCAGCCGGGGAGCTTCTCGCCTCGAGATTGCCTCCCCCTCAACATCAGCTTCCACTTGAACTCGATCTGGTGCGCGACTTGACGAAGGTGTAGCAGAGGGGCCGTCGTCGAACGTCGTGGTAGTAGTGGAAGTAGAAGGTACACGATCTCCACACGGTGCCTGAAATTCCTCATCATCTTCATCATCAGGCTGTTCTTCCTCAAAGATAGGCTGTCCCAAGTCATCATCACCTGCACACTCAAAAGCAGAAGAGCTACACGGAATGGTCTCGTCGAAGGTGACTTCGCAAGTCTCCATGATTTGGTTAGTTTCAAGATTGAGCACACGATATGCTCGAGAATGATTAGCATAACCAAGAAAAATTCCATCCATCGAACGAGACTCAAACTTGTCCAAATTTCCTTTCTTCAAGATGAAACACTTGCAACCAAAAACCCGAAAGTGACTCACACGGGGGGAACGACCATGGAAAAGCTCATAGCAAGTTTTCTTCTTGAAGGCACGAAGGAAAATCCGATTTGAAACATAGCAAGCTGTGTTCACCGCTTCTGCCCAATACTTCCTAGGAGTCCTACGCTCATCTAGCATCGTCCTAGCCATCTCACAAAGTGTTCTGTTCTTTCTCTCAACAACACCATTCTGACAAGCAACATATGGCGACGAGTATTGATGTTCAAGACCAAGATCACGACAGAAGGCATCAAAACGAGTGTTCTTAAATTCCGTACCATTGTCGCTACGAATAGCTCTCATGGCACCACCATTACTCTCGTTTTTCAACCTCAAAATCAGATCTCGAACAAAATCAAAAGTCTCATCCTTCGACGCCAGAAAGAACACCCACGCATACCGAGAAAAGTCATCAACAACCACAAGAACATACCACTTCCCACCAACTGAACGAACTCGAGCGGGGCCAACCAAATCCATGTGCAACCATTTTTCCATGCCTACACGGTGCACAAACCAAATATTTCTCGAACTTGAGCTTGGGCAATCCTCGGATAAGGTCAAGAGCACTCAAGCGTGTGAGTAAATCAAAGCTCACATGACCCAATCTCCTATGCCACTTCCAAAGCTCAGAGAAGTACCAGCGATCAAACAACGTGAAGGACCAAAAGATCGAGAAAA
This sequence comes from Urochloa ruziziensis, assembly GCA_015476505.1. Classification (NCBI taxonomy): domain Eukaryota; kingdom Viridiplantae; phylum Streptophyta; class Magnoliopsida; order Poales; family Poaceae; genus Urochloa; species Urochloa ruziziensis. Next base: position 34,044,293 of record CM027123.1, on the reverse strand, counting down.
ATCAGCACGAAAAATCTGTCCCTCAGGAATGATCATACACACAAGGTCACCTCGAGAATCAAGAATTTTCGAATCACCACGCTTAAAGCGAACCTCATAACCCTCATCAAGAAGCTGAGAAACTGAGAGCAGATTGAAACCAAGATTCTTGACAAGTGCAACCCGCTTCAACATGAAAGTGTCGCTTACCTGAATAGCACCCTCTGACAACACTCTACCTCTACCCTTATCCCCGAAAGTGATGTACTGCCTGGACACCACCGGGGTGAGACTGGAGAACCACTTACCATTACCTGTCATATGTCTCGAGCAGCCAGAATCCATCAACCAAAAGTTCTCCAAGCCTCCCACCTGCACAATCAGAACCGAGAACGAGAATGAGCAAATGACTCGACACTGGGGTTAGCACAGAACGAGTCAAACCAGTGTCGGGCCATCTGCTCAAAAGAAGGGTTAGCAAAATCAGCTCTACTGCGTGACACCCTCTCGTCTCTCACCATCGGCCTCTAGCACCACGCGGGGGAAAACGTGGCCTAGGCTCTCTCCTAGCCTCAAAGCTACGGTCGAACCTCCCTGAACCAAACTGACCGCGAAACGGAGGCCGCCTAGCAAACTCACGAACAACAGGAACACCACGACTAGCAACTACAGGAACTGTACGCACAACAGCGTCGCCTCTCGGCCAGGGTGAACGAGACACAGGCACACTACGAGAAGAGTAGTACCTGTCCCTGTTCCCCACCTCCTTCTCTCTTCTCACCTCCCTCTTCTTCCTCCAACAAAACTCCTCAAGGTGACCATCCCTTCCACAATGCTCACAATGGAAGCGGACTGGCTTTGGCTTTGGGGTTTCTCTCGGCTGTGCCCTCTCTCTCGGCTGGTAAACCCCACTCCTCACAAAGGTCACTCTCCTCTGAAAGTTCTCTGACTTAGGTGGAAACTTGGGAGGATCTGGAGTGGTGTCAAGCTTGTTCAGCAGGTGGTTTGGTTTGGGTGTAAAGGTGTTCTTGAGAATGGTTTTTGGTGGGTTTGTGGGAATGTTTGCGGTGGAGCTCTCTGGATCTCTCTCTCTCTCACCACTACTCTCACCAACCTTCTCAGAACCAAGACCACAACCATCAGCTCTCTTGAAACTAGCAATCAACATCTTAAGCTGAGGCTCACGACCAGACAACCAACCCAAACACTGTCTTAGCTCATCATTCTCATCTTGCAATCTATTCACACACTGTTCTAGCTCAACATTCTTCAATGCAACAACATCACAAGCAGAACAGGAATTTGCAATGGGTGATTAAGTTGTGCTTCAAGTGAACTAATCATGGTGCGTGATTCAAGCAACTGAGCATGCAAAGCAGGACAAGAAGTACAAGCACCTAGCAAAGACGACCTAGACTTCAACTCAGCAAGCTCAACTCTAGCACTCTCTAGTTCATCCAAGCAGTTCATGTGTTTTTCTTAAGCACAACAAGATCAGCAATATGCACATCACAGAACGAGCATTCTACCTCATCAGACACAAGAGGAGCATCTTTCAAAACAGCAATCTCAGACTCAAGCGAAGCTGCTCTCTCTCTAGACTCGCAAAGCAAAGACTCAAACTCCATGGCCTTCTTTCCAGTCTCAGAAAGCAAGGTCTCAAGCTCAGCCACTCTATCCTTGGACTCTCCTAGCAAGGACCTAAACTCCCTCTTTCCTTGTTGGTCTTTCTAAGCACATCATCGCG